>JAMPIO010000010.1:1200000-1528033 GCA_024699865.1 Aphelenchoides fujianensis | reverse complement strand
ATGGACGGGTCTTTAAAGTGAGCCTTCTTCCACAACCAGCAGAGTCGCGGCCTTCGGCCACGATCAGCTTTGATGTGTTTTGAGATTTGAGACGAAGTTTGAACATTCACGGCACAGCACGTTCGGTCGTTCCGCAACAACCTGGACTTGCAAGGCAACGTTTCGCCTCAACCCTCCTCGCTGGCGACCTTTGACCCCTCGCTGCCCGGTGGTTGCGCAATCCGCCCACCTGCCCGCGCGCAGCGATTTTCCGCACCTTTAGATCGAAATAACTAACGAACGGATTAAGATGAGGAAAAACAAAAAACATATTTGGAATCAGCGTCAAAAACTCTACAAAATGGCTCGTGAACTTTTCGTTTTGCATCATTTTGCGTGACCGACCGACGGACATAGCGGATTGAGTTTTTGGATAGTTTCATTTCTCCATTTAGGTCCACAAGCTCGTTCTCGTCGCGCAGTCGGCCCACTTCCGGAGCATGTTCACGCATGACACAAAAGAGAAGCGGACGGGAGTCGTCGAGATCAAGAACCAAACCGCCGCGGTGATCGAACGAGTCCTCCACTTCATGTACACGGGCGAGGTGGAAGAGTTGGATTCGCATGCGCGAGATCTCCTGCCTGTCGCCGACTATTACAACTTGGAGTCTTTAGTGGTGAATGCACCTACTATTTTTGTCGATAATGCTGTGCATTTTCAGCAGATGTGCGTGGCTTCGATTCTCGGCACACTTTCCGTCCAGACTGTTTTCGAAGACTTCCAACTCGCATTCCATTTCCAACACCTCGAAGACTTCAAGGACCAACTGTGTAAGTTCGCCAAGCGACATGTACACGCCGTCGGCGAGCTCCCTCAATTCGCGCAAGACTTCATTCGCGAGAATTAAGTGAAAAAGTATAAAAGCTACCAAGCCCCTCAATAATTAATCTTCGACATTATCGTGTTTGTTGAAGGCGTTCGTTAATCCAATAAACACCAATCGGAATATGATCGCAATAAGGCAAACAAACGGCTTTGTTCGGTCTAGAAATGCAAGCAAGAGGAGTGAGAACTAAGCACTGAACGTAAGCGTACTCGGACTCCTGTCGCTGCACGCGATCAGGCCAAAAGCCGACTCGACTACATGAACACATCACAACACAAATTTGCATCAGAAGCGGCCATCCGGCGGGTGAAAAGCCAGCCGAGAAGAGCGGAAAGCTCATTCGTTCCCACCAAACAACTCGCGGCCTCCCCGTTTCTCTCGCTCACTCGCCGACGAGCCAAATGGACGGTCGTTCTGCTGCTGGACGGATGCTCTTCCTCGTGCTCCTCGTCGCCGCTCCGCCCCCTCCCAGACGAGCGGCAACTCGACGAACGGTACGTCGACGAGCGCCCAGAGCGCGGACCCATCGCTGGGGACCTATTGGCGGACGCAACTCCTCTTCGCGGCGGGGATGTGAGTCGCTTCCCTCTTCTTCCTTCCACTCGTCCGCTCTTGCAGCCTGCTTGCGACCGTCCTCTTCTTTCTGGTCGGCAGCGTCGTGTGCTCCTGCATCGGGAAGAAGCGAGAGCAGTCGGCGGCCGGCGTGCTCCCGAGTGTCGCGGTGGAGAGCAAGTGATCCCGCTGCGATTTTGTGGCGATCTTGTGGCGATGCTTCCTCTTCTTTCTGTCTCTTTGTTTGTTTTTCGTCTGCGGTGAGCTTAAATAAACCGCGTGATTCACTTGCCGCTGATCCTTTGCGCACGAATCGTTGGGACGATCGAGAGGAGGTGCCTTCGAGAACACGCGAATGGAAAGCGGTGGAGCAAAACGGGAGAGACCGGCAAGAAGCCGTCGATTGTGGAGTGATTGGAGCGGCTCGTGGCCTCCCGGCGCTCGTTTTCTCTCGTTGAGCGATCGCTCGACTGACCGCTCTGCTTGGAGCCCACCGTTCGATTCGGGGCGTGCATTGCGTTCACGCTTTGCTCTTCGCGTCGTTGGTCGAGTCGTGGTCTTTTGTTGGCAACCACTTGCGCACCGTCTGGCTTGAACAACCGGCAACCGCCCGGTTAGGTTAGAGTGTCTCCCGCAGGATCACGCACTTCCGTTTGCCTCCAGTTGAAACGGACTAGAGTGCAGACCTTTATTAGGTGGAGGCCAAATACAAAAGGCTACAACATTGATAAAAAGGCAGGCTGTGTGGTCTGCGGGTAAACTTCAAAAGAAAGGGCAGGCATCACGGGTTGAAGGAACGAACTAGCGGTAACAACAGCCAGGCATCACATGGACGAGCGTTAGAATACAAACACCTCATTTGACGATGAAGAAATCACGGACCAAAAAAGAATTTGTAAACGGATTCAATCGCATTGACGAGACGCTTTTCGGACTTTTCGAACATTTCTTTTGAAAGGCCCGTCGCGTTGTTGGGCGCCGAAAAGGCAGCACCGCAATTGAGTCGCAGCCAGCGAATTCGCGCGGCGTAATCCAACACGAACTGCAGGAATTGAGCTTTGGCCTCTTCGGATTGGGGATTCAAAAAGAGGACAGCTTGCGGCAGGCACACCCATTCCCCGGCGTCACCTTCGGCCATCATCCTCTGACGAACTTCTTTCAAAATTTCGCTCTTCTTTTGTTTTGCACCTGGGGGAGCGTCGAAATACGAAAGGCAGACCTCGTTGGCCACTTTACTCGCATCCACGACTATCAAAAGGTGGAAGCGAAGGCGAATTTCCTGCTCCATCTCCTTCCCCTCGGCCGAGAGCTCCCCGTCTTCGGCGAACGAAAAGACGCATTTGAGCAAGCCGTCCACAATTTCGTCGATTTTCGGGTCGCGTGCGGTCGAAACGTTCGAACAGCCCCGTGTGACCAAATCGTGGAAGCGGTCCGCAACATTAGACGACTTCACATCGCAGTCGCGGCTAAAGCCGTCGATCCACATGGCTGGGTCGGACATATTTTCCTGCAAAACCCATTCCAAATCCGTTTCAAGATCACTGAACGAGCTCAAAAGGTCGCCAGTGAAACGATCGATAAAATCCGAAAGCCGCAGATCTTTCAGCTGCCATAACGACTGTCTCAAATGATCGACGTCCTTTTTAGCCATTTCACCCAACTTTCCAATGCATTTCCGGTCTTCCGCTGGTGTGTTCACCGTTCGTTGGTACACCATCCGCAAAAAGCTGCCGTCTTCGGTCAACTGCGGAACATCCTCAATGAGCCGCTCGCTGATATTTGCGGCGTTTTTTGCCCACTCCACCGGAGTGCTGCCCGGCTGCAGGTCGGTGTACTTTTCGAGGAACGAAACCAATGGCTCGATCTTTTTGTCGCACTCGTCGGAAGAAGCGGTGGGTTCGATTTGAGAGCAGAGGAAGACGGAAACAAGCAAGAGCGAAGAGAAAGTTTTACGAGACATTGCAAAGAAATAACTGCGGAACAGAACTCAACTGGACGTCGGTGACACAAAGAAACGAAGATGTCGTTGGCTATGGACTGTTCGAAGCGAACTGCAAGAACACGCCGTTATCGAGTTTTTCTTGCAGAGGAAACACTCACCTCAAGAAGACGACAACGACGAGCACAATCGGGTGGTCGGTCAACAGTCTTTCGGCTCAACTCTCAAGCTCAACGAGATCCTCACGGCTCACCCAAACGCAAGCTTTTCGTTCGTGAAGTAGCCGCAACGAACAGCCGGCTGGTGGAAACCGGCGATCGATGGTAGCGGACTGCCAACTGAAAGCAAGAACCCATTGAGTGGGCACAAAGAAGAAATGTCCACTTACTTACTGTTGCCTGTTTGTTTTTGAAGCCAAGCCGATTGAAGAAAGGACTCTTCGACTCGCTCGTTATTGAAGCGAGAACTGGAGCTGAAGGACGAATCTGTCTTCTTAAATGCGCCCCTGCAGCCCAAAAGATTGCCGCGAGTCAAAGCGCCCCGCCCTCTCCTGTAATCGATTCACCGATTCGATCAAGCGGATAATCGATGCGGTGGGAAAGAAGCTCCGACTGCTGTGAAGCTCCGACCGCCGCAGGGGATCAAGTGACCGCATTTCCATTTTCGTCCCCCTCGCTCACAAGACAGCGGGGAATGATGATCGAATCGGTGAGAAGTGGAATTGATATTCGATGGGAACGGGCGCTTGTTCGTGACAAAACGACGAGAATTCCGGTCGTTCTTCGAATGCTTGCTGGGTGATCCGTGGCAGCTTCTTCCGCCTTGCTACCTTCTGAAGAGAAGTGTGGCTTCAAGGCGTGGAGAAGACGAGTTGAAAGGACGAGAATTCGCAGCAGCCACCTGTTAGTAAAAAGCGCTCGATCAGTGCTTTCTTCTGCTCGACATTCCGTCCATTGCTCACGAGTTCATTCCGCTTTTTGCACAGGCGGCTTGCAGGCTGATCAATCCGCACAACAAACAGAAGGGGCGGAAGATCGATGCGCGTGCAGTGCGGAGGTTCCGCCCATCCCACTCGAAGGCCACCAGTCGGCTTGTTTTCGGTTCCAGCGGTTCTTCGCTAAGAACGAGACGGTTAAGAACGAGAGAATGCGGAACTCACAAGTCAACAGAAGAACAGGCTTGCCATGGCCAGATGCTCGAGAGCGCATCCACAAGCGAGCAGGCTGCAAGAAGACGGGAAGGCCATCAACAGGAGCAAACCATAAGAGAGGTCGCCTTTACTGGTCGTCCGCTTGGACACAACTCGCGCATCCAACATTGATTGGTGAGAGGAACGAGCGGGACCGAGCAGTCTGCGGTACACAACGCTCACCCCCAATCTTCTCCGTCAGCAAGCAATGAGTTGCTTGGTCGACGGCACGTCCTCCGCAAGTGACGCCGCAATCCATTCGCAAGAGGTAAGCGCCCACGCTGACGCAAAAAAAGAGGATTTAGAGGGCGGAAGCGAAAGAAACTCACTCCAAACCACACGCCAGGGAATGTTCTTGCGACTTCTCGTCTGGAACGACCGCAGCTTTCGACCGGCGATCACCCCAACGACTGCGGAACGACCAGAACGACGATTCGTCTACAAAACGCGTGGATTGGACGGAAGTGGAGGGGCGAAATGAACTCACTCAAACTTGAAGGAAGCTTCTCGCTACGCTCCGATCCGCAATCCACCTGCACATCCCGGGAGCGAACGATCGGATGAGCGAACGGAAGGAGAGCACTCGGCGAGTCCGTCCCCCGTTCGATCGTGCATCTCCTCCTTCTTTTGTTCCCAGCTTTCCGTCCATCATACCAAGAGCGTAGTCGTGTGTGGACTGCAACGAAGTCGACGAGTTGTTGGCGCGATCGAAAGAACTCATTCGTTTGGGGACGAAGCGGGCGCAAGGGAAAGCAGTTGACGATTGGTTCGTGTCGCAGCGAACATCGCGACTGCGCACTCCTTCACTTGAAGGCGGTCGATCGTCGCGAACAAGCCAGTTAGTGGTGCTTTCTGCAGCTGCAGCTGCAACGGCCTGAAAGTGCGGAGACACGTGAACAACACCCGATTGCTGCAGGCGAGTGTACTCACCGAACGGATGGGTGGGCGGGAGTCCGAAGCGAGGGCGAGAGAACGCACACTGACAAAAGACTCTCAAACCCCTGTTCTTTCTTCTCTGTTGTTCGTTCTCGAGGACACCCGACCCTCCACCGCTCCCTCCGTTCGCCCTCCGTTCGCACTCCATTCCGCAGTTTATTTCCAACAACAACCTAGCAACCGAAAAAGAAGTGTCCTTGTAGGCGGCAGCAAACAAAGAGCGCAGTCTGTTCGGATTCCACCAAGTCCAGACGCCGATCAGCGACTCCCAATCAGCATCCGCTCGCATTTGCCCTGAAATCGAGCGATGAGAAGCGACAAGGCGACTGGATCGAACTCACCGACCACTTCGCCGATCGACTCGACCAGTGGGCGGCTGCTTGGCTCGTCGTTGAACTCGACTGCGCACGGCGGTTCCTGCAATGAGAGGCGATCGATTGGCGCAAATCGGGACACTCACGATACTCCGAGTTCAATGGCGCTTGCAAGTGAGCGCCGCAATGGTGCGCAAACGGCCGACTTCACGAAAGCGGGAGAATCCCGCGATGATGAACAGAAGACTCCTGAAAGCAAGACGATCAATGAAACAAGAGCGAGCTGAGTGCCGACCGCAAACTTGAAGGCTCGGCAGACGACGCGACACACAATGGTGCACTTGATTCCGCATTTCCCCAAACGCTCAAGACTGCAACGAGAAGAAGTGAGAGGAGAGAAGGCAGAGGAATGCACCAACCCGCTCGTCGAAAGCGTGCTTCATCACCGGCACAACGTTTGCACTTCTGCGGCCATCATTCAAGAGCAGTGGGGTTCAACAAAAGAAGAACATCTTGAGGATGTGCGTCGTGTCGAACCGCACTCAACCAACTGAAAGTGCGAAGGAATCGGGGTGATGCGAAGATGAGAACTCACGACCAAGCAGAAAGGGGGACTTGGAGCAGCAACAAACGGTGCATCCCACCGATTTGTCCATTGTGTGTTCCCGCTTCCTGCAATTGAAGATGACGGAGAGCACGAGGGAAAACTCACCAACGAGGACGACCAGTCGGTTCGTCCACATCCTTTCGATTCGCCTGCTACGAGTGGATTGGTCGGGAGAATGGTCGGAAAACTCACCGAAAAAGGGGCTTGCGCGCGTGTCTTTGCCTTCTTCCCACTTCCTTTTGGTTGATCGACCGACCGACCGAAGAGCTTCTTGAAGGTACTCCTCCCACATCTTCGCAAGTGACGCCTCTGTACGGTCCTCGCCTTGGTATTCCGCCCCCTTCCCCCGTCCTCCTCTCCCAATAACTCCGTTCGCCCCGCTCTGTTCTATCGGTAGGCACTCCGTCCACCCACTCCCCGGCGTCCTGCCGCCCGCCGCGTCATCCGGCAGTCTGGCCTACTCGCCTCCTCCCGGCCGGTCGCCCTTCGTCCCCTCCGACTTGTACTGAGCCCGAACGGAAATAAACCCAAGTCTCTACTCACGACGAGCCGTCTGAGATCCCTCAGACCGGCACCCCTTCAACTGGCGCACTGAGTTCGTGCAGAACCTCGCAAATCCGGTCGGTTTAATCGATTTTACTCCGTTCGTTTGCTCGCGCATCTCCGTTCAGGCATGTCAAAGGACCCGCAGATCGTGCGGACGACGACGACGTGCAAGCAACAGCTCTCCGGCGCGATCACCCGAATCAAGGAGCAGATCGCCGAGTACGCCTCGATCGAGACCGCGCTCGATGCCGACGGCCCGTCCAACGCCGTCCGCAAGAAAGCGGGTAAGATTCAGGCCGCACTCGAGTCCTCTGTGGAGGTGATCGGGCGTTACGACGAGAAGTTCCTCAAGTACGGCGACTCCGACGAGTACGCCGCCTACTCGGAGAAGAACGACTTCGAATCGGCCCGATGCAAAGCGATCAGCACCGCCAAGGAGATCGCCATCCGGCTGGCCGCACTCCAATCGGTCCCGGCCGGTCCGCCGACCATCACGTCGAGCGGGACTCCAACGGCTACCCCCGACCCGATCGCCCGCATGCAGTTGCTGAAAGGACAACTCTCCCCCTTCCTCTACGACCCCACTCAAATGCTCACCTTCCAGGCTTGGATGGACCGCAACCAGCACATCCTCAAGGACGCCCAACTCCAGGACGAGCACCGCGTTCAGCTGATCCTGCAGGCGCTCGAGCCGCGGGACTACGCCTCGTTCCGCGACGGCGAGGCGCCCACCAAACCGGAGACGATCGCCTACGACGAGCTCGTCTCCAAGCTCAAGGCCCGCTTCGGCGAAACCCTCCCGCTCTTCAAGCGGCGGATGAACTACCTGGCCGCCGCCCAACAGGAGGGCGAAACCCCGCGCGGATTCTCCGATCGAGTTAATCGTCTCGCTTCCGTTGCAGACATGAACAACATCCCCGCGGAGACGCTCAAGGCCCTCATCTACACCATCGGATGGGATCGCCCCGAAGCCGCCCAGCTGCGCGACCTCTGCATCAAGGAGCTGGACTCAAACCCGAGCACGACGCTCGAGGTCCTCACGCAGAAGTGCGAGGCCCACCAGCAGAGCCTCCTCAACCGCACTCCCGGCCGCCGCCCCCTCACTCCGGGCGCGGTCGTCCACAAGGTGGAGCACGACCCGCCGCCGCCGCCGGCGGACGTCCGCAAGGTCGACAGCCGACCGCCCCGACCCTCTCGGCCGCCGCACACGCCGAGGGGCCGCTCCGCATCCCGACCCTCCACGCCGAGGGATCGCTCCACGTCCCGCAAGCCGCCGCCGGAGATCTTCCCGGCCTGCAGGGACTGCGGCAGGAAGCACCGACGCTTCGACTGCCCCTTCCGCTCTTCCACTTGCAGCTACTGCAAGCACCTCGGCCACCTAGAGGAGGTGTGCCGAAAGAAGGCCTACGACAAGCACAAGAAGGTCCGCTTCGTCGAGGTCGCCACCGTCCGCTCCACGGCCGCGCACCGCCGCTCGACCACCGTCTACGTCGAGTCGACTCCGATCAAATTCCAACTGGACAGCGGCGCAGACATCTGCGTCCTCGGCAAGTCCCAATGGAACGCCCTCGGGCGCCCCCTGTTGCAGAAATCCGACATCTGCGCGCGCGGCGCCGGCGGCCACATCCTCCACACGCTCGGCCTCCTCACGGCGAGCGCCTCGTGGAACGGCCGCACGCACTCGCTCGAGTTCCTCGTCATCTCGCACGAGAACATCGCGCTCTTCAGCTCCGCAGCCATGGAGCGCTTCAAGATGGTCAGCTACGACCCGAGGATCAACAACGTCCGCAAGGATTCGCCGCCCAAGTGGGACGTCGAGTTCCCCGACCTCTTCAAGGACGGCCTCGGTACGTGCAACCGCCTCGTTGCAGAACTGCGGGTCGATCCCGCCGCCAAGCCCGTCCACCTGCCGGCCCGCCCGCTCAGCCTGGCCGTGCAGCCGCTGGTCGAGGCCGAGCTCGACCGCCTCCAAGCCGCCGGCATCATCAAGCCGGTCGACTCGTCCCCGTGGGCGACGCCCATCGTGGTGGCGAAGAAGCCGAACGGCCGCATCAGAGTGTGCGCCGACTACTCCACCGGAGTAAACAAGGCCCTCCTGGACGACAAGCACCCGCTCCCACACCTCGAGGAGATCTTCGCAAAGCTCTCCGGGAGCCGCATCTTCACTCAACTGGATCTCGCTGATGCCTACTTTCAGCTTCCACTCTCCGAGGACTCCAAGCCGCTCACGACGATCGCCACGCCAAGAGGGCTCTACTCGTACGAGCGCCTCTCCTTCGGTCTCAAGACCGCGCCCGCCGTCTTCCAGCGAGCCATGGACCACGCGCTCGCCGGCCTCCCGGGCGTGATCGTCTACCTGGACGACGTCCTCGTCGCCGCTCCGAACCAGCACGAGCACGACGAGCGTCTCCGCCTGGTTCTCCAACGACTTCAGGACTGGGGCTTCCGCCTGCAGCTGCCGAAGTGCACCTTCGCGGCGCAGCGTGTCCGCTACCTCGGCATGGTCGTGGACAAGGACGGCATCCGTCCCGACGAGGGCAAGATCGCCGCCATCCAGCAGATGCGGACGCCCACCAACGCGTCCGAGGTCCGAGCGCTCCTCGGCCTCATTAACTACTACGGCAAGTTCCTCCCCAACCTCCACTCGTTCAAGGAGCCCATGGAGAGGCTGACCGTCAAGGACGTCGAGTTCGACTGGAGCCCCGAACACGACCGAGCACTCACCAGCATCAAGGACATCCTCTCGCGAGGCCCCGCTCTCGCCCACTACGATCCCTCGAAAGAGCTGATCGTGGCCGCCGATGCGTCTCCGACGGGCATCGGCGGCGTCCTGTTGCAGCGCTACGAGGACGGCAGCACGCGCGCCGTCTTCCACATCTCGAAGAGCCTCACGCCCACGCAACGGAACTACAGCCAGATCGAGAAAGAAGCTCTCGCGCTCGTCACGGCCGTCGAGCGATTCCACCGCTTCGTCTTCGGCCGCCACTTCATCCTCCAAACGGACCACCGGCCGCTCCTCGCGCTCTTCGACCGCAGCGGCACGAAGGGCCTGGACGCCCGCTCGTCCAGCCGCATCGCTCGATGGGCACTCCAATTGATCGCTTACGATTTCAGAATCGAGTACATCCGCACCGAGGACTTCGGCTACGCGGACGCCCTTTCGCGCCTCATCGACGAGCACCGCCAAATGGACGACAAAAACATGGACCGCGTCCTCCACCTGCTTCAGGTCGAGGAACAGGAGGCACGCGCCCTCCTCAACGAGTCCCTCTCGCTGCCCGCTGGTCCCCTCCTGCATCACCACGTCAAGTTGACTACTTCCAGGGACCCCGCGCTCGCTGCTGTTCGCCTGCGCCTCAGCGGCGGATGGCAGCCGAAGGATGCCGACGACCCGCTCCTCGCCCCGTACTTCCGCCGCCGCGCGGACATCTCCGAGGTCAAGGACGTCCTTCTCTTCAACGACCGAGTGATCATCCCCGAGGAACTGCGACCCCGAGTGCTCCAGCTGCTGCACGACGGCCACCCCGGCATCCGCAAGGCCAAGCAGCTGGCCCGACTTCACGTCTACTGGCCGCGCATCGACAAGGACATCGACGCCCACTGCCGCTCCTGCACCAACTGCAGCGAAGCCGCCCGTCACCCGACCAAGGCCCCGCTCCAGCCATGGCCAGAGGCCAGCAGCCCGATGGAACGACTCCACACGGACATCGCAGGACCGATCAACGGAAAGTACCTCCTGATCACCGTCGACTCGTTCTCCTCCTACTTCTGGGTCCAATCCACTTCCTCCATCACTTCCGAGTCCATCATTCATTTGTCGTCCTCCATCTTCCTCCAATTCGGTCCTCCTTCCACCCTTGTCTCCGATAACGGCCCCCAATTTTCTTCCGAGCTGTTCGATAACTTCTGCCTCTCGTTCGGGATCACCCTCCTCCATTCTCCCGCCTATTCACCACAATCCAACGGGCGGGCCGAGCGCGCCGTCAAGACGGTGAAGGACCTGCTCGCGAAGGAAGGGAAGGGAATCCGCAACCTCGAGGCCAACGTCTCCAAGCTCAACTTCCGGCCGTCCGACTCCGTCCCGGACTTCAACTCACCGGCTCACGCCTTCTTCGGCCGCCCGATCCGAACGCCCCTCTCGTTCCTCAAGCCCGCCGACACGCCGAGCGGCTTCGACGACTCCAAGGGACTCCGCGCCGGCCACAAGAAGCACTACGACCGCCGCCATCGCGCTCGTCCCCGCCGCCTCCAAGTCGGCGACAAGATCTACGTCTTCGTGAATCCAAAGAAGAAGATCCCCGGCCGCATCGTCGCGTTCAAGGGCCGCGCTCTCGCCGTGATCTCCACTCACCTCGGCACGATCGTCCGCCACTTCAACGACATCCTCTCGCGGCCGCCGCCCGCCGATGCGCTCCCCGATGGCGAGGAGGCCTGAACCGACCCAAGCAGCAGCCCGAGCCAACACGACGGCCGCCGCCCGTCCCGTTCGCCTCCCCCATCTCTTCTCTCTCCCTCAATCCTCCCATTCGATCCCGAACTCTCGTGTACTCCTCCTCGTTAGCGATTGCTCGAGTGTTTCGGTTGTCCGCTTAACTCTTCCCCTCTTCCTCCCTCCTCTAGCGGACCGCTCTCCCGAATTCGGCCATAGGTTTTTCATCTTTGGCAAGGGAGGGATGTACGGTCCTCGCCTTGGTATTCCGCCCCCTTCCCCCGTCCTCCTCTCCCAATAACTCCGTTCGCCCCGCTCTGTTCTATCGGTAGGCACTCCGTCCACCCACTCCCCGGCGTCCTGCCGCCCGCCGCGTCATCCGGCAGTCTGGCCTACTCGCCTCCTCCCCGGCCGGTCGCCCTTCGTCCCCTCCGACTTGTACTGAGCCCGAACGGAAATAAACCCAAGTCTCTACTCACGACGAGCCGTCTGAGATCCCTCAGACCGGCACCCCCTTCAGCCTCAATCCATTCGCACTGCAAAGAAAGGGGATGAACGGGGAGAGGGAGAAGAATGGACGACTCACGAACGGACGAACGACGCATCCCAACCGCTCTTTTCACTTCTTTGCCGCCGAGTTCTTGAGAGAGCCGCGCGGGTCGCTTCGGAGCACCTTCTCGACTTTTCTCGCACTCGGCCCATCACCGTTTGAAGGCGCCTGAGACAAAAGAAGGTGAGCAAGCGAGATGAACAAGATGGAGAGAACCGACTGTTTGGTCGTCGTTTCACCACGTTGGATTCCCGCTCACCTCTTTTTTCACCGCCCGTTCGGGGCGAACCAGCGCCTCGATGTCCCACACCTCACAGTTGATCGCCAACTCGCGCAGATCGGAGAGCTTGGAGTTGTTCGCCTTCTTCTCGCCGCCCGGCGATCCCTCCGCTTTGGCCTCGGCGGTGACCAGCTTGTGGGCGTGGACGGGCCACTCGGCTCGCTTCTCCTCGTCGTCCAGCCAGGCGCCCATCAGTAGATCGAACGTCTTCCCGAATGGGCAGTTTGTGGGGCTTGCGGTCTAGGTCTTCCGTTTGCCGCAGACGCTCTGAAATTAAAAGCGAGAAGTCAGTGAGATGCGAGCGGAGTGCAACAACCTTCCATCCAAAAAAGAACTCACCAAACGATCCAATGGAGGATCCGAAGAGACGAACGGCGCGAAAGTGCACGCGGCTCGTCGACAAGCGGGCGGGGCCTGAAAAGAAGCGGCGAGTGATTAGCAAAGATCCGCAGAAGTGGAAGAACTCACTTGCTCGATCAGTTTCTTCATCTTTGCAGCCAGCACGAAGCAGAACGATTTCACTCGATCATTCGAGTCCCTCACACGAGAAGACCATCGTTTCTTCGATGTGGTCGTGATCGTCGTAGTGGACGTGGTGCGCATCACAGAAGACAGAAAGCGGCCGGCTGGAACGAAGCGCTTGTCACGGTAACCTCTCTGCTTGATCGAGAGAACTCACTAGTTGGACGCCCGACCGAATGATCGCCGGCGGGATCCGAAGAGACGAACGGCGCGGCAGAAAGCCGAAGAGAGAGCGGAGGACGTGGTTGAACTCGCGCACACTCGCCGCAGAAGTCGACCCACTCGACGAGCAGAGCGGCCGGTCGGCTGGACGAAACGCAAGAGGGAGGAATGAAGGCGGAGGAGCGGAGTGGACAAGCGGACGAGAGGGCGGAAGCGAGCGCGAATGAGCGGCACGCTGCCCCGCCGCTCTTTTATACTCGCGGGGATTGCGCAACGATTGGAAGCGACGATTCGTGTCGTCGATTAACCCGACTGCTCTTTGAGTCGATTGCAAAAGCCGGCGGTTGTTTGTTGCCGCAGTGAACGAAGCGATCGCTCGTGAGTCGTCGCTTCTCGTTCTAATGATGTTGCAAACAGCGCGCAAGGTCTCGCGATTTCTTCACGAGTCGGTCGAGCGGAGCGCCGTGTGCGCGCGGTGGTGGGCGTTATTTGAGGCGTTTGCGAAGGATTCGCGAGCTTGGCGACCGTTTGCACGCGGTGGGGCGTCCAGTGGGCCGACGGCATCGCTTCAAGTTGGGATTCTGTTCAATCGCATTCAAGGATTTCTTTCGCTTCAATCTTTGACTCGCCTACTGGTCCAACATTCGTTTATTCATGGAACGGGGGGCTCAAATTCGCTTCGAGAAGCCCAACTCGTAGCTACCGCCGCCGAATTTGTAGTGAACGCAGTGGGAGTCGAGGAAGTCGGCGCCGAGCTTCGTATTCAAGAAGTCCTCTTCGGCCACGCGCAGCACGCACTCGCCGCGGTTGTTTGGACGAGTCTGCAGCGGAGAGTGGAGTGAAGCAAAGCCACAATGAACGCACCTGATCGACCGGCAGCGGGTATTCCAGCCGCTTGCCGCCCGCCCAGTCGAAGCCGAAACTCCAGCGACTGGCGCACGCCGTCCGCGGGGTCTCTCCGCAATCCGCCCGCTTGCATGAGCACCGCAAGGTCGGCGGAATTGAAGCGCGTCCGGTTGTTCGAGAGGTTCGTGCTCACGAACAGCCAGTGGCGGCGTTTGTCGAGCGCGATCGTCGCTTTGGAGCGCGCGTTGTTCCCCCGGTCGTGAGTGAGGACGATGCTGAACGGAGGGATGAGCAGAAGCCGCTCCTTCCGGCTCACTTGGTGCCCTCCAGATAGAACCCACCCCCGTCACGGTGGAACGTTTGGCCGCCGCCGCCGCAGCGCCGCTCGTCCACGCCGCCGATCACGAGTTCGCCCGTTTGGTGGGCGCCTCGCACTTTCGGCGTCCTGCAAGCAGTGAATGAGAAGGAGAGCTCCCGATGGAGCGCCTACGGATCGGCGACGAAGGTGACGATCGGCGCGGGCTTTCCGGCGAGCAGCGGGAAACACGTGCTGTGGGCGTGCCAGTAATGAAAGGGCAACACTCCCGCCACGCCGTCCGGGCAACCGAAGTCGAAGCGATCGCCGTCGGGGAAGAAATCGAAGTCCATCGGTTGCATTCGAGCCGGGTCGCTGCCCAACTGTGCGCAATTCAACGGGAAGACGTGGAGAACTCACGGCGAATCGATCGCAAAGAAGCGGCTTCTCGAAGCGGCCCATCAGGGCGCGCTCCTCAAACGATTTGGACGACCGGGGATCGTAGGCGCGCGCGCGCTTGGAGCACTTGGATGCGAGGAAGCGTTGAGAGAACAAAAAGAAGGCGGCTTCTCGGCGGCCGATGTAGTCGTAGACGACGGCGAGCTTCAGTTTGCGGGCTGCAACGACAAGGAGAGAGATGAATGATTGCAGCGTGGGGCGTACGCGGCGTTCCAACGAGCACTTCGACCACTTGCGGACTGTCTGCAAACGACGATCACCCTCCCGTCGCTTCTTTCTCGCTTGCCGTCGGTTGAACGCACGAACGGACTCGTTGGACGGGGTTCGCTGCAGCGGGCGCCTGCCGGCGTTCGCGACGACGCTCGGCGGCCTCCCCTTCGACGAACACAAGAACGACGAGGATGAAGACGGAGAGCTTCATTGTTCATTCCGCTGCCTACAAAGCCCGATTTTGTAGGTGAGTGCTCGCAGTCCATCCGGACGCCTGTTTGAGTAGCCGATCCACTATTACGTGGAGAACGGAGCAAAGCCCCGATCCGCCGGCTTCTCGCTGGTCTTCCGGTCGAGCAGGAGGTGCGGTCGGCGTTTTCTGTCTTCGGTTCCTCGGAATGACGGCTGCTCAAACAATTCCCGTCCTGCTTTGCTGACGGCACGTGCTTTCGACCGCCAGCGAATGACGAACGGAGCAGGCACAAAACAAAAGAATCTTTTTGTTTGTGAAGTCTCTAACAAGGAGTCCCGGCAACAGAATGAAGCCTGCAGCCATGGAAAATGGAACACGACGGCTCTCGATTCGATTGATGTTTCCTTGCTGATTGTTTGTAACCGTTACGTTTGTTGTTAATCGTTGGTCCTTTGCCGGTTGGTGAGTGTTTCCTTTCGTAGCCGGTAATGAAATGTTGCTCGTTTATTTCTCGCCCTTTCGGTTCTCGTGCCCGACGCCGAAACGAACTCGACGTTGAAAACGCAACGACGCCCGGCCGTCCACCAGGCGGGGCGGCCGCCCCGTCCGGGAGTTCGCGCCGACCAGACGCTCCATTCGGCCACCAGAACGTTTCGTATCGCTGTGGTCGAGTGGTGAAGGCCGACCCCCAGCGGTGTTTTGCGGCCTCGTCTCCCTACGACGCAAAACCATTCTGCAATCCGTTCATTTCAGCACACAATCCATCGCTCTATTTTTCTTTGTGAACCGAACGGAGTGCTCTCAGGTTACCGTTTATTCGTGCGGTCATTAGAAGACGAACAACGAGAGGAGAGCGAGGACGTGCAGTTTGTGAGCGGTCGACGGGGCGGCGAAGTTGTCGGCGGGCAAAGCGGGCAACCGCGGCCCCCGAAGTCGACGCCGGCGCGTTGCAATCGTCCGTGCCGCAGTAGCACGTGTAGACGCCGTTGTCCGGCGAGCAGCCCGCCTTCTTGAAGGGGAGAGCGGAGGGGACTCACTCGACTTCCTGATCGCACAGTTGGAACACGGAATTCGATGCGTTCTTGAAGACGATGCAGCGGAGGCACTCGTCCATGGAGATCGGCTCGGGGACGACGGCCGCCGCGTAGTCGACCGAGTGATGACAGCGGAGACCCGCCGCCTGCCCCACCAGCAGACCGGCGAGCACGAGCCGAGCGGCGGGCCGGCGGACATCGTGGACGAGCGAATGCGGCGGAGTGGCGAGTGGACGGAGCGAAGTGGGAGAGTGGAGTGCGAGTGGCCGTCCCGTTCTTGTCGGCCGGCATTTACGCGCGGCGATTCTGCCGCTTTCGCCGAAATTCGCATCGTTTCCCGTTTGCCATCGGGATTTGCGTTGGAAGTTGGCGTTCGTTTCTCCGCTCCTTTTTCGTCGAAGAATAAACCAGTGAAACCAGTTTTCGTCGAAGTTGTGCTCCGAAAAGCGCTTATTTGTCTCTGCCCGTCCACTCGCCGCTTTTCTCCCCGTTTCTTCCCTGGTTGGACGCGTGGTGTCTGGAGAAGACGTTCGACTCGTCAAATAACCAACGCGACGGGCCGTTCGAGGGCGAGAAGACAAACCGGTGGTCTACGGCGTTCACGTGCAGGCCGGACGGCTGTTCGTGCCTTAACGCTCATGCGGTTGCCGTCGGCTCGTGTTCCTTTTGCGACAACAACGCGCTTTTCGTTCTCTTGTGCCCACCCGCTCGTCTTCGAAGATCGCCGAATGCCCACTGCACACTCCAATCCAAAGTTTATTTCCAGCAACGACAAGTGAAACAAAGAAGAAACTGGGTCGAAGACATCCTCGGACTTCACACGCATTCCGCTCGAACGTCCCCAAATCGGCGCATTCGGCTCCTCTCTTGCAATCGGCATCTGCTCACATTCGCAGCTTCCATTTCTGTGAGTTCGCACTGGAATCAAGCGATGAAAGGTGAGGGATCGGGGTGAGATTTACCTTTGAATGGGCAGTTCCTCTCAAACACCGGCGATGGGAGAGTGCTTGGCCGTTGCGCTTCTTAGCGCCCTCAGCGATCGCGACCTGAAAGAATTGTGGAAAGAAGTCCGTTGATTGCTTTAAAAGGCGACACTCACTCGACTTCGTTCGCACATGAGAAGGAGGGCAGTTCGTCGTCGCACGAGTCTGATTTTGCAGTTACTCCGAAAGAAAAGCGGCGAGCTTGTCGGCTGGGACTTGTCCTGCACGCATCATCGAACAGAAGCCATCTGAAAACAAGCAGCGGTGAATCGAACGAAGGTCGTGTGAACAAACCGGTTGCTGTTTAGGACTTGAGAGAGCGGACGCCGACGGGCCGCAGGAGTCCTTTTCCGCTCCTTCGCTCGAGCTGAGCAGTCGGCACTGGAACGAAAAGGAGTGAGATTAGCGGAAGGCGGTCGGAATCACGAACCCGTTCGCCGACGACTTGTTTCACCACGGGCGCAACGTTCGCACGGCGGCGATTCAACGATCAACGGACAGAAGAGAGCCGCCTCCAACGGCAGCAGAAGAGCGTCTTGAGTTTGTGAGCAGGCTTGATTCGCACAAACAACCGCCGAAGGGAAACTGAAAACAAGCAGGTAAGTAGATTGTTAAAGAGGGAAAGAGGAACTCACCAATCAGCCGCTCACCAAGGACAGACGAAAGACCAATGGGAGTGCATTCCGGGAGTTCGTTCTTCCCCCGCAGCCGCCATCAGTGTGCTTGACGCCGCGGTTCCCGCCTGCTCGCAAATCCCGGAAATAAACAGAGATTAGACGGAGGAAGAGCGGCAAGAACTCGCCAATCAACAGAAACATCGGGCTTGTTGCTGAGAGGCCCGCTGTGACGCAGGCTATTGATGCGAGTGTTCACATGCCTGCAAAGTGCGGAGGTTAACAGTCAGCTGTGGAGGACTCACAAACAGAACAAAAGACAAGAGGCGGGCAGACGGTCCGTCCACCTCCTCCCACTCGTCCACCACTCCCTCCTGCAAGTCGATTAGACGTGAGAAGGGGAGGCGAGCAACTCACCAAATCATTTGCCTTGGCTTTGCGTGGATTCGGTCGTCGCAGCCCACTCTTCCGTTCGGTCGTTCAACCCAAGAAGGCCTTGTTGGGCACGTGGATCGACGTTCGCAAGTGACGCCGCAATCCATTTCCACTGCAAGGCGGCGAGTGATGAGGTGAGAGCGGAGAGACTGGGGACTCACAGGTGGACAGAAGACGTCTTCGATCGGGATCTTCGCCGCTTCTTTGATCGTTGCGGTCTTGCCCACGCCTCGTAGTTCATCTTGCATGTCTTCGGTCATGGGGAACGCATCCCGACGGTCATCATTCGAAGGATGCTGAAACGAGACGAGTGGGTGAATGAGATGAACGGAGATGATCGGAGAGGAACTGACCGTCTGCACATGAAACTTGTGGATTGCAGCAACGATCGCTCTCAGCAGGCCTCCTTGTGTCCGTCGAGCCGAAAGGTTGAGAGGCTTGAGGATTCCACGTTCAGCTGTTCGCACGAGTCCTGAAATCGACGGCGAGGTTAGTGGGAAGCGAACGGAGAAGACGGCCGCCACTTACCGAGTGATCGGGCGGAGGATCCGAAGAGACGGAAGGCGCAGAAGAAGACCGGCAAGGGAAGAACAGAAGACTTGAGCGGATCCTCGGCCGTGCACCGCAGAAATCAGGCGCCCTCGACGAGCAGAGCGGCCGATCGACGCAGCGGCGAGCAAGCGGAAGGAATGAGCGGAGAGGAGCGAGAGCGGACGGGAGAGCGGCGGAAAGCGGGAATGAGCGGCCCGCTGCCCCCGCCGCTCTTTTGTACCCGCCCCGTCCGTGTGTCCCGCAGCGGAGAGGATTGCGCAACGCTTTGAGTGGAAATTCGGCCGTCGATTAGCCCGACGGTCCGTTTCGACGATTGCGCAATCGCCGTGCCTTACTGGTCGTGCACGAAATACCGCTCGACGCGGTCGATTCCGATTTCCTCGCCGTAACGTACACAGTTTCTGACCGTTTGCAACACATCCCACACGAAATTGCGCTGTTTGCGCACTTGCCGGCAGGTGCTTTAAAGAGCGAACACACGCGAGTTCGGAGCAGCCGCCAAGGACGTTAAAACCGGTCCCACCCCTCCGCTGCCGCTTTTCGTTTCGCCCGGGATGAACTCAAAGTGGATCGTCCTCCTGTTCGTCTCGTTCTTGCGTTCCACGCGGCCGTGACCGCAGCGGCCGCTGGGACGGGCGAAAACTTCAGCGGCGATCCAAAGGCGTCCATCAACGCCCCCGAGCTCCTCGTTGTTCCTTTCGAAAGCCGCCTGTCGTGACGCCGTCCCGCAGGGCTGCAAGGAACACGGGCGACGGTGCCACTCAAAGGTTCGTTCGGTTCTTCTGCTCACAATTCCGTTCGGTTTGCAGCGCTTCCGCGGAGCGATGCGCAACGCGTGCGGGAAGACGTGCGGCGCCTTCTGAAAGCGGGGATGAGCGGCCGCCGACGAGCGGGGGAATTCGAATGGGTTGCTGGAATAAACGTGTGCATCGATCCGGGACTGCCCTCTCGTCAACTTGTTTGCTCCAACGAACGCAATCGAATGGCCGCAGCGTCCTTTCGCAACTGCATTGAACCCGACGGTCACAATAAATTCGACTTGCTGCTTGTTGCCAGCGACTGCGGGGAACAAACCACTCTTCCACCGATTGGGGCCTTTTCGAGAAACCGGTCGTCCGATTCTGCGCTCTTCTCCACCCACTCCCGCTCGTTTGTTCGTTCGGGCCGCCTCTCCGCTCGCGCTTCCCGTCAAGACGACTCCTCACTCGCCGACTTGCCGTTCGGCTCGAGCGGGAAACGTCGTGATGCTCGGCCGTTTTTGTGCGTCCCCGCCCACCTCTCTTCTTTGTTCTCCGACGCTCTGCAGAACACTGTTCAGGCCTCCCAGCATTGACGAGAGGATCGAACGCCGTGTTCAAGTCAGGATTCTCTTTGGAGGCAAGTGGCGGCTGTCGCCGATTTGCGGCGAATTCCCCCGCATTTCCCTGATTCACCTCGGCCCCGCCCTTTCCGCGCGGCCGTTCGCCGCGCGCCCGCTCTCGTCAGTTGTATCTGTTGGCTTCGTGCCCCTTGGTTGTGTTCTCCCCGCGCAGACGGCTGAACCGTCGCGCTGCTCAATAAACGGACAACTGAGAGTTCTCATCGGCTTGGGCTGATCCCAAAGCAACTCATTAGTCTTCGCGTCTGGGCTGATCCCGGCGATCGACTTCACGGCTTGGAATGAAATAAGGTGATTCTCACGTCAATGAACACGCTTTTCTGCTCGAGAAGCTCGTCGGCTGCCTTCACTCCTCTTTTGTTGAGGAACTTCGGCGGCTTTTCTTTCGTTCACACCGCCTTCCATCGCTCACTGAAGACACTCGTCCAATCCACAGTTTTATTGAACAGAAGGGACGTGTTGCACGCTCATGACGGTCGTCACACGGCATTCAAGAAGCGAGTTCTTCCGCCGTCTGTTCGCGCCTCGTGCTCGCCGCGCGCAGGAAACAGTCGGAGAGGAGTCTCTCAAAGCAAAGGCCGCTTGGCACCTTGGCGACCAACTCGTCGCACATCCATTTCGAACCACAGTGCACGTCGACTTCCGCTGCAAAGAAGGAAGATTAGATGCTAGCAAGGAGAGAACGTTTACTCGAGCAGTCGGGGCTTGCGGCTTCGTGGACTGCTTGCTCGCACTCCACGGTCAGGTTGCTCGTCGCCTAGGAGCAGGAGGAGACTCGTGAACAGCGTTAAAAAAGAAGGCGAACTCACACGAGTTGGTGTGGAAGGGGACTTGGAGGTACGGCGAGCGAACACCCGCAAGTGCAGCAGTGCGGAGGCGAAAGAGAGCGGACTTGACGGGGAGCACACCCACTCGTCTCATCGGTCGTTGATGAGGTGGAGGTTCCGAGTACGCGGCGGTCACCTGAAAGCACACGGCGAGTCATCAGTGCGAGGTCGGCTGGAGAACGAACCCAACCGGAGAATCGGAAGAGACGAACGGCGGCGGCGAGAGCAAAGAGAGCGAACATGACGTGGTGCTGCTGGTGGTCGCGCAAGAATCGAGCTGAGCAGTGGCAAAAAAGAAGAACGGACGTGTGATTTGAACGCGAACATCCTCGCAGCAACCGGCCGGTCGATCGAAAAAGAGAAACGCATCGGAAGACGAACCGCAGCGGCCGACGAGCGGAGGCGGAGCGGTATGAGCGCAAATCAGGCGAGCGGACAAAATGGGCGACTTGTCTTGAACAGCTGCCATTTCTCCTTTTCGTGTGTTCCGTTGACAACGATCAAAGACTGTCTAAATGATTGGAGTTCCTCGCACCAAACCTCTCGGCCGCCGAGTCGCCAGAACCTCCCGTTGCAAGTTGGAAACCGGAGGTGATCGCAAGAGCTGATCCTCCTTTGATTTTGTTCATTCCAGTCTCGTTCACAGTCAAAACGAACGTCTGTGTTCGCCGCCTGAACAGAAAAGACTGCTGCTTGCTGGAGAGCCGATCGGCGAGTACCGCCGCGATCATTTCCGCGCGTGCTGCGGAACGCCAGAGCTTGCTGCCGTCGCCGCATTCTTCCCGCTTTCCGTCGTCTTTCCACTCGCTCGACTGCTCCGAATTAGTCGACGATGGAGGCGGCGGTCGTCAAACCGAAGCCGCGAATTCGAGCGGCTGTTCGCGACGGCTTGAATCGCTTCCAGCTGGTCGGAAAGTTGGAGACGGACGAGAAGCAAGGAGCGACTCAGTTGAAGCGTCTGGCGGTGAGTTTTCCCGTTTGTTTAGCGTTGATTTTTCTTTCGTTTTGCAGGCGATTTCGCGCGCGCACTTGGCGTCCGTCCGGCGTACCGCTCGCGGGATCAAATTCGAGGCGAGGGGCTACGATTGGCGGCTGGAAATCGACCTTGGAATCGGAGCGCCAACGGTCGAGTTTTCGATCAACCAAACGGAGATGAGCGCGATCGTCAAGCTGTTGAACGTGCCGATTCACATGGATTTGGGCGGCAACTGCCAGTCCTACGATCAAGTCGTCTGCAAAGAAATGAAGGGGATCGTGAACTGTGAGTCTTCCTTCTTTCTTCTGCGTTCACTCGCTCCTTTCAGTTGTGAACGGCCTGTCGCTCAACTACTTCCTGTTCTTCCCGGACTTTACGCAGTTCATCAAGTGCGTAGCCCCGCGCCTCAAACACCTGAAGTGCCCGTCCTCCGTGCTGGCGCGTTTTCCGCGCTTGGACTTGGAGAGACTCGAGCTCGTTGAGACCGGTATGATCTTTTGTTGAGTATTCTGTTGAACAACTCCCGCGTATTTTGAAGACAACTACGCGCACTTGCGTCGTCACAAGATCCGCCGGTTGGACGTGCCCAGGTGGGAGATCAACCGCGCGTTCCCCGTGTAGGTGTTCTTCGCTTTTTTGAATCACTCGTTCGGCTTTCAGTGGTCAAGTGCTCTCCGCATCGATCACCTCGTTGGGCTTGCATGCCATGGATGTGTTCGTCTCCTCCTGCAAGCCCATCAAAACCTTTTGCCGTCGATTCTCGGCGCTCGAGGAGCTCCACGTCTTCGCCAACTACGGGGTAGGCGTCCACGCGTTTTCTTTTTTTGATCCGAAGTTCAGGGCAGAATAAACCAGATGGAGGATCACTTCAAGACGCTGAGGACGGCGTGCATCAAGCTCCGCGACCAGCTGAACATTCCGGGATTGAAGCGCTTCTTTTTCACCATTGAGCACGGTTGCGTTTTCTACGGCGTTTGTTCTTCCTTCCGACTAACGGTTTTCACACCTGTTCGCTTCCAGACGCAGGCCGACTTGATCGAGAAGCTGAAGCAAATGGAACCATTCGAGAAGGCCACTTTCACGATCGACCGCCCGAACAAGCGCGTGCGGATGTTTCTGAAGCACAACGAGCCGCGCGGACAGAAGCCGACGTTCGTCTGCATCAAGGGCGACTTCTCCTGGACCGAATGACAAACTCGAGCGACTGCCCCGACGAGAACACAACGAAAGATTTGATCTGTCCATGTATATCTTTCCTACGGATTCTCTTTGCCCATAAACACTTCTCGCTAGTCATGGGGTCATCCTAACGTCTCGTTGCCAAAAAAAGAATATTTAAATGTTTTATTCCCCTCGTTCAACAACAAGCAATTCAAAAGAATACATTTTCGATCCAAAGATGTTTGGGAAGCTGGCGCGGATCGGCCGGATGGCGGGCGGCGAGCGCGGGGCGGAGAAGCGAGGCGGACGTGCTGGAAGAAACGAACGACTGATTGGTGGCCCACTACTCGCTCGAACGCACCGAACGCTCAAGCGGTGGGAATTTCAGCGGTAGGTGGGCGTTCCGCTCGGCCACGTGCGCCCGTTGGCGGACGCGTGGGAGCGCCGTCGGCGTCCACGTGCAGCAAGTCGGTCTGCTCCTTCGGATTCCAGCCGCCCGCTTGCCACTCGGCGTGCCCGCACGAGGCGGCGATTTCCTCGAGCACTCGACAGTCGTAAGGTCTGATCGGCGGAGACGGCCTCCGATCGGTTCTCCTCTTCGATCGTCTGTTTTAACGCGAAGAGGAAGGGGTCGTAGAAGCCGACGGGCGACGGAAAGAAGAAGCGAGTCGTGGGGTTGCCTTGCAGAAAGGAGCGAGCAAGTGGACGAAGCAGAAGAGTGAACTCACGGCTTCTTCCTCCCGCACGTCCACTGGACTCGTGCTCCCGTCCGTCAAGCAGATCGAAGTGATGCGCGGGTTGTCGTGGACGATCGCCTGCAGGCGGGCCGCCCACCCCGCAAACCAAAAAGAGCCGCCGACGGCGCCCGCGTCGACCGCCAGCGAGCCCACGGACTCGACACCTCGCGTTTTCAAATCGACGCACCGGAATTCGAGACGGGCGACCGCAAAGACGAAGCGGTCGGGCGGCTGCGGACGGCGGGGAGCGGGAATTCGTGACGAAATTCGACGCCGAAGCGGCCGCTCGCCCACTCCAGCGCGATTCGCAGCCGGCCGCTCGCGAGTGGCGACCAGCAGGCGGTCCGCCCGCACCACCGCACTGTCGAGCATTTCGAAGAGGAACTGGAGGCTGAACGGGCACGAGAGCCGCCTACAAGCCGGGAGAGTGGGCGGACTTCTGCTCGTTCGTCCACGCGCCCCAGTTCGGGAACTCGACGAGCAGCCGACCGCTCGTGAACACGCCGTGGAGGCGCAACGGGAAACGGCCGCCGCAGGCCGCCGAATGGCGCTCGCTGCTCGAGAGATCGGCACGCAACACCCGCTTGCAATCATTGGAGAGCGTCTGCGTATCCAACCGGCCACTCAAACAAAGATTTGCATCAGACAAACCGAAGCGAAAGGGGCGCCGGCGATCGGCCGCCAGTTCGTCCAACCGAGAGCTCTCCGAGCACCCGCTCTTTCCTCTGCTCTCCTTTTTTTCGCTTTTCATGCGCGTGCCGACGGCCTCGTTGTGGAGCGGTCGTTCCTTTCCGTCCATCCTGCTGCTCGCCTTTGCGGCCGCCGTCTTCGCCGCCCCGTCCGCTCGCCTGCTGGCCGACGGGAAGCAGGAGTGCTTCAAGGATAACAACGGCACTGTGTGCGTCTCCTTCCTTCCTTTCTCATCGACTAATCCGAATCGACTGCATTCCAGGAC
This sequence comes from Aphelenchoides fujianensis, assembly GCA_024699865.1. Taxonomy (NCBI): domain Eukaryota; kingdom Metazoa; phylum Nematoda; class Chromadorea; order Rhabditida; family Aphelenchoididae; genus Aphelenchoides; species Aphelenchoides fujianensis. The sequence goes on along the minus strand of JAMPIO010000010.1, from coordinate 1,503,486 downwards.
GTTCGAGCTGGTCGAAGGATGCACGAACGCAACGGCCACGTTGATCTTCACGGGCGACACGCTGGAGTTCAAGGCCGCCTACCCAAATGGCAAAGCAGATCCTAGGTTTACGAGTTACTTGCTTCTTTCATTGACCGGATGCTTGCAGCGGGCCGTTTGATGTCGGCGGCTGTCCGGGGCGTCTGGTCGTTCAACCGGCGCCGCCCGACCTGAACGTCCAACCGTTGCTCTACTACAGGGGTTAGCACTCGCTTCATTTGTCGCTGCTTTGACTCGCTTCAGATGGAGACCAGCGACTGCCGTTCTCGGCTCATGCCACCGCGGAGAAGATCGTCGTCGGCAAGGGCGAGTCCAAGTGCGCGCCAAAGTTCGACGAAATGGGCGAGGACAAGAAGAAGACGACGGTCAGCTTCGCGATGAACAAGGCGGCGCCCGGCTTCAAATTCACTTTTGCGAGTGCTTTCTCCACATCATTCTGACCTCTGCCCTGCTTTTAGACCGCCACCCTGGAAAAGCCGGAGAAGAACGCAGCAGGAGCGGGCTTTGGAGGCTGGAAACTCGGCTTGCTGATCGGCGGCCTTGTGTTGTTCGTGTGTCTCGCTCTACGCCTTCGCACTTGCTTCTTGTTGCAGCCTCCTTCTCGTCGTCCTGCTCGTCGTGCTCGGGGTCGTCGGCTGGCGAAAGAAGAAGGCGGCCGCAAAGAAGAGCGCCGCGCCCGACGAGGGCGGCGGCACGACGACGACCATCACGCTGCAAGGCGTCACCCTCGCGTCGCACATGCCCGGCGCCGCCGAACACAACGCCGTGAGTTCCGCCGCCCACCTCGTCCACTCGCTCGCTGCAGCTCGTGCGCGCCGCCCAGCTCGACTTCGGCTGGAAGGCGGACTTGGAGCTCGCCGCCCACGGAGTGGATGGCGTCGATCGAATGAAGCTGCAGCGGATCTTTCCGGACGCCTTCGAATCGCGCAACAACGCGGCCATCCGCGCCTTCCTCCAGTGCTACCCGCTCGATCGAGAGACTCTCGCGCTCCTCGAGAAGACCGCCGCTCTCGCGAAGGACCGCCCGACGAACACGGTCAGCCCATCCCTTCTTCCTTTAACTCTCCTGCTTTCAGTCGCTGCCGCTGGACGAGAGGCTCGTGTGGGCCAACCTGTACGCGTACCTCAACGCCTTCCGCGAGCAGCACCACGCGATGGAGGCCGGGAAGCAGGAGGCTGCTGTGAAGCCGGCAGCGTGATGGTTGTTTCTTTTGTTTCGTCGTTTGTTCTCGTGAGTGCTGAGGGCCGGGATAAACACCAGCTGCATCGATCAATGGGGATGTAAAAGAGTTGGTACGTGGCTGGCGTTTCTCACGACTGTCAAGTGATGCGGGTGGAAGCCGAAAACGAAGTGAATGACCGCTGCAAACCTCCTTCAAGCGACTAGTCGGTTCAAAGCTCTTTTGCTGTCAGCACGCGACTTACTACGCGCCCGCTGTGATCAAACAGGTGTTTCGCTTCGTGTACACGGCGGAAATGGAGGGTGCGGACTCGTGTGCTCGTAATCCGCTGCCCGCCGCCGACTTCTACGAGTTGGGGCCCCTGCAGATGCGTCCAGGCGCTCGTCTTCTTTTCACTCCGCTTCCAGGAAATGTGCGTCGAATCGATCGGAAGTGTGCTCGCGACTTGAATCTTGCCACCGTCCACTCACATCTCGACGGCGTCAAGGAGCGCGTGCTGGAGTTTGCGCGGAAGAATGCGGAAGCGATTGTGGAGCTGCTCGATGAGGACGCCGAGAGCGCGGAGCAGAAAGCGGAGAGTGTCGCCGAATCCTTCGCGTTGATTGCCGCTTGATTTCTTTGTCGAATAAACGTGAGTAGAGAAATGGACCGGCGGTTGTCGCCGAAAGAAATCAGCAAAGTTGTTCAACGGTTCGTTTGAGGAAGGGTCACGGGCGATGTCGATCGAGTTGATCAAAACAAAGTGCCATTCTTTGTGGACGACCACTGGCTGCCGGCTCGCCCACTCCGCGAACTAACAAAAGGCGGCAAGTGCGCCCTCCGCGGCGTCCAGCGAGCCGACCGGCCGGACGACGCGCCCGCTCGAGTAGATCGCGTGAATGTCGGCGCGACGGCCGCTGCGGAGCACCGACCAAACGAAGCGATCGCGAGCCTCGGCGGCGGCGACCAGGCGGCAGCAGATGGCGGTGAGCGGGAATTGGTGGAGAACCTCTCTGCGGAACTCGCCATTCGTCCAACCCGGCAGAAGACAGGCGTGAAGTACGTGCAGCAGAGGTTCCGTCCGCAGCGCCCAGCAGTCGAACACTCCGAGGAGCCGATCGGTTAAAAGATGAGGGAGTCAGTGGGCACACAGGAACCGCACTTGTGCTCGTAAACAGAGAACTCCCGCATTCGTTTCCTTTGATCGACGTGTTCCCGCTCATGTCGACCGGTTTCCGTTCCCCACTCCATGCATTTGAAGAGTTGAAGAGTGCTTTACTTTAGACAACAACGAATCGGAACAACGACAAAACGTAACAGCACTGAACAACAACAGAATCGAACCGATCAGGGAGACAAAAAAGCCATGATCTCCTTTACGATCTCCATGTTCTCGCTCATGAAGACGTCCGTCCAGTCGGGTTGCTGACGAACGAGCTGGAAGTTCTGCTTCGTGAAATCGAGGAACCGCTGCCTGAAACCGCCCTTGTGGTCGTGAGCGAAGGCCAACTTCAGATCGCGGAGAGCGGTCTTGACGGTCACCTGTTCGTAGAGTGCCTACAAACACAACTCCTGCAAGAAGCAAAGGAGTAAGAAGAGCTGCAAGAAGAGAGAACTCACGGCCAAGTAGAGAACCTCGTAGCAGTCAGCGACGGGCAGGAGACGGGCAGCAACGTTCTTCAAGCCTTCGACCTTGCCCGAGTAGAGATAGCGGAGGAGGAGCTCGACCATCTTCGCGTCTTCCTTCTTGATCTCGACGATGCCCCTCTTCTTTTCTTTCGTGTCGAGGGGGAACATCTTGCGAAAGACGGGCGATCCCAATGAAATGATCATCTTTGCGACCTAAAACCAAGCAGAAAATTGAGTAGAGGGCGGTAAGCGGGGCAAACCTTGAATCTCTTGCTCTGCACGTGGATTTCGACGTGCGCGAACTTGCCGGCGTCGAAGTCGGCGGCGATCTTTCCGAATACCTCCATCGGGGCGCCTTCGATCAAACGCCCGGTCGCCCAGTTAGGCTCCAACGGAACGACTTTGCAGAAGACGATCAGCGGTCCGCTGTTGGCGAATTTGAGGAGTTCCTTTTGGGTGAAGATGTTGGACCGTCCGCAGCTGCTTTGCGTGGCATGGAATTTGTGTTCGATGCCTGAACGGAAAGAAAACGGGCTGGATTGAAGTAGAAACGACTTACATGATTTCTTCAATTGTTTTTTCTTGAGATTTTCGAACCAGAACTTGAACTTCAGCGAGATGGACGGAAACTCGCCAAAGTTCTGAACGCCGAGGAACATCGCACATCCGTCCTTGCACGTTTCGCAATCGCCTTTCGGGTAGAACCGCATGCCGAACTTGGCGTTTGGCACCCCTTGGACGGTGAAGTCGCCGCTCTGCCACCTCTGCCCGAACGTCGCATTTGCGAACTGCTCGCCGAAGTCGTCGAGCGGCCAGCGGAAGATCGTCGGTTTGACCTGGGCCATGGTCGTCGAAATGGACTAAAGTGAAGAATTGGCGTGGTTGCAAAGAGACAGCAAAGAGAATGCGGAGCAAAAAGATGCGACGGGTCGGCCCATCCGAGGGGCGAGCGGAGGGGGGAGGCAAGCGGGAGAGGCCGTTCGACGCGGCCGCCGACGCCCATCCGCAGACTGTGGGAAGCGGCGGAAAGACGCCATTTGGGCCGCCTCCTCTGCAAACCGGCGAGTAATCGGAGACGTTCTTTCGAAACCGTTCGCAAAGCCGCCGTCGATCGGGCAAGTCAAAGCAGGTTGCGGTCGCGGGCGACTTCCATTTTGTCCGCACCTTCAAACGGATTCGAGAACACCGCCAGAGGACAAAATAGACGGAAACTGGATTCACTTCTAATGGAAGTGGACTAATTCGCCCACGTGCCGCATTCATCTCGCTGTTCCTTGCGCCAATCGAAAAAGACGGCATAAAGAGACGACGAGCGGAATTGGCGCCCAGAAATCTCCAGCAAGCGGAGCGGAAAGTCGGCTCTTTTCTTTTCGTCCGCCGAGTGCCCACCGATCGATGGGGCGGAACGGAGCAGAGTGTCGGCAAGGGAACGAGACGACGTCAACCTCCCTGATCACGGGCAGCACAAACAGAAGAAGAAGGATTCCAAAAGCGACGTTTGTTAAACAAAACGGAGTATACTGGTCCAGTCTTGCCGACGACAAAAGAACAGTCGGTAGAGCCGAATAAACGTTCTGCTCTCTTTGTTCGTTCCACACCAGTCCTCACGTGAAATTCCGTCCGTCTCGGGCCTCGCTGTTTGCTTCCAACGAAGCAAGCAAAGCGAACGAGTCCAAAGCTCGTCGCTTGTTCGTCCACTCGAACTGCCGCTAATTTCTTGAGGACTCATCGCGGATCTCGCGTCACTTGTCGACACTCAAACTGCCAGTGGGCACTCCGCGGCGTCCTCTTATGCTCTTGTCCTGAGGTCGTCTTACGAGTGTCTTCGGCCACTCACTCGGCTGCTTGCTCGACCAAAGACCGCCAGAGAGCGGACGAGTCGGTGCATCGCTGGGAGCTGCCCGACTTTGCGGAGCGCCTCGCTGCGACTCCGACCGGGCGGGACGTCGAAAACGACGCCTTTTTGGACGACGAGACGGGCGGCGCTCCGTTCATTCTGGCGCTTCATCCTCAGAGCTACGGAGCGGTGCTCGCGCTCTGCCTTCATCGCCGACGATCGCGGAGGTGGATCTTGCAATTCGAGCACCCGGCTCGTTTGTTCGGTTTCCGCTCCGATCCATGGCTTCTTCTGCCCGTTCTCGAGCTTCTGCAGCTGCAATGGCTTCTCGTTCGCTTCCTTGCCTACTCCTGCTTTCTTTCCTTTCCCGATTCATAACTTCCGCTCACCTCCACTGAGTTCAGACCACCAATTGTTCACTAGCGGGTCAACAGCTCACTTCAAACTTCTTTTAGCAACAATCAAGAACGGGGAGGGCCGAGAAGAAGAATGTCTTGGAGGATGTGCGGGTGGCTCTACATCAACGTGTTCCAGTTCGGAATGGCGATCACTTCGGGGCGGTTGTCGTAGACGAAACGGATGAGCTTCGGCTTGAACTCCTTCCCGTCCTCGTCCTCGTAGCTCCACTTCAGCAACTCAATCACATGCTCCATCGTCGGGTTGGCCGCCAGCGAGGCGCGGCACAAGTTCTGAACGAGAGAAGAGCGTTGACTTCAGCACCGATCGAACTCACCGCTAACTCGTCCAGTTCGTAGTGCAGGGCGAGCGGGAGCAGTCGGGCGGCAAACGCGTCCAAGTGCTCCGCTTTGCCCGTCCGGAGGAAACGACGCCTCCACTCCACCACGTCCGCATCGAACAGCTGGGGATCGATGAGGAGCTTCACGTCTCCGCTGGCTGTCGGCTTCTCGCCGCTGGACGGCTCCTCGTTTCGTCCATGGTCCTTGGTGCTGGGCAGGAGACTCACCTGCAGGCGACAAAGATGTGCGAACGACACACACGGGAGCCGCTCTTCTTGCAAGCGGACCGATTTCTCGCGCTCGACCGGCGTCGCTCGCAATCAGCGGAAGTCGACGGATTTGCGTTGTTTGTTTCGCGCGTTGCGCGGCCGCCGGTTCGCGAGCCGTTCGGTCGGCTCGTGGTCGCTTGTCGGCGGTCAAAGTTCGTGAGAAGCCGGTCGAAGCACCGAAGTGATCGGTCGCGAATCAGTCCGCTTTGGTTGCCGGGCTGCCGGTGGTTGAGAGTTGAGCGAGAGTCTCGAATCAAGGCTGCTGTTTATTGCTCAAACTTCTCCTCGCACACTCCGACTGCTTGGGGCAAACGGGCGGCTTTCATCCGCTCGCCCAGCGGGTTGACAGCCCGCTCGTTCCCGAACTGATGGTCGCTTCATTGCTCACAACAACACCGAGGGAGATCAGGCAGATGAACGGCGGTTCGAGCGGATCGGCACGAATATTCGACGAGCTTCTGCTCCTTGCCGCCCTGCTCGATGCAATGCCCGCTTCGATCGGTTGGAGCTTCGAAATTGAGCGACGGCCACCGGCTGCAGAATCCGGGCGATGGGAATGCAAAGGGGTGTTCCAGTTATCTCTTGAGAGCATTCGATTGATCGACTGCTTTGCGACGAGCACTTCCTGCCGGCCGCCCGCACGGCGCTCCCGTGCGACGCGGAACTCGTGCAGCGGGGCGGAGAAACACGGCGGCTTCGTGGTGGCCGAACACGCGACCACTCCATTCGCTCTCCGCCCTTCACTCCGCGCCGAGCATCCCCGAACTGGACGCCTTCCGACGCGAAATTCTCGCCGTTTCGCCGTCGGGCGTCCGCTACGTGGAGAGTCGTCGAATCGCGGCGAGTTCGCAGTCGAACGAGTGACCAGCGAGTTCTGCGGCCGGTTTGCCGCCGACCCGTTCGTCTTCCGGCCGATCGGCGGCGTGCTGGACGTCCAGCGGCTGGAATTCGGCGCCGTCTTGTTGGGCAATGCGAACGGCTCGTGGGCTTTCGGTTTCGATCGCAAGCCGGCAGTCGTCCTTGCAGCCGGCTTCTCCGCGACGGTGCTCGTGGGAGTGGGCGGGCGGGAGCTGTGACGCAGCTGCACGAACTCGGGCCATCGCCTCTTACTGGTGGATGGAGGGAGCGGCCGTGCTGCGAGTGGGCGACCTCCTAGCGGACTTCTGCCCCGCCGAGGGGACGAGCCGCCCGTCGGCCGACCGGATCGACGGGAGCGGCGTGTTCGCGACAAGCGGGACGGAAGCGAGTGAAGGCCGAGGGACTGGCGGCCGACCCCTCCGGACGAGCAGATCGCCCTCGAACTCCACGTTCCGTTCACTTCGCTCCCGCCGGCCGTTTGCTCGGGGGATTTGCGGCCGCTCAACGCCCGGCCGGCCGCCTTGGAAGTGAACGCGGCGACCGGCCGCACACTCGCCGTCCACATCGGCGCCTCGCGACTGATTGGAGGCGACTGCAACGAGTAGAGGAGGTGGGCGGCTCTTTGCGCGTCGCCGGCCGCTCGCTACTCGCCGGACGTCGAGTGGACCTTCGGACGGATTGCCGCCCAACCGTTGACTACGCGAACAGCCGGATTTCCATTGGGAAGAACCGAGTGGAAAAAGTAGAATTGGTGAGAGAGTAGGAGGTTGGAGTCGTTTATTGCGCTGCAAGGGGAGAAAAACGGACAACGAGATCAATTTAGAGTCTTGTCGGCAGCTGGTCTGTCGGCTCGCACGTAGTCTTTCAGCAGTGGGCAGTTCCGGCTTGTCGCAACTGCAAAACGAGTGGGTCAGTCGCGAGAACGACCGGAAGCGGCAAACTCACTTGACAGGAGGTGTTTGACGCAGGTTGAAGCCGTTCTTCGCACCACTCGTCCCCAATCGTTCGTCCAGCAAACGAGAAGCTTCTTGCTCGAACTCGGAATCGGTTGTCGCAAGTGATTCCACAATCCATTCGAGCTGCAAACAGAAGTCGTCAAACGAGCAGAAAAAGGGGAACTCACGGCCTGAACAGGTGAGCGGGCGACTCCCATTGGACAGGGTAGTTCGCCGAGGTCGAACAAGAAGAACGGCCGCAGTCAATGCAGACCTGAAAGAACCCCCAACGAGTGGTTGGCAAAAAGCGGGAGCACTCACCTGAGAAGTCGACCAGTTCGCGTTCACAAGTAGGCAGCAGACGGTCGGTTCTTGTCGGACAGCGTCAGATTTGATCCCACTAGCCAGTTCGAAGCGGTCGCTCGTTGCCGAAAGGGCAGCTTGACGTCTCTGGCAGCGTAGGCGCGCAAGTGGATCCCCTGAAACAAGCAGATGGATGAACGACCGTCCATTCGGAGGAGGACTCACCAATCGGCCGGCGGGCGGAGAATGCGAAAAGACGAATGGCCGGAGAAAGCTGAAGGAATTGAAGCTCGTGGATGCCGAGGAACGCATCATCGGAGCAAACGAGCGAACGGCCGACTGGTCGACGAGCGGGCGGCAGGAGGAGAATGAAAGCGGGCGCACCGGAAGGCGGCGGAGAACGCGAATGAGCCCCGCGCTGCTCCCGCCGCTCTTTTATACCCGCCGGGATTGCGCAACGGAAAGAAGCGAGTGGAAACGAGGCAGAAAATAATCAGGCGGCTTTCTCCCCGGCGTTGTTATTTGGCAACAGATTGGGAGCAACAAGCGGCGAAGACGCGTGTGGAGCGATTCGAACGGAGAGAAGTGAACGAGTCCGCTCTTTCGACTTAACGGAAGCGAAGAAGCGCACTTCCAGCTGGTGTTCGAGTGCGAGGGCGGCTCGTGGAGATCGTTCAGCTTCTGTTTGGCGTTTGGGCGGCTCGACAGCCGGCCGATCGTTCGCCTTTGCTTCAAGCTGTAGATTGAGCACGAGGGAGAAGAGTGCCGGGGCGAGCGGTTCGTGCGCGAGTTCTGCCAACCGTTCGGGACTTCGAATGAACGAGGCGGCGGGCGGATGGAGCGAGCGGGAGTTCGCGGCGGACGACATGCCGGCTGGACGGGTCGGGTGCTCGGCCGGCGTTCCCCGCCCGCAAGGTACCGACGCGGTCGATCTTTGCAGCGAAATCGAGCTGCTCGACGCGTTCAAGGCGCTCCCGTTCGACCAGCAGGCCGTGAAGGCGCGCATGTGCAAGAACGTCGGCGAGATGCTCAGCGATCCCGAGTTTGCGGACATGAAAGTGCGGGCGGGCAAGCGGGGGTGGAAGGCGCACACAATTGTTTCTCTTCGCTCCGCTCACTCCTTTTCGTTGCAGGTCCACAAGTTCGTGCTGATCTCGCAGTCGCCGTACTTCAAGGCTTTGTTCACGCACGACGAGGAGGTCATGCGGACGGGAGTGACCGAACAGAAGACGTTCGCGCCGAAGACCGTTGAGCAGATCCTCCGTTTCATGTACACGGGCGAGGTGGACGATCTGCAACCGAATGCTCGCAATCTCCTGCCCGCCGCCGCCTTCTACCAGCTGGACGTCTTGCAAGTAAGTCTTCTCTTCTCTCTCCTTTTCAATCGATTTGTTTCAGGAGATGTGCGTCTTGTCGATCGTGAGTGCGCTCTCGACGGACACGATCTCGACGCCCTGGAGTTCGATCACGCGCACGCGCAGCTCGACGGCCTCGAGAGCGGCGTGCTGGACTTCGCGAAGAAGAACGCCCATGCGATCGTCGCGCTTCCCGGTTGGACGGACGTGTTCGTCGGCCAGAACGTGAAGGTCGCCACCGAGTTGTTCAAAACGATCGTTTCACTCTCCGTCTGAACGTGTGTACGCGAATTTAGTTCTTTCGCTCTCCCTCACTTTAACCGTCAATAAACTTTAGTACGCGGCCGTTTTGATTGAGTGGCGTGTGGAAAGCGGCAAGGAATAACAACAAACGGCAAGGGGTCCGCGCGAATTTGAGCAATTTTTAATGGCTGCTTTTTTTTGTCCGTTGGAAGGAAGTCCCAAGCGCAGGACAAAAAACGAGTCAAGATAGCCGGACGTTCTGTCGCGCGCGCTGGCCACCGACTTTGACAAGGAAGCGGTGCACGTGGGCGACCGCGGCATTCGAACAGCCAACGACGTGACTCGCTCCAGAGAACGGAAATTGATGGCTGGTAACGGACCGAACAGAAGAGGTTGACCGACCGCAGACTCGCCTTCTTCTGACTGCAACCCCAAACGAAATGCCAGCACTTCGCCTGACAGCTTGATTGTTTGTTCCGCTGGGAAGCGGAACGTTCCAAAATTTCTCTCCAGACCACTGCGAGAGGGTCGGATTCGTCGACTAACCTCAAACTTGGGTCAAAAAACCGAAAAAGTCGGCGGCCGCTCGCCGCTCGTGCGGGCGCGAGGGCGAGCGGCCGACGAGAAGCACGCGGTGGGGCGGGCGCGAGCTCGTCGTCCGCTCGCCTCCTTTCAGCTCGCGATCTTTTCGCGTCGTTTCGGGCGCTTGATGCGAGCGAGTGCGGTGTGATTTCTTTGCCGCCGCCGCTCGGCGAGGAGCAGCAAGCGGGTCGGCTGGTCGCGTTCTTTTTGCACTCCGAACAACTTCTCGCTGCTTCAATGCCAACACATGAGTTTATTTCTCACAACAACTGATCAGTGGTTACGTCGATGCAAATAAAACGAGTCAAAGAGAGAACGGCTTCATTATCTCCATCACGATCTGTGAGTTCTGCTCCACGAATTTGGGCGTCCACTCGGAGAGCTGGCGGACGGCTTGGAAGTTCTCTTGAGCAAATTGGAGGAACTTGTGCTTGAAGTCGCCTTCGTGGTCGTGAGCGAAGGCGAGCTTCAAGTCGCGCAAGACCGTTTGAACGGACACTTGATCATAGAGCGACTCCAAACACATCTCCTGCAAACAAAGAATGGGAAGGACCTGTGAGCGAGAACTCACGACTAGGTGCAGCACTTCGTAGTAGTCGGCAACTGGCAACAAACGATGAGCGACGGTGGGCAGTTTATCGACTCGTCCCGAATACAAATAGCGCAGTAGAAGTTCGATCAAGTCCGCTTCCTCGTCTTGAATCTCAACCACTCCTGTTCGCTTCTCTTTTGTGTCGTGCGTGAACATCCGATCGAAGACGGGCGATCCCGAGCAGAGGATGAACTTTACGACCTGAACGAGTGGAATATCAAACGAACCAATAGACGAAACAAACCTTGAAAACTCGTCCCTGAACACGCACCTCCACATCCGCGAGCGCCTCCGAATTGAAGCCGGCGGCGAGATTGCCGAGGACGTTTGTTTCGGCCGTCTCGTCCGCCCGCACCACGGGATCGAGCGGAATCACTTTGCAGCATACGAACACCGCACCCTTTCGAGCGGCTTCCAGAAGATCGGTTTGCTTGATCATTTGCGCCAATCCCCAAGCGTTAAGCTGAGGGACAAAGTCACGTTCAACGTCTGAAGGAAGCATTTAAACTTTTTTTCAACAACGATAAAACACACCGCTAATTTTTATGAGCTCTTGTTCGCCGCTTGTGAGCCACAACTGGTGCTTTAAACGAATAAACGGATGGGGGCCGAAGTGCCGAACGCCCAAGAACAATCCACAATGCTCCTTGGACTTTACGTCTTGGCCTTTCGGGCGAAACAAAAGGTAAAACTTTGCCTTGGGCACCTCCTTGAGTTCGAACACGTCGCTTGTCCATCGCTCTTTAAAAACAGCCCGTCCGAAGCGAGCGACGAAATCATGGAGATGCCAGCGAATAACCGCCGGCGATGGCAACGGTTTCCGCGATATCTGTTGGGACGAAAAATAATTGCCCATAGCAAACGGGTAGAGCGAACGCGGTCGGGGTAAAAGCAAGGCGACCCCTCCACTGCAGATTGAGTGAGTGAATGGGTGAGCGACGAGGCGGGGGACGCGGCAGGGCGCGGGGACGTCGTGTTGTTTCGGTTGCGCCATCGCCCCCATTCGAATGATCGTTTGGCGGGTTGATTGCGAGCGGCGTGGGCGGCTGGCTGGTGAACCACATGAGCACAAAACGGATGGCGCTTTGACGGGCGTGAAGATCGTCTGCCGCTGCGTCGTCTGAACGGCCGCCGCGTCTCGAACTGACGGGCGCCACCGAGTCACATGAACTCGAGCTTTTGTTTTGGTGCTTCGTCGAGCGAGAGCGAAAGAAGGGGTCGGTAGAGACGGCAAACGGAAGAAGGTGTCTCGAACTGAAAGCGAAACCGCGAACAGCGGAGCGACCTGCTCGCGAGCCTCCATTCGAAACGAGACACTGTTGTCCTCAAACTGCGCACGCATCGTTCGGCCAAAGCATTAACCCGAGAACATGAATCCACCTGCACGTTCAATCGAGCAGCTACGAGCGGAGGGACGAGCGGGGGGCGGGGAGGGGCATTCCGTTGGGTCGTCGGCGTCTCGCGAGTGGGCGTGCGGCGGCAACGTGCAGGCTTGCGAGTGGGAAGGCGGTGGGCGGAAGAATTCGATCGAGGTCGGCGAATCGATGGGTTCTTCGTTCCTTCCGCCTTCCCGACCGCTCTGCCCCTTCGCCCGGTCCCCGAAGCAGCCCGTCGTTTGCACCCCACAGAGCCGGCGAGCAGGAAGACGGAGAGGAGCGCCCTGAAATCCCTGCAGCATCCCCACGTCTGAACGAATTGCGAGGTGAAGCTCACAGAACGCGGCGCTCGTTGCAACACGCGCAAAAATCGGGGGCGCAGCAGCGGACGGCCGGGCAGCTCCAGCGGCGGCCGTTGGGCGGGAACCGTTCGAGAAGCGCAGCTGCAAGTGGGCGGCGGGACGCAGCCGAGCGAACAGTCGGGCGGGAGTTTGCGGCGACGAGCAGCGGCCACCCGACTCGGCACTCCGCCGGCCTCAGCGGCCTCAAAAAAGAAAAGAAGCCCGTTGTGAACGAGCGGACGCCGCCATCCCGTCCGGCAACGGCGACTCGCAGCGAGCAGCAGCGGAAAACCGCAGATGATCGATGCGACGAGGCGGTGAGTCCTCCGGCGACTAAAAGGATCCATTTGATCGTCGCGTACGCCGCGAGCGGAACGAAAAGAACGAGCTCGTGCCTCACTGTCCAACCCAACTGCTTCGTGCGAAGCGAGAGGAATCGATCGGCCGCCGAGAAGAGGACAAAAAGAAGGCAACACCCGCTCAACTTCCGATCGGTTCGTTCGCTTTCAACCCACCGCGTGTTTGCTTTTGAAATCGATTCGAATGACGTCATTCCGGGCGATCGAAAGCACTGGGCGGTAGCCGCAGAAGAAAGAGGACGTCGTCGTGTCCTGCTGGAGGATGTGAGAGGAGCGAGCGGGAGCACAAGTGCGTTCGAGCGGGCAATAAGCGCACTTTCTGCCGATCGCCGCGTGTGCAGCGCGCAGATTTCTTCGTGCGGTCGGCGAGTTTCCCGCTTTTGTGCTTTCAACCCACACGTCCGTTCTGTTGACGTCTCTCTGACGAGCACGAGCGAAGCAAACGGTTGGCTCCGCAATGAAATTTTCGACGGCTTCTTTACGGCTGTTTATTCCCCACACTAAGAAGAGAGGAATGGAGCTCTAGTCGGTTATCTCCTCGACGATCTCCGCGTGTTCGGCCACGAATTCGGGCGTCCAGTCGGCTTCTTGCCGCACACACTCGGGGTTCTTTCGCACAAACTCGAGAAACTTCTGCTTGAAGCCGCCCGAATGATCGTGAGCGTCGGCTAGCAGGAGACTGCGAAGAACGTCCTCGACAGACAGCCGAGTGAGAAGCGGCTCCAGGCAGAGCTCCTGCAAAAAAAGAGGGAAGCGTAACGCACGGCAAGCTCCAGCACCTCGTAGCAGTCGCCGAGCGGCAAGAGACGAGCGGCGACCGCATCCAAGTCCTTCACCTCGCCGGAGTAGAAAAAGCGGAGCAACAGTTCGACCACGACGGCGTCCATGCCTTTGATCTCGACGACTTCCGTTCGTTTTTCTTTCGTGTCGTGAGTGAACGTCCGACGGAACCCCGGAGCCCCCAAGCAGATGATCGGCTTCGAGACCTGAAAGAACGAGCAAGATCAAACGAACAAATGGATGGAAGAACCTTGAAGACCTTCTCCAGGACGCGCACTTCCACGTCCGCAAACTCGTCCGAATTGAAGCCGACGGTGAGTTCCCCCGGACACTCGACGAAGCCGTCCGCTGCGCTCACTCGACCGCACCGATCGGCCGCAGCGGGCGAATCACGAAGCAAACGAAGAGCGCCTGGTTGGCGGCGAAGGCGGCAAGTCGCTCCTGACCGATGAATGCCGATGGATTGCGTCCAACCCCCGCAGTCGCTCGTCGAATCGACTTCGTGTTCGTCTTCTGAACGAAGGGGATTGATGAGACGAGAACGGAGTGAACGGACCGCGTTCGAAGAAGCGGCACGCGAAATGCAGGCGAATGGACGAATGGCCGCTGAAGTCACGAACGCAGAAGAAGAGACCGCAGCCCTCCGCCCACTTCTCGTCGCATCCCTTCGAAAAAAAGAGAATTGAGAAGCTGGCTTTTGAGACGCCCTTCACAGCGAACTCGCCGCTTTCCCACGCGTCCGCAAATGCCGCCGCTTCGAAGCGACGCTCGAAGTTCACGAGCGGCCAACGGTGCAACGTCGGCGTGGCTCGTTCGTGCGGGATCGAGCTGCAATTTTCGGGATGAGAGCGCACAGGAATCGACGAGGAACTTCGGCCGCGACGTCCACTTCGAAGCGAACGACGTCGTCCTTGCGGTAGCCGGCGGCATCGTCCAGCAGGACTTCGCACAAGGCGAACTGCAGCGGATGGAAGGTGTGCGAGATCGACCGCCGGAAGTGTTCGATGCCCGCTCGTTGGGCGACGACTCGCAGTTGAGCAGCGGCTTGACACGACCACCGGTCCTGCCCGTCGTTCATCTCCAGTCCGTGCTTGCATTCGAGCCAGAAACCGGGCGCTTTTGGCGCTTCTTGGCCTCCAGCGAGCACTCAGTTGGCCGTGCAAAGAATCGCGGCATTCCGCGAATGTGGACGGCGGCGGAGCGCCGCACCGTTTGGTCGTCGAGCGGCCCGGCGGCGAACTCGCTGAAGCGCTCGACGTCCAGCCGGAGCGTCCCGGTCGGGCGAAAGCGATCGGTAGTGAATTTTCATGAGCCTCGTCCTCCGGCGGCCCGCAACGACGTTCTTGCGGGTCGTAAACAGCGTACAACATTCTTTCTTGCAGGAAGAAGTGAACTGAACGCCCGCGAATTCGTTCATCCTTGCAGCACGAGTGTTTCGTTCCAACAATAGGAAGAAGAGACCAGCGAGCAAACAGTAGCAGAAGAGGAACTGCTTTGACATCAGACCGAAGAGGAAGCAGAAGCAAGTGGAAAACAGCACCGACCACGCGGAACAATCGTCACAAGCGAAATGCACCCTAACAAGGGGTGCACCTCAGCGGTCCGCGCGCTTTTTGGACGCGATATAGCTCATTCGACGCGGCTTGGCGAGCTGATTCCAACGGTGCCAGTTTAATCGGCCAAATTCCATTTCGCGCCTAGATACGGCGAGTCAAAGTTTGCACTGGTTTTCCGTCACTGCAGCCGTTCATTTTCCGCACGAGCTGACCAGCGCTTCATTCTTCCTGCTGCCGTTGTGTCGTCGTGGTCGAGCGGCAAAGCGGTTGACTTGCACTGCGGATGACTTTTTGCTTTTTGACCCCGTTCGTCTATCTCGTCAATTAACGCAACGCAAAAGTTGTTTTTACGCGCAAACGATTCAACTTGATGAGACGAATCGATCGACACCAAAATCTCGAGGATGAAATTTTCGACCAAAATCGTCGGTCAACCGCCTTTGGTCTCGCGGTCGGGTCGATTGGCTCGTTTGATTGGAGTACAAAACAACCGCCAAATGGCCTGGTTGTTTGTCCAAAGCTTTTTCTCGTGGCGGAAATTACATTGCAAAAGAAGTTTTTGGAAAGACAAGTCGTAGTGGGCTGCAGCGGCTGTTCAAAAGCTCCGATCCGAACGATCAAGCGGCATACGGCGATTGACAGCACGAAGGCTTTTGCCACGTTGATGTCCGATTTTGAGCTAGGATTGTTCAAAACGAGCACAACGCACAAAGTAAGGTCCACTTTCGCAAGAAATCGACAAAAAAGTTCTTCCGACCACACGGTCCCCCCTTTGGTCGTACGAACGCCAACTTTGACGCGCCGTATTTCGGCGCGAAATGGAATTTGGCCGAAAAAATTGGCACCATTGGAATCAGCTCGACAAGCCGCGTCGAATGAGCTATATCGCGTCCAAAAAGCGCGCGGACCGCTGAGGTGCATCCCTTGTAAAGGAAACAAAGGAGTCGAGCATTCCATCAATCGACGCAGTCTTTCGAGCGGAATTTGCACGGAGCTTCGGGACGTTTCTCTCGTGCAAACTTTTGGTCGATTTCGGCCGTTCGATCGTCCGCCGGCGCCACTCGCTCGAGCTGCCACCCACTCGTGCGGACGCCTTCTCCTCCTCCCTCTCTCCTTTCCGCCCATTCCCCTCCGCTTCGATGCCGACCGAACCGACCGGCCGCTCCGCGATGCGCCCGTCGATCCTCCTGCTCGTCGTGGCCGCCCTCCTCGTCGCCCCGCTCGTCTCGTCGACCGCGCCGCTGCTCCTCGCCGACGACGGTTGCTTCACGGAGACCAAAGGCAGAGTGTGAGTCCTGCCCCTCCTTCTGGCTCCTCACTCATCCCGTCGGTGGTTGCAGGACGTACAAGGGAACCAATGCGTGCAAAACGGCCAACGCGAAGCTCTACTTCGACGGCGACACGCTCAAGTTCAAGATGGACTACCCGTCGAAAGCGGCGATTACGGCTGGCCAGTAAGCGTGCAGCTTCTCGTACGATCATGCGATTCAATTGCAGAGTAAAGTTCATGATCAACTCGTGCTCGCGCGCGGAAACCCTTGGAGGGGATGGCGGTCAAATGCCCTTTGGTTTTTATGCCACAGGAAACAGTGAGTGTCCCGCGAACAAGCCCGTTTACATCTTGCTTTCAGTCAAGTACCCGTTGCCTTTTGACGGGCAAGCGACTTCCAACGGCATCGAGTACAAGGGCGAGAATCAGGCCTGCTCCTTGACGTTCGAAAAGACGGCGAGCAAAAAGTACTCGATCGCCGTCTTCTCCATCGAGTTCAATCAAACGGTCGCCGAGTTCTTGATCGAATTTGTGAGTCCCCACCCGCTCTCCACTCATCCCTCCCCGTTTGCAGGAGGCCACGCTCAAGAACGACGACACGGTGGCGGATGCGGCGGGCGCCGGCTTCCCGTGGTGGGCGTGGCTGATCGTTGTGCCCGGGTAAGTCCATCCACTTCTCAACCATTCACTCACTCGTTTTTCTTTCAGTGTGCTCCTGCTCGTGGGCGGCGGCATCGCCGGCGGCGTCGTCTTCTTCGTGGTCCAAAAGAAGAAGAAGGAGGCGGAGAAGCGCGACGCGATGCGCCGCCGCACCCAACGGTCGAAGAGCGCCGCCCAGAAGAAGGACATTGTGCCCATCACGCCCAAAGGCCAACCGCCGCCGTTCGGTACTGCCCCCGGAGTCACACAAGCGCCTACCGCCAACGCGCAGGAGAAGACGGGCGGCGACAAGACGGCGGACGAGGGCAAGACGCCCCAGTCGACTCCGGCGGCTCCCGCGCCCGCCGCTCCGCCCGCGCCCACCGGGCAGCCCGCGAGCCAGTCGCCCGGCGGCCCTCAGCCGATCCCCGTGATCGCCAACAATCCGGTGCTCGGGCCGCTCAACCCCAACCCCGCGGCCGGCGTCCCGGTCATGATGCCCCGCCCCGAAGCGAACCCCCAGTACGAGCCGATCGCCCCGTTGCAGCAGCAGTGAGCCGAACGAGCGAGCGGCCACGGCGAGGAGTGCCGCCACCTTTCTTCTTTTCCGCTTTCTGTGTGTGTGCAATTAGGAACCGAATAAACGTTGGGATGTGAGCTTCTTGGAGCGACGACTTCGAACTGGGCGGACTTTTCGAGGCGCGCTTCCGATTCGTTTTTTGTCCATGGATCGTCGCAATACGTCGTGCAGCACCGCCTTCGTGAAGTGCGTGCAGCTCGATCACCTCGCACACGTTCGACTTCGTTTCAAGACGTGAGTGGCCTCAAGTCGCACGAATTGGGCACATCTAAACGCACAGAAGGCATCAATTAGTGCAGTTTGGAACACCGAGTTCTCCACGAGCAGGAAAGAACACGAGTGCCGTTCCACAAGCTCGACATGAAAGCGCCTATCCAGCGGGCATCCGGCTGCTCTTCGCGCCCCAACAGGCGGCGCTCTTCGTGATCGTGGACGGCGACACGTTCCTCGTGGAGGTGCAGCCGGAGGCGGGCGAGCGCTTCGGCCGCACGACCTCGATCGCCGTCGGCGTCCTGCGCCAAACGCGCGAGAACTCCGACCGCCTGCAGGCGCTCCTCTCGTGTCGACGGTCGAGGCCGCCGGGCACGTGGGTTCTCTCTATCATTGCATTCTTCTAAGGTGGTGGAGACGCTGCAGATGGCGGGCGAGTACGCGGGCATTCGCTTCTGTTCGTGTGCGAGCGGGGCGCTCTCGGTGGAGGACGAGCGGCGGCTGTTGGCCGACGAGAAGCCGCATGTGATCGTCGGGACTCCCGACCGCGTGGAGGAGCTGCTTGAGGGCGACGCCTTCGTTTGATCGGCGGGAATCGCGGCTCTTCTTTCCGCCTGCTCGCTCGTTTGCAGGTGTCCAGCACCTCCGCTCGCTGGTGCTGCACAAGGCGTACGAAAAGGCGTGGTCGACCGGTCGCCTCCCCCCTGGTCGCTTTCCGCCGGCCGCCAGCTGCTCGTGGACGGCGGCGTGATCACGAGCGTCTGCTGTTCGACCGTCGAGGCGCGCCTTCCTCTTGCTGAACGAGCTGCACGGGTGCTACGACCTGACAGAGTTTCGCAAGAGCCCCCGACATGCCGGCCGGCCGAGCGAAGGGAAAGTGAGGGCGCGACGACTCCTTCCACCCACTCGCTTGCCGGTTCGCGGCGATCACGCTGCCGGAGCACCTCGCCCCCGTCTTCCTGCCAGACCTCCCAAAAGCCTACCGCAGGCTTACCGCAGGCAAAAAGCGGTGCGGTAAACCGTACCGCAACGAAAATTCCGGTGCGGTAGACCGTACCGCAAAAGAAGTGGCGGTACGGTGCGGTATACCGACCCATCTTACCGCACGTTTTTTTCGATAGGAATAGCTTCTTTTTCATACTTCTTGCATACGCCTGTTATGTTCAAGAGTGTAGAAAATGATAGAACTCTCATTGGGTCGTTGTGACGAAAATTTTTTGCGGTGCGGTAGACATACCGCACCTCCACGATTTTTGCGGTACGGTCTACCGCACCGCGTTTTGGTTCCGGTACGGTACCTACCGCACCCCGTTTTTTTGCGGTGCGGTAGCGGTGCGGTAGCGGTGCGGTAGTTCTACTTGCGGTAAGGTCGGTGCGGTATACCGCTGCGACCTCTGCTTCCTGCAGCTCACCACTTGTGGGCGCCACTTCCGAAGAGGAGTTGCGGAAGACGCGCGACGAGCTCCGGGAGCGCATCGAGGCTCTGCGCATCGCCGACGTCGACGGAAAGCCCGCGGACGGCGAGCAGCCGGGCATCAGCAAGCAGTGAAGGCAGCCGCTTCTCTCGGGCCTTCCATTTTTGTGGCATCTCTTCTGAATGAACCAACCGGCCATCAAAACAGCAAGTCGGTGGAAGCAAACGGCCTGTCCGCGAGCTCGTCAATGCAACAGCCGACTCACAACTGCTCTGTCCAAAGCAACCAATCCGTCGCCGGCTACAGCAAACAAGAAAGATCCATTCAAACCGTCAACGGCAAAAGGTGATTGTGACCCAGGCAGGGATCGAACCTGCAATCTTCCGCTCCGTAGGCGGAGACGCCTTTCCATTGGGCCACTGGGCCTCGCTGCGTCCGAGCACGAGCGGAGAGCAGTGGCGGGCAACCTCGACACTCGTTTTCTGCGCACTCCTCGCGGGCATCTCGGGGCGCGGGCTGCCGGTCAGTTCGAAGCGAAATTCTGAACGCAAGCGATGAAAACTCGCTGATGCGTCAAACAGCGCGGGGTGGTGTGGAAAGGAGAACGCCACCGGCGGGGGATTTCAGCGACGGCGGCCGACGAAAAGCCGCCCGCCTCTACGCTCTCCGCTGCTCTTCGACCAGACGGACGCGCCCGTCCCCGCCGCCCGCAGCGCCGAGGAGCAGCGCGTGTTGCTCGAAAGTCCTGCTTTTGATTGCTTCTCCCACCTCCTCACCGCTCTCCCGGATTGCAAGTCGATGTCGCTGGGCGCCAAGCAGCCGAAAGGGGCGGCAGCCATCCAGCGCGCCGTCGTGTTCGGAGTGGCGGACGAGATCGCGTGAAGCGAGAAGTCCGCAGCCGCTAACTCGGCCGCTTGCAGAAGAGCCGGTCGGGATCTTCCATCCGCTGCCTCCGCTGCTCGTTCGACTCGTGCGCAACGGACCGCGGCAGTTCGCATTCGACTACGCGGAGCTCGCTGGAGTGCTGGAGCGGGCCGCCGGCGTGATCGCGGCCGAAAGCTCGCTGCTCGAAGTGCCCGTGCGTCGTGTACGGCGACCTCCCCCGCTGAACGCCCGTCTTCCTCGGTGACTTCGTGGATCGGCGGGACGCACGGCCTGAAGCTGCAGTTCGCCGAGCGCGTGCACGTCGTTCGGGGCAACCACGAGGAGTCGATCAACAGCGTTCATCCCTTCTCTGACGAGGCGGCTCGTGCACCTGCCGCTCGCCGTGTTGGTGGGCGGCTGGCTGCCGGCGGGCGGTCGCCCAAACTGCGGCCGCCGTCCGCGCCATCCGCCGCCCCATCGACGACTTCGACAGGGGCTCGCTGGAGTGCGACCTCGTGTGGTCTGCTGCGGACTAGGGTTCAATCCCGTTCCCTCCCCCGTTCCCCGGGGATCCCGCCAAATTTCTGTTCCCCGTTCCTCGAAAAATTTTGATCCCCTCGCTTCAAAAACCCGGGGATCCCCGTGGATTTCCCCGGGGAATTCCACGTGGATCCCGAAAAATTCCGATCCCCCTTCCCCGTTCCCCGCTCCACCTGATCCCCGTTCATCCCCGTCCCGCCGCCAAACGGGGGCGGGATTGAACCCTACTGCGGACACGCAAGCGCCCGCCGACGGCGGCTTCCGGCCGAACCTCGAATGCGAGCCCCTCCACGGCATCGGGCGGCGTCGACGTCTTCGCCCGGGGCCATCAGGTGAGTTCAGCGTTGAGTGTTTCTTCCCACCGATTGCTCTCGTTCAGGCCCCGCTGCGCGGCTACGCGCTGTTCGTCGGCGCCCAGCTACACGGGCAGCAACTCGAAAGACGTGAACACGGGCGCTTGTCTGGAGATCGCCGCCGTTATGCGCGTCTCCGTCGAGCAGCTGCAGGTGACGGTCGAGGAGGCAGAGCGCGCCAAGCGGAGCCGCAGACACACGCCGCGCTTCGTCGAGAAGACGACCGTCCAGGTGCGATCGTCCGGAAATAAATTCTCTTGTTTGTCAATGGTTGTTGAGGTGGTAAATAGTCCAATAAAAAAGGAGAGGATTCGTGTAAAGGGGGGCATGAAGGGCTGGCTTCTTCCCTTAAGTGTCCACGCGGTTCTCCTGCCCTTGAGGCATCTTCTACGTTCCCTTCTACTCGACGGCCGCTCGTCTTCGACCCTCCATCGGAAATCCTAGTCGTTCTCTCCACGCACCTCAATTGCACCCGATTTCTTTCGCTTTCAGCCCAGAATGTGGCCGTCAAGATCACGAACGACGCCGCTTTGTGAGCGCTGACGAGCATTCGGTGGTCTTTGACTCAACGGAAGTGGCCGCCAGTTCAGGGATCAAACGAGAGACTACGTGCGTGTTTTCAGTGCCGCCTCCACCTTCCATCAAACGGTCGGAACGGACGACTTCGTGGTTCGTTTCGCCGCTGGCCGCCCACTCCTCCGTTCGTTCAGATGGACGGCCTGCTCTTCGCGCCGAGAAATGCCCGCAGTTCGTGGCGGCTGTCGTCGAAGTGGGCGTTGGGCGTTCGGACGACTCGTCCCTCTTCTTCGAGACGATCCTCGCGTAGAGGATCCTCGTGTTCTCCTTCGATTTGTGCACCCCTCTCTTCTGCTCGCTCCTCATCCTGCCATTCATTCGTCGCTTGTTTAGAGCCGACTGACTGACCGACTGGGCGCTGGACGAGACGGGCGTCTTGACGTTGGCGGCCGCCGATTGGATCGTGCTGCCCAACTTCCAATGGCGGCAGTCGACGAGTGAGCACGAGGTCGCTTGGATCCGCCCTCCAGCATCTTCGACGATCGACCAGCCGGCGCAACTCTTCTTCCAACTCGACGCCCTCGACTTCGTGCTCCCGAACGCGATCTACCGCCCACTGGTGCCCCTCCTTCAAGTGGACAGCCGTGCGACTTGCTGCTGGAGGTCGAGCGGACGATCGGCGGCCGCCAGTTCCGCACTGGACCGCACCGAAAAGCAAACGGACGGCTGCAAGGCGCGTTTCGGCAACGACAGCGGAGGATCCACCCCGAGGTTCACGTTCCCGGTCGCCCTCTACAAGCGGGCGTCTTCTGGACGACTACCAACTGACGGGCGTCGGGTTGGCCACTCGGTTGGATTGAGCTGCAGGAACTTCGACCGCGCAAACTGCTCGCAAGCAGCCGTTTGATTCAACTGCAGACCGAAGAGCAGAACGCAAATAATCTCTACGGTTTATTCTCGCTTCAACGGCACAAAGACAAAAGGAAAGGGGGGACTGCTGGACGACTCGTTTCGAACACTCGGATCAGGGCGATTTGGCGGCCGTCTGCTGCGTGGACGCCTCCTGGACGGTGCCTTGAGTGGACGCCTCCGGGACGGTCTCCTGCTGGGTCTCTTGCTCGCGGGCCTTCTCGCGGAGCTGCATTTTCTTCCAGTTGCCCTCAATGCGTTGGAGGTGCTTGTAGAGCGTGTGCCACTTCACCGCTCGCTCTTCCTGCTGCTGCTGAAACAGACGCGGATGAACGGAAGGCGACAAGAGCAAAACGAACCGCAGCGTCTTTGCCCGCGTTCATGGCCACGTTGTGGCGAATCAGCGCGGGGCGGGCGGCCGTGTCCGCGTCCAGCGGGTACTCACGAAGGAAGGCGCGGTAGGTCGCGCTGGCCCACCGCTGGTAATCGACCGGAAAGATCTTGAAGAAGGCCATGTCCTGCAGCAGACCGTCGACCACGCGCGCGAACTCGTCGTCCCAATTGAAGTCGAGCTCCTTGGCCTTCGCGATCTGCAAAGATGGCAGTGCGGGAGTGAAGAGGAGGGACTCACCGCGCGTTTCGCGTCCGCCATCGCCTGCTGGTAGTGCGGGTCCTTGGGATCTTCGCCGCATTTCACGTAGGCCGCCGTGCGGTCGCTCCGCGGCACGTGGCTTCTGTCCGTCCACTTCACGGCTCCGCTGGAGACGGCGGGCGCGTTCTCCTTCTTGCTGGGCTCCTTGGGAGGCTGCACGTCCTGCTTGGCGGTCTTCGGAGCGTCCTTGGGCGGCACGGGCGTCTTCTTGTTGGCCGCCTGGCCGGGAGTCTCCGTCGGCTGGGGCGTCGTCTGGGGAGTCTTGGCGGCCTCCGGAGCGTCCTTGCGCTTCACGGGCGTGTTCTCCTTGGCCGCCTCGTTGGCTGCCTGTCCGGGAGTCGCCGTCGGCTTGGGCGTCGGCTTGGACGTCGTCTGGGGCGTCTTGGTGGCCGAAGTCAAGCGGGACTTGCCGCTCGTCGTCTTCTTCGACTTGCGGGCCTCCGTCTTGGCCGCGTGCTTCAGCGACTTGCGGGACGGCTTCTTGGTCGCCGCCTTCTTGCGGCGGCGGCGGCAGCAACAGATCGCGACGGCAGCGGCAATGGCGGCGAGAAGCAGCCTGAAAGATGATGTGAATGAGGGTGTGGACAAAGAGCGAGAACTCACAACAAGCCGCCGACGCCGCCGACCGTCGCCCAGAGCTTCCAACCGCCGAATCCCGTCGCTTTCGTCGCCTCGGACTCCTCCTCGACTTTGGCCAGTGTGGCTGTCTGCAATAGAGCGATAATGAAAGGAGAAAAAAGCGACCAAACGCACGAATCGAAAAGTCAGCTCGGGCGCGGCGTCGCTCATCGCGAAGCTGACGGCCGTCTTCTTCTTCCCGTCGCCGTCATCCTCGAACTTCGGCGGCTTCGTGCAGTTGGAGGGCACAGTGCCGACGACGATCTTCTGCGCAGTGGCCTCGCCCGAGCACGAAACGAGTTGAGGTATCGCTGAGGACAAGCGAAGGTGAACCAACGGAAGGGCGTAAACTCACTGTTGTAGTAGACCGTCCGCGATCTGTCCGCCTTGTACTCAAACTCGAACAATTGCGAGCAGCCACCGATTTCGAACGTTCCTCTGAAATTCGGAGAAGATGGGCGGAGCACGAGAGTGAACGAACTTTGTTTGAGCGTACTCGCCCGTGTGCTCGATGCCGAACTTCAGCGTGTCGCCGTCGAACGACAACGTGGCGCGAGCTTTGGTGCACGCCTCCACGAGCTTGAAGACGCTGGAATCGTTCAATTAGAGTGGGCAGAAAGCGGGAGAACTCACGCTTCCGTTCCCTCCTGCTTGAAGCACTCCTGATCGTCGGCCAGCAGACGAACGGACGAAGAGGCCGAGAAGGCGCCTGAGGAGAGGATGAGGAGCAGGACGACCGAAAAGCGGCCGCTCCACAAGCAGGCGGTCGGCGCGAGCATGAGGAGCGAGAGCGGAGAAGAGCGAAGGGAATGAGCGGCGACCCGAGCGGCCACCAATTGAACAAATGACTGCCGAGCGCCAGCTGCTGCCGTCTTTTGTCGACTCTGCTGATGCAAATGCGCCTTTCAGTCCAAAGAACGAAATTGGCATCAGTTGAGTCGAAGCGGCAGAACGAAAGGCGGCAATTGGCGACCGACCGGCAGTTCGTTCAGTTGGCGCCCGGTCGAGACGCCCGCTCTCTCCAGACCGTTCTCGCCGTCATGCGCTCGCCGTCGGCCTCGTGGTGGGGCGGTCGTTCCCTGCCGCCCGCCCTCCTGCTCCTCGCCCTCTCTTCAACCGCCTGCGTCCTCGCCGCCCCCGCCCGTCTTCTCGCAGACAAGCCGGACTGCTTCAAGCAGGTGGGCAGCGAAGTGTGAGTCCCTCTCATCTCCCCTATCCACCCAACTAAACGAACGAGTTCAGGGTCTTCGAGCTGGTGGATGAGTGCAAGAAGGCCAGCGCCACGCTGTCGTTCCCGGGCGAGAAACTCACGTTCGGCATTGAGTACGGCGGCGGCGACGTGTACACTAGGTCCGTTTACCTTCGCCTTTCACTTTTTCAAAATCTTGCTCGCTGTTTTCAGCGGAAACTTCACCGTCGGCGGATGCCCGGGAACGTTCATGGTCTCGCAGGACTTGTCCCATCCGCCACGTCGTTTTCTGTTTGCGCTTTCCTACAACGGTAAGCAGTTCCCAATCGTCTCGTTAAATCCCCTCGGGTTTAGACGAAACGCAAGCGAGACCGTTCAAGGGCCAGGCCAGTGCGAGCAACGTCAAGATCGGCAACAAGGCGTCCAACTGTCTGCAGCCGCCGAAGCTCGAAGACGCGGGCGACGGGAAGAAGAAGTCGACGGTCAGTTTCGACATGAGCTCTGCGGCACCCAGCCTGGTCTTCAAACTCGTGAGTTCCTATTTTCGTTATCTGTTCACATTCTCTTGCAGGCGGCCACGTTGGAGAAGGAAGAAAAGTCCGGAGACGCGTCGGCCGGGACCTTCAGCGGCTGGAAGCTCTGGTTGCTGATTGGTGGCGCCGCCCTCTTGTGAGTCCTCCTCCTCCAACCTTCCACCCACGCCTCCAATTGCAGGCTGCTCATCGCCCTCGCCGCTGCTGGGATTGCGGTCGTCTGCTGCCGCCTGCGGAAGCGGAAGGCCGCCCAAAAGAAGCCGTCCGCAAAGTCCCGCCGTCACGCGTCCAAGAAGGCCGCCCGCTCGTCGCGCAAGGCGCAGCCGAAGGAGGGAACCTCCGACCCGACGCCCGTCCCCTCCGGCGAGAACTTGAAGCCGCCCGAAGCGGAGAGCAAGGTCGTGATCCACGGACCGGCGGCGACGGTGGCCACTCGCGCGCTCAAGGACGAGCCGCGCGGCGAGCGGACCGCCCGCGAGCTCACCGCCGCCGAGCAGGAGGCGCTGGACGCGAAGCAGGACATCGTTCGTTCCCCGCTCCCTCTTCTCTTCTCACTTCTCTCGACTGCAGGTGATACGAGCCAAGGAGATGGGCTTCAGTTGGCCCAAAGACCTCGCGCTCCTCCACAAGGGAAAGAAGGGAATGCAGGAGACGAAGCTGCCATTCATCTTCCGTTCGCTCTACCGCAAGGAGGACATGTCGCTCGGGGCCACGAGCGCCTTCCTCCGCCGCTACCCGCTCGAAGGCCGCCTGTTGGCCGAAGTGCGAGCGGAGCGCGACCAATGCGAACGGCAGCGGGAGGACGAGGACGCGGTTCGCTCGACTCAGCTTGGCTTCTTCTCACTCCCGCCCGTTTGCAGCGCTTCAGCGAGACGGCGGAGTGGCGCTGGATCTCCGAAATCCTCACGCACCTGCTGGATCACTGGCAGCAAATGGAGGACGCGCGCAAGGGCGTCTGCCGCCCGATCCCAAAGCCGGAAACGCAGGCGCAAAAGGACGAGAAGCACTGGGTCGTAAGTTCCCTTCCGTCCTCCGATCACTCACCGTCGTTCGTTCAGGTGCGCCGCGCCCGCATGCTCGGCTTCAACTGGCGCAAGGAGCTCGACGCCGTGGAGAGCGGGACGATCGAAATGCGGCAGATGCGCCTCCACTCGATCTTCAAGTTCCTGGGCGAAGATCTGAAGGACGAGGAGAACACGGACGCTTTCTTTCGGTGCTATCCGATGGACGCCGACACCCTGGAGCGGGCGAAGAGGGCGGCGATCAAGGCGGGCCAGAAGCACGCCACCATGCAAGTGGAGGCCTCGAACTTGGCGGTTCGTCCAGTTCCTCTTCCTTCCACTCGTTTGCTTGCAGCATCTCGAACGGAAAGAGGACTGGAAGTTCATCCACGAGGTCCTCGTCCATCTCGTCGATCGTTGGGAGAAAATGGAGGCCGCCAAGCAGGGCGCCAAGCAAGGCGCGAAGCCCAAAGCGAAGGAGAGCGCCTGATGGGGCGCCCGGAGGAGTGCCCGGAGTGTTTGCTCGCTTGTTCGTCCGTTCGCTTACTCGTGTCGTGTGCGTGAACTCGAATAAACATTAGGGATGTACGGCTCTGGAGATCGAGAGCGAGGGAAAGCCGGAAGGAACGCGATCAAAGGCTTTGGTTGAGAAGGGGGTCAAAAGGAGGGGCAACAAACGCTGAACTATGCGACGAGAACAGTCCGAATCGCGCGCTTGCTTCTGCAAGTCGACCGGGACCCGACCTGCCAAACAAGGCCGCGAATCAAACCGCACCGCCCCCTACCGCCAACGGCGCGCTCGGAGCCACAAACCGCTTCAGAACGGCTAAAAACGCTGCATTTTGGACGGTAATGCGATTCAATTAGGTGCTCTAACTGGTGGATGCGCGTAAATGCATTGAATCGGTGTTGACAACGGTATCTTTTTCCGATCGCCGATCTGCCGCTCAACGTCTGTTGAGTAAGATCTCCTGTTTATTCTCCACCGCTTCACCCACACGATAACAACACTGCTCGCCTGCTTTGGTCATCCGCTGGCCTCCTCCGCGACCTCCCTCCGCTGCCACTGATGCCAGCAACGGCGCAGTTGGTTGTGCAGCGACGTCCGTGGTGCTCAAAGGGCGCGCTCAAGGCTGCGGACAAACCGCCCGCTGCTCCAGCACGTGAAGAAGGCGAAAAGCGGACGGCTGGACTGGAAACGACGCAAAAGGTCGCCATCAGCGTCTTTTCGACGAGTTGAACAAAGATCACGAGGAAAAGTGCAGTTCGATGGTTGTGTTCTCAATCAGAAAACCAACGGACTGATCGTGAAGCCGTGTAGACGGAGGGAGCGGTGCGAAGTGAGATCGAAAAGACGGACAGGAGCGACCACTTGGAGCAGGCAGGAGGGAAATGAGAGCGTCGTTTGCGCAACTCCCCACCCGCCCGCTTGTTTTGCACGAACGCGAATCGACGTCGTTTCGTTCGAGCGTGCAAATTCGCGGTCCACTTCGGCCGCCCGCTCGCCCGATCGCCCCACTCGCTCAACCTGTCGGCGGTTTGTGCGCCCGCTCTCTTCTCCTTCCGCCCACTTCGCTCCTATGCGCCGCCCGGTTGTCCTCCTCGCGGCCGCCCTGCTGCTCGTCGGCGCGCTCCGCTCGGCGGCCACCTCGCAGCTGCTCGCCGACGGCTCCCCGTGCTTCACCGAGAGCGGCACCACTGTGTGAGTCCTCCCCATCTCCTGCTTTCTCATCCGCCCGCTCGTTGCAGGACGTACAAGGGAACGGAAAACTGCAAGACGGCCAAGACGACGCTCTTCTTCACCGGCGACGAGCTCAAGTTCAAACTCGACAACGAGGTATCGTATAATTCAGTGAACGTCCGGTAAGCAGTCCGCACTTGCCTCATACCGTAGCCTTACATTTTTCGAGCGACATTCACTATCAACGGTTGCGGGCGGAACGGTGCAATCACCATGGCGGAGGGAATCAATAATCAGTTGAGTTTCGCCGGCGGTCGTAGGTTTCCAATCACTTTTCTCTTCTTCACGACGTTTTCAGAGGCGATACCATTTCCGGTTGACGGAACCGCCACTACCGCCGGCGTCTTTTTTGGACCCAACAATCCGCCGCCCATTGCGTGCTCGCGGAGCTTCAACAAGACGGCCACCAACAAGTACTCAGTCGCCACCGTTTCCATCATCCTCGAAAACGAGGTGCCCCTGTTTTCGATCAACTTCGTGAGTTCCCCACAGCTCTGCGCCCACCTCCGACTCGTTGCAGACGGCGCAGATGAAGAACGACGACCAGGCGAAGGGCGGATCGAAGGACGAGGCGGCGGCGAAGGGCGGAGTCGACTTTCCGTTGTGGGCGTGGGCGGTCATCGGAGTCGTCGCGTGAGTTCCCCGCCTTTTCTCTCCCCCACTCCTCCGTTTGCAGCCTTGTGCTGCTCTCGTCCTCGGTGGGCGCGGCGGTGGGCGGCTGCCTCTGTTGCCGTCGCTGCAAGAAGACGAGCGGGAAGGCGGCGGACGGCGCGAAGCCCGCCGAGTCCGAGGGGCCGCGCGTCACGCTCCAGGCGCCCGTCCGCATTCACTCCAAGTCCAAGTCGAAGATGGGCGCCGTGGACAAGACGGTCGGTGCGGGCAAGACCGCCGGCCCGAAGACCGCCGGCCCGAAGACAGGAGGGACGGAGAAGACGGACGGGGAGAACGACGCCTCGACGTCCAAGAAGGCCTCCCCGCTGCCCATCGCGCCGGCCGTTCCCGCCCAGCCCCCGATCGGACAGCCCGTCCGCTTCACGCCGCCGCCGCCGCCCAAGAACCTCGCCGCCAAGCCGGGCGCCCCGTCGCCCCCGCCGACCGTCCCGCTGGCCTCAAGTCCCGCCCAGAAGCCGACAGACGTCAACATGCTCCAGCCCGACGTGACCGCGCCGCCGCCCCCGAAGCCCACCGAGGAGAATCAGTACGAGGTGCCCGCGTGGGCGCCGGGCCTGCCCCCGCCGCCGCCCCCGCCGCAATGAGCCCGCCGACCGAGAGACAGGCACTGGGGAGGAGTCCCCCGTTTCTTCTCGCCTGTCTTCTGTTCTTTTACGTGTGGCGAATAAACGTTAGGATTGTTCCGGTTGGCTGTTCGAGGAAGGGCGCTTGGCCGGAAAAAGTAAAGAGGACGGTCGGGTGCCCTTCTTCAATCACTCTTTTAACTTTTCCCGTTCGTTGCTCGCTCGAATTCGTCGGGTCTTGCGAGTTCATGCACTCTTCTCGCGTCGGCCGTGTCCTTTCCCTCCGCTCACTCATTTGTCTTTTCGTCGCAATGGCGGCGACACGTGGATCTCCTTTCTTCTGCCTTGAATGCTGTCACTGCTTGCAGCGTCAGCAAGCCGCAATAAACTGCATATTTAAAGTGGAACGACAAGATTTCTTTCACTCACGACCAATCTTCGACTAAGTCCTCCCAACGTCCCTCTAAGACGGACGCGAATCCCACCCGCGTGTTGTCCACATCGAACAGCTGGCAGAAGCCGCAGTTGAAGGGAGTGTCCAGTTTCCAGTGCACTTGGTGGCGCGGCTCGTCAAACAGCGCGAAGGCGACGGCGCCCTGCCGGTTGGGCAGCAGGAGGTCCACGACGTAGTGGCGGGCGGGAATCGCGAACGAGGCGGGCGCCGCGCAGTTCGCCGTCCACAAGTTTGCCTGCCAGCCGTACTGCGGGCCGGTCACCGCGAAGACGTCGCTGAAGGCTGCAAGACGGCGGCCAGTCGATTGTGTGGACGCACCGTCCTCGTCGCCGATCACGACGACCGGCAGTCCCCAGTGCGGTCTGCGCGTGAGTGAACGTGCCGAACGCGAGAAGACCACGCGAAAGATTAGCGCGCTCTCGTCCGCCAAGTACGAGAGGGGCGCCACGCCGAAATTCGATCGCGCGTTCGTCCACCGGCCGCTCTGCGTGTCCGTGCCGTTGCAAACCGAACGAAGCGGAAGAGCAGCCGTTTGGACCAACAGAAAGGCGACTGATTTCTGCGGGCGTCAAAATCTTTCAGGGCTCGCTTGTCGATGCATTGTCTGTCTTTGAAGGCAGTTTGTTTTAACGGCAGAACATCCGTTTTGACTTCGTCTGCTATGACTGCTGACTCTTTTATACAACCACACCACACACGAACAGAAAATAAGCAATGAATCATCGTCGAACACGCGCCGCCGGCTTCTTGACGCCCTCCATCCGGGCCGCCTTCTCGCTCGCGTCTCGCTCGTCCTCCATCTGCTGCCAGTGGTCGTGTAGGTTGCGGAGAGGAGTGAGCAGACTCCACCACAAGAAGCGCTCCCGCTCCGTCCGCTGCAGGAAACAAGTGAGTAGAAAAAAGGAAAGAAAGAACGAACGGCGTCCTTTTGCTGCTCGGCGGCCACTTGGAGCGTCTGCTGGACGATGGCGAGCGTCTCCTCGTCCAGCGGGTAGCGCTGCAGGAAGGCGCGGTAGTCGTCGGCGTCCCACTGCACGCCCGCGAGGAAGATCTTCCGCAGCTTCAGCTGCCGGACGTCCAGTGCGTGACGGGGGACGCGAGCAAAGTCCTCCGCCCAACTGAAGTACAGCTTCTTTGCGAGTCCGATCTGAAGAATCGGGTGAGCGGGCGGAAGAACGGGGCGCACTCACGACGGCCGCACCTTTCGCGCTGCTCTTCGGCGAGACGGCGGCAGGTCGCTTGATCGTTTCGTTGCTCCGCCGATGGAGCGGCCGGTACGTGCCCGCCCAGTAGCTCGACGCCAGCACAGCGGCAACGAGGAGCCTTCAGAAAACGAGAGGAGTGAGTGAGTGAAGGCGGAACTCACAGCAACAAGCAGACGTCGCCGCCGATCGTCAGGCCCAACTGCCAGCCGCCGAAGCCCGCTTCCGAGGCGCCGGGCGCCTCCGGTTGCGGCAAGCTCGCGTTCTGGACGGGAGTGAGAGAGAGGAAGAGAAGAAACCCTCACAAATTTGAACGTGAAGCCGGGAGCCGCCTTGTCCATCGCGAAGCCGACCGTCGTTTTCTTCTCGCCCCCATCGGCATCTTCGAACTTTGTTTCACACGCGAATGACTTGTCGGTGACATGAGCGTGCTCGCGGTCGCATTGCCCGTCCATGAATCCTCAGCCTCCGTCGGCTTTGCTAAAAGCAAGCGGTGAAGCGGAAAGAAAGCACTCGCCTTGTAGATGAGATTGTTCCCATTGGTAGTGTGATCAAACGCCAAATTCCGGGTACAGGCGCCAATCAAGCCGACTCCTCTATCTCCGATGTTTATTCCCTACTTCACATGCACACGACAAACGACGAGAACAAAACGGTTCACAACTGAGACATTCGCGCGGATCAGACGCCCGACTGCTTCGAGCGGCTCTTTGCCTGCTTCTCTTTGTGCTCCTCGACGAACTTCTTCGTCTTCAGCACCGTCCACTCATTGTGCAGGGCTTTGAGGAGTTGGGCGAGGTTCGTCCACTCCTTCGGCTCCTCGTACGACTGAAAGCAGGGGATGAGCGGAAGAAGGGAGGTGGACGAACCGCCGCGCCGGCCTCGCGCTCCGCCTGCTGGACGACCGCCAGAAGGCGCTCGCGAACGGCCGCGTTCAGCGGGAAGTGCTGGATGAGGGCGCGGTAGCAGTGCTCCCAGCGAGTGTTCGGGTCACTGAAGATCACGAGCAGCTTCATTTTGCGGACGCCCTCGATTCCAGCGGTCGGCAGCTCCAAATCCGTGCGCCAGTCGAAGTGGAGTCCTTTCGCGAGTTCCACCTGCAAGCAAGAAGCTGTGAGTTGAGGAGCGGAGCGGGAAGTGAAAGGAAGAAAGGAGCGAAGTGAGCGGAGAGGGGAGAAGAATCGAGGGGAACTCACCACGAAGCCGGCAGACTTCCGATTGGGCCACGCCTCTTTTTGCGCATCCGTGCGCATCATCTGGTCCATTTCCTCGAGCTTCTGAACGTCGCCGTCGGACCACTCGTCGTCCTCGGTGGTTGTCGCCTTCGTCTTCGCGGGTCGCCCGTGCTTGCTTTTGGCGGCCTTCCGCTCGTCCTTGGGCCCGGCCGTCCGCGGATCGCCGTTGGGCGCCGCTTTCGTCTCCTTGGGATCCGCGAGGGTCGCCCACGTGTTCTGCTTTGTGGTCTCGCGGTCCGTCGGCTTCGAGGCGTTCTTCGACGGGCGAGACGCCTCGTTGGATTGGACGGGCGTCTTTTCGGTGGCCTCCTTGGCCGTGGCCACCGTCTTCGGCTTCTCCTTCGACTTCGACGGCTTCGCGCATTTGGAGCCGCCGAGCGCCTTCTTGAGCGAGCGCGCCTTCTTTTGTGACTCGTTCCGCCGCGATTTGGATGACGGCTTCTTGTCGGCGGCCGTCTTCTTGCGGCGCCAACAGAAGAAGACGTCGGCGACGAGCGAGATGACCGCGAGGAGCCTGCAAGAAGGGAAGCAGTAAGTGGATTGAAGGTGGAAGAGGAAATAAAGGGATGGACGGAGAGATAAAGAGGGAAACTCACAGCAGAACGCAGCCGCCGACCGCCGCCCACAGCTTCCAGCCGTCCACCGTCCATCCCGCGCCTTCCGACTGTTTTTCCTTCTCCAAGGAGGCGGTCTGCAAGCAGAGGGATGCGCAGAAGATGGATGGAGAACTCACGAATTTGAAGACCAGAGCGGGGGCCGCAGCCTTCATGTCGAAGCTGACGGTCGTTTTCTTCTTCCCCTCGCCCGCGTCATCGAACTTAACAGCGCACGTCTTGTTTCCGCCGCC
Source organism: Aphelenchoides fujianensis (assembly GCA_024699865.1). Lineage (NCBI taxonomy): Eukaryota > Metazoa > Nematoda > Chromadorea > Rhabditida > Aphelenchoididae > Aphelenchoides > Aphelenchoides fujianensis. Next base: position 1,470,532 of record JAMPIO010000010.1, on the reverse strand, counting down.
GACGACGATCTTCTCGGCTGTCACCTGACCCGCTAGCGGCAGATCCTTTGCGCCACCTGAAAACAAACGTAATTAATTGCCATCGAAATGCATAGAAACCGTCATTGTAGTCGAGCGCAACTTTTGTGACCTGACCGATCGCAAAAGGCGCGGAACAACCGCCGATCTCGAGCGTTCCGCTGCAAAAAACCCGGTAGATCAAGGCGAAAGCGAGCGAACAAACTTTCGCGGCGAGTCCAGATTGCCCGGGTGTTCGATCGAGAACGTGAGCTTCTCGCCCGGGAAGGAAAACGTGGCGCTGGCCGCCTTGCACGCGTCCACCAGCTCGAAGACCCTGAAATCCGATCGATCAGTCGAATGAAGGAGATGAGTGGAGGACTCACACTTCGCCGCCCACTTGCTTGAAGCATCCAGAGTCGTCAGCGAGCAGACGAGCGGGCGGCGCGGCAAGAACGACGGCAGAGCAGAAGAAGAAGACGGAGAGGAGCAGGAGGGAGACGAGCGCCAGGGAGCGACCGCTCCACAACGGGGTCGACGGAACGCGCATGAGCGAGAGCGAAAGAAAGAGAGCGGGCGACTCGAGCGGCCGCCGATTGAACGAACTGGTGCTCGATCGCCAATCGTCACCTTTCGCCTCCCGCCCGTACAAGTGATGCAAATTCGAGGCAGAGAAGAGGCGATTGAACAGAAGCCTGCTTGATTTTGAGGGCAAATGCCAAAATGACGATAAAGACGCGAACCGTTTTGTTCGCAAGGCAACAAATCGCTGGTCTCGGTCAAGCGTCTTCTGTGCGGGTGTCTTTTGATCCGTTCAAACTCGGAGCCTGGCGGATACACCGCGTTCGCGTTGGGTTTCCTTCCAATCCCCCGATCCGCCGCCCAACGAGTACGTTCTGTACTGTTTATTCTGCCCTGCTTCACTCACAAAAGACAACACGACTCGATCAGCCGTTCACGCCCTTCGCGGCCTCCACGCGCTGCCACTGACGTAAGCAACGGCGCAGTTGGTTGTGCAGCGACTTCCACAGCTCCCGCTCTTCGCGCGGCTGAAACGAACACGAACAAATGAGCGGAGGATCGGGAGGGGAGAACGCACCAGAGAGCGATCGGCGGAGAGCTCGCCCGCCAGGCGCACGACGTGCTGGACCAGCGGCAGGACGGCGGCGTCCGGCGGGAGGCGCGCGACGAACGCGCGGTAGTCGGCGTGACGCCAGTCGGTGGGGCCCGGAAAGACGCGCAGGAGCTTCATGCGCGCCACGCCCTCGACGCTCTCGTCCACGAGCATCAGCTCCTCGCGCCACGAGAAGTCGCGCACTGCGGCCATCGCTGCCTGCAATTCGGGGAGGATTGCGGGAGGAAACGGGCGGGACTCACCGCACGCGATTTCTTCCGCTTTTCCACCTCCGGGTCGCTCTCCTCCTCCGCGAGGCGGGCGATCGAGCGCGACGCGTCCTCTTCGGTCGTCTTGAACTCCGTGCGGGTCGCTTTCGTCTCTTGAGCGACCGCCTTGGTCTCCTGGACGGCGGCCTTCGTCTGGGCGGTCGTCCCGTCCGCCGCCGCTTCTTTCGGCGGCTCCTTCGGCTCCCCCTTCGACGCCTTCGGCGGCTGGTTGGGCGTCTTCTGGCACGAGTTGGGGCGCGATCCGTCGAGCGACTTCAGCGACGAGCGGGCCGTCTTCTTGAACGCGTCCGGGCGGGACTTCGCCGAGGGCTTCTTGCCGTCCGACTTGTTCGTCTTCTTCTTGCGACGACAGCAGAAGAAGCCGAGCGCTCCGACGACCGAGAGCAGCCTGAACGGGAAGAGAATGGTGGATGAGGAAGCGAAGGGAACTCACAGCAGAAACAGAACGCCGCCAACAATCGCCCACAGCTTCAAATCGCCCACCGTCCATCCCGCAGCGTCCGCTTCGTCTTCTTCAGCGAGAGCGGCGGTCTGCAAGTGGGTGATGAGCAGGAGATGGAGGTCGCACTCACGAAGCGAAAGACGAGACCCGGAGCCGCGCCGTCCATCGCGAAGCTGACGGTCGTTTTCTTCTTCCCCTCGCCGGCGTCCTCGAACTTCGCCGCGCACTTGAGCTCTCCACCGCCAATCGTGATCTTCTCCGCCGTGGCCTTGCCATCGACCGGCACTCGCTTCTCTCCGTCTGCAACGAATAAGTAGAGCAATGAATGAAGTGCTGACTGTTGTAGTAGAGCAGCGGTTGGACGTTCTGACCGGACGGCGGTGCCGGTTGAACCCAAAAGTTCCCCGAACAGTCACCGATCCCGAGATGTCCGCTGCAACACACAAAGCCGATCATGAAGCGGAGAAGGACGAACCTCGCAGTTGCCTTTCCGTTCGGGTACTCGACCTTGAAGTCAAGTTTGGCGCCCGATAACACGAGAGTGGTCGACGCCTTGATGCACTCGTTCGTGAGCTCGAAGACCCTGAAATCCGGTCGATCAGTTGATTGGCAGAGCAGATAGAGGACTCACACTTCGTTGCCCACCTGCTTGAAGCAGTTGGAATCGTCGGCGAGGAGGCGGTTGGGCGGGGCGGCAGAGACAATGGAACGGAGGGCGAAGACGAAGAAGAGCAGGAGGCCGGGCGACGGGGAACGACTGCCCCACCACAAGGCCGACGGAACGCGCATGAGCGAGAGCGGTCGGGAGAGCGAAAGGAAGAGAGCGGACGACTCGAGCGACCACCAACTGAACGAACTGCCGCTCGATCGCCGGTCGTCGCCTTTCCGTCCGGCCGCTTCGACTCGACTCATGCAAATTTTCGTCTTTGAATGAAATTCGACTACGCAGGCTGTTGTTGCGCAAGTATTTGTGGACGAGATCTGAAAGATCGGCGACATCCACAGATCCTTCTTTAACCCACAGTCTTGGTCGTTCTTCTTTCGTTTTTTTGTCCTATAAAGTTGAGGGATTGTTTGTGTGTTTTGTGGACGAATGGCGTTCCGTCGATCGGGCCGGCCGGTGTGGGCAGCTGCGTTCGTTCGCGTGGCTTTGAATCAAAGCAGAAGCTAGAGAGCGGAAGAGGACGTTCAAACAAACACCTCCGGGCACGCGGAAGTAAACGCCGGTAAGCCGATGGAACGCCGCTCGCAAGCAGCGCTCAACGGCACTAAACACCGCTTCTTGTTGGTGTCCTGTGCTTATTGAGGCAATTGGAAACTCGTAACACCCCACGAATCCCTCGAACAGCACACTACAATTTGCTTCGCTCCCGAATTGTCGACGGAAAACAAAGCGGGAGTGCACTCTTCATTCACGCCCCGCCCCGATTGCTCTCTGACAAACCGGACGGCCGCCAACTTCCGCCCTCCCGTCGAACTTTGGCCCCCATTCCTGAACTAAACTGAGTATAAAAGCAGCGAGTAAATCCGAGCAGAGCATCAGCATCCTTCCTCCCATCCACCAAACAACCCACGAGAAGAATGGCCGCCCATTCGCCCGCCGTCTTCCTCCTCCTGCTCGTTGGTTGCGTGCACGCCGCCTACCGCCTGGTGGACGACTTCACGCCGTCCACTCTCCTCAACAACTTCGTGTTCGAGACGGAGAACGACCTGACCAACGGCTTCGTGAACTACGTGGACCAACCGACGGCGGCGAGTCGCGGCTTGACGAAACTCGTGAACGGGAGTCTGTTCATCGGCACGGACTCGACGAACGTCGTCCAGTCGGGCGCTCGCGGCCGGGACTCCGTGCGCATCCACTCCGCCAAGGGCTACAACCACGGCCTCTTTCTGCTCGACCTGCAGCACCAGCCGGGCGGCATCTGCGGCACCTGGCCGGCCTACTGGCTCACGTCGCTCACCGATTGGCCGCAGAACGGCGAAATCGACGTGATCGAAGGCACGAAAGAGCTCCCTCGAATGAATTAATCGGTTGGTTGATTGCAGGAGTGAACAGTCAGGCGGTGAACTCGGCCACGCTGCACATGATCCGACCTCGCTGCAAGCCGCCCGTTCCTCTCCCGAGTGGATTGTTCCCCTTCCGCCCGCCTGTCTCGGGCATTCCGCCCGCTTGCTCTCCCTGCGGTCTTTCCGCCGCCTTTAGTCATCGTTCTCCCCTCCCGCCGATCCAACTGTTGTTGATCGCCTCTCCGGGAATAAACTCAATCGTCCTTCGTTCCCCTCACTCGGCTCCACTGATCGACCACGAGGTCCGATCATTGGCGACCCAGAGTTCGATTTCTACGCGAACCTCTACAAGGAGCCCAAAGGAGAACCAAAGGTGAAAGTTTGCCCGATTTTTCGTGTTTGCTGTCCGTGAATTGCAGGCGAAATGGAGAAAGAAGCCTTCAGTCAGCCCCACGCACAGGGAGCGATCACCCGCGCGGTCGGGGACATCGACGCGGCCCTCAAGACCGGCAAGGCGCTCAAACTCAAGGACCGTTCGCCGGAGAACGTCGAGAAGCTCGATGCGCTGAGCGCGAAGCTCGAGACGAAGATCTCCGTCATCGAGAAGCACGAAGCGCGATGGCTCGCGTTCGGGGACGTGGCCGAGCTGGACGCCTACCGGGACGCCAAATGCGACTACACGGAGGCCGTCGAACGAGCGGAGGAACACGTCCGCCTGATCGCGAAGGCCCTCGCCTCGCAGCAGACGCCCGCGCCGTTCGTCCCGACCGGAGCGGCGGGCTTCGGCGCCCAGCACATCGCCACCATCCTCGCCCAGATCCAGCAGCGGATCTCGTCTTTCGTCTACCGCCCCGAGCGGGACCAGACGTTCGAGGTTTGGTTCCAGCGATTCCAGGGCACAATAGAGGACAAGGCCGTCGGACCGGAAGGCCACCGATCCCTCCTGCTGGCCGCCCTCGGAGCGGAGGAGTTCGCCCGACTGCAGTCCGCAGTCGCCCCGAGCATTCCGTCGGAGATGCCCTACGACAATCTGGTCAAGTCCCTTTTGTCACAATTCCCTGCTACTCGTTCGATCTTTCAGCGGCGAATGGACGCCCTGGCGATGAGCCACGAGGCCGGAGAGACCGTCCGCGAATTCAGCGAGCGCCTGAACGCCGCCTTCTCCCGCGCCAAGTGGGCGGACATGAAGCCTGAGCACGTCCAGGCCCTCCTCTTCGCAGTCGGCCTCAAGCGGCCGGAGGACCGCAAGACCCAGGAGGCCGCCCTCTCGATCATCGAGGAGAAGGAGGGGAAGGCGACCATGGAGCAGCTGCTCGAGAAATGCGAGCGCGTGATCGCCACAGCCAAGGACCGCGCCCGCGCCGCCGGCAAGAGCGGCCCTGCGGAGATCCTCGGCGTCCACTCCCCGACTGACCGCTCCCGATTGCAGAAACACGGAGCGAAGGATCAAGGACGCCCCCGCACGCCCGGCCGCAAGGATCCCGGCCGCCGCGACGACTCGCGGACCGCCCGCCAGTGCTGGAGATGCGGCCACCGCGATCACCACCCAAACGAATGCAAGTTCAAAGAGGCCACGTGTTTCAGATGCAAGAAAATTGGACATCTGGCCCCGCAGTGCGACCGCCGCGAGCGGATCGCCCTGGTCTCCATCAGCACAGTCGACGGAGAGGCCGACCATCGCCTCTCGCTGCCGATGGAGGTCAACGGCCAGCCGCTCACCCTCCTGCTCGACTCCGGGGCCACCGTCAACGCGCTGGGCCTCGCCGAGTGGCAGGCGATCGGCACGCCCGATCTGGACGACGCCCGCACTCGAGTGACCGCCGCGAACGGCAAGGACATCGACGTGGCCGGCAGCTTCCACGCGGAAGTCCGCTGGGAGGGCCGCCGATCGGTCGAGCGCTTCCTCGTCCTCCACCGTCCCGAGATGGCGCTCATCGGAGTGCATCTGATGCGGAAGTGGAAGTTCCTCTCCGTCCCGACCGAGCTGCCCGCCCGACTGCCGTCGAAACACGTCGAATGGCGCACGCCGCTCGAGAGCGTGGAGCACGTGGATCGACTGGACGTGGCCGTCGACCTCAAAGGGAAGTTCCCCAAATTGTTCGCTTCCGGCCTCGGCGAGTGCTCGTTCCAGGCCGAGCTGCGCGTCGACTCGAAGAGGAAGCCGACCCACCTGCCCCCGCGCCACTTGGCCCTCGCCGTCCAGCCGCTGGTCGAAGCGGAACTCGAGCGCCTCGTGGAGGGCGGGATCCTCGAGAAGGTCGAGCGATCGCCCTGGGCGACGCCGATCGTGGTCGTCCGCAAGGCGACCGGAGCCGTGCGAGTGTGCGCGGACTACAGTACGGGCGTGAATCAAGCCCTGGAGGACGACGTCTACCCGCTCCCGCACATCGACGACCTGCTGGCAAAGCTGAACGGCTGCGCGGTGTTCTCCATCCTCGACTTGAAGGATGCGTATTTTCAGATCCCGCTCACGGCCGAGAGCCGCCTGGTGACCACCATCTCGACACACAAAGGTTTGTTCGCCTACAAGCGACTCTCCTTCGGACTCAAGTCCGCGCCGGCCATCTTCCAACGAGCGATGGACGACGCCACGAGTGGACTCACGGGTGTGACCGCCTACCTGGACGACATCCTCGTGTACGGCGCGAACCCGCAGGAGCACGACCGCCGCCTCCTCGCTGCCCTCAGCCAGCTCGAGAAGTACGGATTCCGGCTCTCGGCGGAGAAATGCAAGTTCCTCCTCCCCCACCGTCTCCTACTTAGGCCACGTGGTGGACGCGTCGGGTTTCCGCCCCGACCCGAAGAAGCTGGAGGCGCTGCGCGCGATGCGGGAGCCGAAGAACGTGGCTGAGGTTCGTTCCTTTTTAGGTCTCCTCAACTACTACGCCAAGTTCATCGCGGAGATGCACGAACTCAAGCGGCCGCTCGAACTCCTGACGGCCAAAGGAGCGTCATTCGAGTGGACGGCCGCCCAGCAATCCGCCTTTCAGCGCACGAAGGAGATCCTCGCCTCGGATCTCGCGCTCGCCCACTTCGATCCGAACAAGCCGATCGTTGTGGCGGCGGACGCCTCACCCACCGGAATGGGCGGGACGCTCATGCACCGCCAGCCGGACGGGAGCATCCGAGTCGTCATGCACATGGCGAAGGCGTTCTCGCCCGTGCAGCAGCGCTACTCGCAAATCGAGCGGGAGGCCCTCGCGCTGGTCCTCGCCGTCGAGCGATTCCGCAAGTACCTGATCGGACGTAAGTTCATCTTGCAGACGGACCATCGGCCGCTGCTCGCGCTCCTCCGGACGGAGCAAACGAAGGGATTGGATCCCCGGACCGCCAGCCGCCTCGGGCGCTGGGCGCTCCGCCTCCTCGGTTTCGATTTCAGCATCGAACACGTGAGAACCGAGGATTTCGGGCACGTGGACGCCCCCTCGCGTCTGATCGACGAGAAGCGAGCGGCCGCCGACCAAGACATGGACGAGATCATCGGGCTGATCGAGAGCGAGGACGCCGTGGACGTGGAGGATCCGCTGGACCAAAAGGAAGTTTGGCTCCAAGAGAGCGACCTCCCGACTCGCATTCACTTGTCCACTTGCAGGGACCCCACGCTCATGGCCGTCGCCGACCGCCTCCGCAAGGGCTGGAAGCGAGCGGACGGGCACGACGCCCTCCTCGCGCCCTTCGCCGCCTGCCGCCGGGACCTCCGGCTGGCCAAAGGAGTGGTCCTCTTCCGCGGACGGCCGGTGGTCCCCGAAGACCTCCGCCCTCTCGCGCTCCGCATGCTCCACGACGGACATCCGGGCGCGACGAAGATGAAGCTCCTCGCCCGCCGCCACTTCTTCTGGCCGGGCATCGGCCGCGCGATCGAGTCGAAGGCAAACGAGTGCCCCGACTGCGCGCTGAACGCCGCCACGCCACGCAAGATCCCGCTCGCCCCGTGGCCCGAGCCCAAGCACGTGTGGGAACGCGTGCACATCGACTTCGGCGGACCCATCGGACGAGAATGGATTCTCGTGGTCATCGACGCCAAGTCCAACTTCATCATCGCGAAGCGACTCCGAAGCACGACGGCCGACCGCACAATCGCCGTCCTCAAGGACATCTTCAATCAATTCGGCTGTCCAAAGACCCTCGTCTCCGACAACGGCCCTCAGCTCTCTTCCTCCCTGTTCGCCTCCTTCTGTTCCTCCTACTCCATCACGCATTTGTTTTCTCCCCCTATCATCCGCAGTCCAATGGGGTCGCTGAGAAGGCCGTGGGGATCGTGAAATCCCTCGTCCTGAAGGAGAGGAAGGGCCTGCAGGCGTTGAGTCGAGTCCTCGGCGTGCACAACCGCCTTCCGTCCGCCGCCCTCTCGAACTCCGCTTCGCCTGCCGAGATCTTCTTCGGACGCCCGATCCGAAGCCCGCTGGACGTCTTCCAGCCGTCGGATGTCTCCATCCCCGACGAGAAGCCGCCGGACGACTCCATCCCCGACGCAAACCCGCCGAGCGAGAGCCCCGCCGCCGCGAAGTTCCGCCGCCGCCACTCCGCTCGCCGCCGCCGTCTCCAAGTCGGAGACCGAGTGCTCTTCCAAGACCAGCCGCACGTCCGCACTCAAGGCCGCATCTCGAAGCTCATCGGCCGTGCCCTCGTCCTGATCGACGTTCCCGATCGAGGACCCGCCCGTCGCCATCGGAACCAAATCGTTCGAGTGTTCCGCGACGCCCGCGACCCGACCGACTCGCACCTGGGCCCCGACCATCCGGAAGGCACAGAGGATTGAAGATCGATCCGCCTGAAGCACCCCTGAGGACTCCTCTCTTCTGTTCCCCCATTCCCCCAATAGTCCTCTCCGTCGCCTTCAGCGATCAGTTGATTCCTTCGTCTATTCCCCTTCGTAATCCTCCTCCCGCCTCTCCGTAATCCAAGTGATGTTCCTCCGTGGCATTCAACTCTTTTGTGTTGGGGTAGGGATGATCCGACCTCGCTGCAAGCCGCCCGTTCCTCTCCCGAGTGGATTGTTCCCCTTCCGCCCGCCTGTCTCGGGCATTCCGCCCGCTTGCTCTCCCTGCGGTCTTTCCGCCGCCTTTAGTCATCGTTCTCCCCTCCCGCCGATCCAACTGTTGTTGATCGCCTCTCCGGGAATAAACTCAATCGTCCTTCGTTCCCCTCACTCGGCTCCACTGATCGACCACGAGGTCCGATCAGCACACGACGCCCGGCTGCACGATCCAACCGGCGAACGGCTTCAGCGGCCGTCTGGTGACTTCGAACTGCGACGTGAACGCGGCCGGCCAGTCGAACAACGCCGGCTGCTCGATTCAATCGTCGGACACGCGCACCTACGGGGCGGGCTTCAACGCGGTCGGCGGGGGCGTCTACGCGTTGGAGTGGACGTCGGCGGCCATCCGCGTGTGGTTCTTCCCGCGCTCCGGCATTCCGGCCGACGTGCGCAGCGGCACGCCCACGCCCGCCCAGTGGCCGACGCCGCTCGCCGTCTTCGCCGGCGGCTGCGACATCGACGCCCACTTCCGCGACCAGCACCTCATCTTCGACCTCACCTTCTGCGGCGACTGGGCCGGCAACGTGTGGCAGCAGGACGCGGTGTGCGCGCCGAAGGCCGCCTCGTGCACGCAGTTCGTGCGGAACAACCCGGCCGCCTTCCGGGACGCCTACTGGCTGATCAACTCGTTGAAGGTCTACCAGCCCTGAACAGGCAGAAGGCTTCTTTCAATGGATGTGCACATTTCATTCTTCAAGCATTAATAAACGCATTGCAATGCAGTCAGTCGGACACCTCATTCTGCTGCGTCGTTTCTTCCCCGTTTTGTTGTGAAAAGCATTTTGATTGTTACGAAGAGAAGAGTAAATTCTATTGACGACCAAGGCATTTGCCGTGTGGTTGTCTTGTGTTCGACTGTGGTGGATTGCATGCATTTATTGTGTGGACGTCAACTACAAACGGTCACAAGTAGACGTGTGGTCTACGATATCACGTCAACTTCAGGAGAATTAGTGGGGAGCGGTCAACGATAGCAGGCGGAAGAACGAGCTGGCGTTGGAGGTATAAGCGTCTGTTGCCAAAAAGAGCGTTGTTGCTCGTAGAAGAAACGGTAGACGAACTCACTCGCACTGACCGTGTGCTTTTCGGACGCCTCAAAGAAGGTTCGAGAAGCGCCCTTCGCGTTGCCGGCTTTCGTCAAAGCAGCAGCGCAACTGAGTCGAAGCCAGCGGCTCCACGCGGCGTAGTCCCAAACGAACTGCAGGAATTGAGCCTTGACCTCAGCGGATTGCGGGTGCAAGACGACGACCGCTCGCGGGAAGCACACGTTCGTGGGAGTGAGGTTTGCGCGCACTTCTTGCAACACCTGCTCTAAAATCGCCACCTTTTTCGGCTTCAAATCGGTCGGAGCGTCTAGCTACGAGAGGCACAGCTCGTTGGCGAACCGCCTGGTTTCGCGGAGCTCCGCAAGTTGGAAACGAAGACGAATTTCTCGCTCCAACGCCTCCGCTTCGACCGGAAGCCCCTCGTCGGCGGCAGCGAACGAGAAGACGCACTCGAACAATCCCTGCACGAGTTCGTCCACTTTCGGGTCGTTCAACGACGCGCCATTGCTGCAGGGGCTTTTGATCAAATCTCGAAGCGATCGCTCCGCAACAGCTTCTCGCTCCTTGCAGTCTTCTTTAAATTTCTCGATGAACCGATCAGAATCCCGATTGCTCGTTAAAATGAGCTGCGACAGCCGTTGCGCCTCGTTCAACGGAGACACTACCTGCTGCTGCAACTCCCACGTAAAATCAGCAATCTTGAGCGTTCGCCCCAGCTGCGCGATTGACGTCCGCAGATTTTGGACGTCCCTTCCCGCGATCTGCCCCAAGCGGCCGATGCATTCGAGTTCTTCGGCCGTCTTCTCGGCCGCCGGCTTGAACACCGTCCGCAGAAAGCCGCTCCCTTCGGCCAACTGCGGGACTTCCGTGACGAGCTGCTCGCTGATCGTTGCGGCATCTCTCGCCCACTCGACAGGAGTGCTCCCCGGCTTCAGGTCGGTGTACTTTTCGAGAAACGAAACCAGCGGATCGATCTTTTGGTTGCAATCGAAAGAGGAAGCGGCGAGTTCGACTTGGGAACAGAGCAAGAGGCAAAGAAGCACAAGTGGACGGATTTTACGAGTCATTGCGGAAAAGAACGAGCAATGCAGGGCAGCAAAGAACTCAACTGGACGTCGATGGTGGGAGCTGTGGAGAGTGAATGGATTCGATGCGGACTGAAAGTCGAGTGTTCAAGTCCGTCCCACGGAGGGCAACCGACGACAAGTAGAGGAACTGCTAGAAAGGCGGGCAATCGATCAACGGTCTCTCGCAGAGACTCGTGATGCCTGCAACAAACTCAAGGCCTTTTCAAAGAAACACGGAAGAAAGCGAACCGTTTCGTTTCTTCGAATCTCCGCAAAAAGAAGCCGGCCGGCGGAAAGCGGTGATCGATCGAAGCGAACCGTTGATTGCAGCGATTGAATGAGCAGAAGAAAAAACGTCCACTCACAGCTGGCTGGCCGCTCTTAACGTGGTCGATCGAAGACGGAGCGGCTTGATGTTCGAAGAAGCCAACGGGCAAAAGAAACGAAGTGGAAAGCCCGCTTAAACGGGCTCGAGAAGCCCTGCAACCTCTGCCGTTTCCAGCCGCTCCGCCCCTTCTGCAATGAATTCGTTGTTTTAATAAAGCGGCTAATCGATGCGGTGGGAAAGACGCCCCGATTGTGGTCAAGTAGGACGGCAAGTGACCGCATTTCCATTCGTTCCGCTCGCTCACAAGACACCGAGGGATGTCGAACGAGTCGGCGAGAAGTGGAGTCGATTATGCGATGGGAACGGGCGCTTCTTTTCAGCGGAGAGGTCCGAATTCTCGTCGTTCTTTGAATGCTTTTCGGTTGGCTCTCTCTTTCTGAAGAGGTTGCGTCGATTTGTGGTCGACCGCAGGGGTCGAACGTTCCAAAATTCCGTCGCGTTTGAGCCACAATCCGGAGACCGGGTAGAAACGAGAGCGAACCTCAACCTGGGGTCAATGAACCGAAGATGTGGGCTGCTGCTTGGGGATTGTGCAGTGGAGAGGGTTGCTGGTCGATGAGAAGACCGCTATTGGACTCTCTCTTTCTTGTCTTCCTACCGCACACTCTCCTGATTGTGGGCGACCTCGCCGCTCGAGCTGGGCGGCGAAGACGCGCTCGGAGGTCAGACGCTCGGCTCGCTCGGCGTGGGCGGCGGGACGAACTCGACTGCCCGCTGCCGAACGCAATCGAAGGCGCCCGTGGTCACTCGAACGCGGCGGGCGTAGGGGTCGGCCGGGCGTTCAGTTGGGAGTGGGCGAGCGCGTTGCTTACTTGTTTTCACTTGCTTATTTTCGGTTGATAGCAGGCGAAAATGTCGACGATCGATGTGAAACAGCAGATGATCGTGGACAAGCATTTGTCGTTTGAAAAGACGGCCATGCCATTCAGTTTCGTCCCCGTTTCTGATCGCCTTGCTTACAGAAGCGAAGCATCAAACACGCATCACCCTGCCCCAACGATCATTGCTTTCAATCACTTGATGCAGACGTCCCGGTATGTGCTTGTGTTTTGCTATTGAAGGGTTCTTTAAGAATTCTCGAGCCAGTGGAATCGCTAGAGCAACGGCTTTGTCAACTGGATCTCCGCGCAAAGTATCATGCGGATTTCCTGCCGCTGAGCGAAACACTTGGCATGTTCGTGGTCGGCGTTCAAAACAAGCGGGAAGAAGCCGTTTCGTACAGACGCGTTTTCATTGCGGACTTGGACTACCGCAAATCGTCTTACTCCGTTCGTTTGTCGGCACAGAAGGCTCAAATGAAGGTAGACGGATGGCAGCCAACCCGTGCGACTGCGGACGGACGGTTGGTGATGCTTGTGGACGACAAAATGGAAGTTTTCCTTTTCTACGTGTTAAACGAGGAATTCTCTTCGATTCGCTTGATGACGACAACAGCTCATCGTCGGGATGTCGGCACGCGGCACTTTCATCTTTTTGATCAGCGCGTGTACTTTTTCGTCCGCGATTACAGTCATTGCTTTTCGCATGCACTGTCCAGACTGATGCGTTTTCTGCACACTTTCGATCTGCAAACAGGCGAACACAAAGTGCGAAAAGTGGGCTCTCCACCCCGTGCGCTGAAGCTCACAGCGAAAACGTGTACGCTTCGGACGCGTGTGTGTTTTGAAAGCGGTTCATTGGACCAGCACATCTATGCAAGCGTTGTGTTTTTTGGCCTTCGAACTGGTAAGCCATAATAAGTAGTGCATTAATCTAGGATGATTAAAGAGCGCTACGACTGCTTCATTTGCCGTTTCGACATCGCCTCTCGTTCGTGGTCGGAAATCGTAATGCAACTTCAACCTCCGAGAGAAACCTCTGCGTGGGGTTGTTCTGCGGTAGAGAATCGGCTTGTATTCAATATTGAGGACGGTTATACACATACACGGACGCGTCAGTATAAGACGTCGTTTATTTCTTTGCAAGATCCGTCGTTTCACGTCCACACTCAACTCTTCGTTGCAGGAAGCCCATCCGCCTGCACCAGCTGGCCTTGGAGTCGCTTGCCGCGGCCGCCCGTTCGACGAGCGACGAGGAGCGCCGCCGCCTGCCGCCGTTCGTCCGCCGCCTTCTTTTGTGTTGATTCGCGAGCACCTGACTGATTGAAGGGGATTTCCATTGGGTACTTGCTTCTTGTGTCTTGTTCTGCCGAATAAACCAAGCAAAGAGGGATTTGTATTCTCTACAGCCCACAAACAACAAGCAGCATAAATAACTAATGAGTCAAACGAACACAGTCGATCAGTCCACGGCGGGCTCCACGGTGGGCGGCGGGATCACTTCCAGGAGGCCGGTCGCTTGGTTGTCGACGTCCATCTTGATGCACCTTCAACGAGGCGGCTACTTGTCAGTTTGTTCGTTCAACTCACCACAAATGTGGAAGACGAAGCCGTCCGAAATGAAGGCGCTCAACGCGCACTGGCCGCCGCGGAGCAGCAGATCGACCACGTGCGACGAGGAGGGGCGGCCGCCGACCGTGAACGTCCAGTCGGGCAACGAGTTCTTCAGATCGCTGGGGAGGAAGTGCGCGTAGTCGTAGGCGGGCTGGGACCTTTCCTAGAAGACCCCCCCCATCGGCCGGTCAAGTGAAGGTCGAACTCGCACGCCTCACGCGCGAATCAAAAACACAACCACTCGACCACCCGATCTCACTCTCTGGAGTCCTTGCTGGTCGCCCTTGTCATTTCCGGGTCCCCATTTCTCCTTCCGCCAGCAAATTGCTTCCCAACCGGCCGGTCACGATGCAAATTCCATTAAGTGACGCAAAGTTCCTCTTTCCCTCGGGCTTCCACCAATTTATTCGGGCGGGTTGTGCGTGGCGATGTCCTCAAGGATGGCAAGGAAGGGATCGGAATTGCGGCGACGCTGCCGCCACATGAATTCGCACAGGTAACTGTCGAGGAGCGAGCGGTGAGTGCCCCAGCGACGCCGATTGCCCGCCTTTGCGCGGTTCCAGTTGCTCTCGATCGTGTTCGTATGGGCCCCGCTCTCGGGGTCGACAAAATTGCGGCTGTGATTCACGGTCGCGTGCGTGTAGGCCTGCGTCCCGTCCGCCTTCTTCAGCTTCGGGATCCCCGAGAGGTACGGGCGCCAACAGTCGGAGATGATGTGACTTCCTTCAACCACCTCGTGACCACAAGCAGCGACCATTTCTCCCACCTTCTTTGATCGACTCCCGAATGCACTTCATAAGGGTCGCTTCGGTGCGGTTGTCGACGGCGAACAGGAAGACCTCGCGCGTCTCCCGGCAAATCCCGCCGAAAACCCACTGCTCCGGCAGCAGGCGGCCCTGGTTGTTCTTGCGACGAGAAAAGACGCTCTCGTCGATTTCGACGGTCAGCCCAGGGCCGCCTGCAGGGAAGCAAATGAACCACACGAACACCGACGCACTCTCACCAATTTGGATCGGGTGGGCGAGCAGCTCCTGAGCACAGACTTCCCGAAGGAAGTTGTTCCAGTCGACGGTGCTGTTCTTGTTCATGCCCAAGTCCCGAGTGCAGAACGCGATGCTCGACATCTCGAAGGCCCACGCGTAGACGAAGCGCAGGACCGTGATGAACGGCAGCTTGGACCACGCCAGCCACGTCCCCACGCGGAGTCCCAACTCCTTGCGGCAAGCGGCGGTCGAGCACCGCCAACAGCGGCGGTTGAGGTCCAGCGGCGCGGCGTGTCCCTGCACACAAAGGCGCGACGTGTGGACGACGTGGTGGTCTTGGAGCACGCGGAAGGCCTCCTCTTCGGTTCGCGGCAGATCGAAGAGGTTCATGGCGACGGCCGAATGGGAAAAAGAAATTGGAATGCGCGCGCTTCCCCCCTCTTCTTGCTTTCGTTTGTTTCGACCACCCATGCAAATTCTGCCTGGCGAATGGAACACCCCCACCTCCACTGTGACCGGCCGATGGGGGGGTCTTCTAGGAAAGACCCGCGGGCTGCACGTCGGCGAGGATCGCAAGCAGCGGATCGAACGGGAGGAGGTCGTTCGGCGTTGCGGTGTCCACTTTCGCGTAGCCGGCGGTACGTGAACGAATCGAAGGTGAAAGCGAGAGAACGCGTGGCCGCCAATCACGTCAACGGATGCGTGTTCTCAGCAGTGGGCGCATCACACAAGCCCTCTAAACAGTGGTCAAGCTGCAACGAACGAAAGGAATCACATTTACGGCGTGTAGCCCCTGCAGTCTCGTCCTCACTGAAAGCGGAAGCATTCGAAGCAGTGAGTGAGTGGAAAGAACGGACGAAAGCTGTAGAACACCTCCAGCCACCCGCAGTAGTAGCGTTCGGTGTCGCCGAATTCGTCAAAGAAGTTGATGATCGCCGACGAGTTCTCGTTCGGTTCGCTGCATCGGCTTGGTCCCTGCGAGCGAGCAGCGGCAAGAGCGGCAGTTGATCAGCGAACAAAAGACCCAGCAAAAGGGCGAGATTGCCGCCGCCTTCTCTCAACTTTTTCGCACGACGACCACGCAGTGCTCAATCGACCGATCTGCTGCCCACTCTTTCGGTTTCTTGTCACGTGAACATCACCGATTGCTGCCGGCGAGTGTACTCACCGAACGGATCGGTGGGCGGTGGATCCGAAGCGACGGCGAGAGGACGCAGCAGTGACAAAAGACTCTCAAACCGCCTTTCTTTCCTTCCTCCGGTTCGTTCTCGATGTCGTTCGCCTTCACCGCCCACTCTTCCGCCGTTCTTTCCGCACCCCCGTCTGCACTCCATTCCGCAGTTTATTTCCAACAACAATCAAGCAGACAAGAGAACGTTCTTGGTGACGGCAGGATTGGCACTTCGCATTCCGTTCGCTTCCAATTAGCCCAGCCGCCGTGCAGCCACTCGCAATCGGCATCCGCTCGCATTTGCCCTGAAATCAAGCGATGAGAAGTAAAGGAGGCGGTTGGAGCGAACTCACCGACCACTCCGCCGATCGATTCGACCAGTGGGCGGCTGCTTGGCTCTTCGGCGCGCTCCACGTCCCACGGCGGTTCCTGCAAAAAGAGGGAGTTGTTAGCTTATCGTTTCGAAGCGGAACACTCACGATCTTCCGACTTCATTGGCGCTTGTCAGTGAACGAAAGGAAGGATCGCACACGTCGGATTTCGCGAGAAGAGGGGCGCATCCTGTTGTTCTCGCAACGACGAACAGAAGACTCCTGAAAGCAAAACGATCGATGAAACAAGAGCGAGCTGAGTGCCGACCACACGCTTGAGCGGCTCGAGAGCGACGGTTCACAAGGTCCTTTCCCGTCTATTTCTCCAAACGATCAAGACTGCAACGAGAAGAAGTGAGAGGAAAGAAGGCCGATGAATGCACCAACCCGCTCGTCGAGGGCGTGCTTCACCACGGGCACAACGTTGGCACTTCTGCGGGCATCCTTCGAGAGCAGTCGGGTTCAACAACCGAAGGATGCCTTGATCGTGGACCAGAGGTCGTAGCGCACTCAACCAGCTGAAAGTGCGGAGGAATGGGAGTGATACGAGGAGGGAACTCACAATCAGACGGAAACAGCGGCCTTGGGAGAGCGGAGAAAGGTGAGTCGCAACCTTTCGCCCACTTTGTGCTCACGCTGCCTGCAATCGAAGATGACGAAGAGCAAGAGAAAGAACTCACCAACGAGAACAAGCAGTCGGTTCGTGCACATCCTTTCGATTCGTACGCTACGAGTGGATTGGTCGGGATAAAGGTTGGAGAGCTCACCGAGACGAGTGCTTGCTTGCGGGACTTGCGATTCGTCACATTCTTCCTTTCGATTGAGCGCCCACCGAAGAGCTTCTTGCACGTACTCCTCCACCGTTTTCGCAAGTGACTCCTCAATCCATTTGCACTGCAAGGAAGCGGGGTTGAGCGGGGAGACGGGAAGGACTCACCAACAGACGGAACAACAAGCGTACGGCAGCCGCTTGAACTGCTTCACGAGCTCTCCGATCTGCTGGTGCGTCCGAGAGCAACAGTAGGAGTTGCGCATGCGGCTGAAACGGGGAGAATTGAATAGATGGAAGGGCAGAACGGAACTCACGCCAAAAACGTGCACTTGGCCGCCTCATCCGTCTTCTCGCCGCCCGCCGATCCCTTCGATTTGGGCCCTCGGCAGTGAGGTGGACGGGGCACTCGGCTCGCTTCTCCTCGTAGTCCAGCCAGGCGCCCGTCAGCACAGCGAACGTCCTTTCGAGTGGGCGGTTTGTGGGCTTGCCGTTGCGGTTCCCGTAGGTCCACACACGTACTGAAATCAAGGGCGAAAGGTCAGTGGGATGCGTGCGGAAAGCAACAACCTTTCGCTCATGAGAAAACTCATCCGACGATCCGATGGAGAATCCGAAGGGACGAACGATGCGTAGATGCACGCGGCTCGTCGACGAGCGAGTGGTGCCTGAATGATTAGCGGAGATCAACGGAAGAGGAAGAACTTACTTGCTTGATGATCTCCTCCTTTTTCGCAGCCAGCACGAAGCAGAACGATTTCACTCGATCATTTCGAGTTTCCCACACAAGAAAACCCTCCTTTTTTCGATGGAGTCTTGAACGTTGAAGAGGACGTGGCGCGCGTCACGAAAGACAGAAGGCGGGTTGCCTGGAAGAAGAGGCCGTCACAATCCTCCTTCTTCTTGAAGCGATCGGGAGAACTCACCAGTTGGACGGCCAGTTGGACGACCGACTGGACGACCGCCGGCGGAATCCGAAGAGACGAACGGCACGACAGAAAGCCGAAGACAGAGCGGAGGACGTGGTTGAACTCGCGCACACTAGCCACAGAAATCGACCCACTCGACGGGCAGAGCGGCCGATCGGCTGGACGAAACGCAGGCGGGAGGAATGAAGGCGGAGGGCGGATGAGAGGGCGAGGGGACGGGAAGGCGAAAGAGAACGGGAATGAGCGGCCCGCTGCTCTCGCCGCTGTTTTATACTCGCGGGGATTGCGCAACGATTAGAGCGATGATTTGTGCCGTCGATTAACCCGACAGCTCTTTGAGTCGATTGCAAAAGCCGGCGGTTGTTTGTTGCCGCAGTGGACGAAGCGATCGCTCGTGAGTCAACGCTTCTCGTTCTAATGATGCTGCAAACTGCGCGCAAGGTCTCGCAAGTACTTTACGAGTCGGTCGAGCGGAGCGGCGGGTGCGCGTGGTGGCCGCTGGGCGTCATTTGGGACGTACGCGGGCGATTCGCGTGCTGGACGGCCATCTGCGTGCGGTGGGTCTTCCTGCAGTCAGCCGAGGCATCGCTTCGAGCTGGGATTCATCGTCAGTTCGATAATCAACTCCTGCTTTCGACGAATTCTCTTGCTTCTTTCCCTCGGCTCGCCTATTGATGCAACACTCGTTTACTCCTGCTTTCCGCGATGCAACGGACGGCTCAAATTCGCTTCGAGAAGCCCAACTTGTAGCTACCTTCACCGAAGTTGAAGTGAACGCAGTGGGAGTCGAGGAAGTCGGCGCCGAGCTTCGTATTCAAGAAGTCCTCTTCGGCCACGCGCAGCACGCACTCGCCGCGTCCGTTGCGACGAGTCTGCAAAAGCTGAAGAAAAGAAGAGAATTCAACGCACCTGATCGACCGGCAGCGGGAACTCCAGGCGCTTGCTGCCGCCCCAGTCGAAGCCGAGGCTCCAGCGACTGCGGCACGGGACGTAAATTTCGCCGTCCGCGGGGTCTCTCCGCAATCCGCTCGCTTGCATGAGCACCGCGAGGTCGGCGGAATTGAAGCGCGTTCGATTGTTCGAGAGGTTCGTGCTCACGAACAGCCAGTGGCGGCGTTTGTCGAGCGCGATCATCGCTTTGGAGCGCCCGTTCTTCCCCTTGTCATGCGTGAGGACGATGCTAAACGGGGGGATGAGCAGAAGCCGCACCTTCCGGCTCACTTGGTGCCCTCCACGTAGAACCCACCCCCGTCACGGTGGAACGTTTGGCCGCCGCCGCAGCGCCGCTCAGCCACGGCGCCGATCACGAGTTCGCCCGTTTGGTGGGCGCCTCGCACTTTCGGCTTCCTTCAAGCAACAAATGAGAGAAAGAAAGCGAGAAGAAGTTTACGGATCGGCAACGAACGTGACGATCGCCGCGGGCTTTCCGGCGAGCAGCGGGAATCACGTGCTGTACGCGTGCCAGTAATGAAAGGGCAACACGCCCGCCACGCCGTCCGGGCAACGGAAGTCGAAGCGATCGCCGTCGGGGAAGAAATCGAAGTCCATCGGTTGCATTCGAGCCGGGTCGCTCCCCAACTGCAAGCCATTGACGGAGAAGAAGCGCAGGACTCACGGCGAATCGGTCTCGAAGAAGCGGCTTCTCGAAGCGGCCCATCAGGGCGCGCTCCTCAAACGACTTCGACGACCGAGGATTATGGGCACGCGTGCGCTTGGAGCACTTGGATTCGAGGAAGCGTTGAGAGAACAAAAAGAAGCCGGCTCCTCGGCGGCCGGCGTAGTCGTAGACGACGGCGAGCTTCAGTTTGCGGGCTGCAACGACAAAGAGAGAGCTGAATGATTGCAGCGTGGAGCATACGGGGCTTTCCAACGAGCACTTCGACCACTTGCGGGCTGTCTGCAAACAGACGAGCATCCTCCCGTCGCTTCTTTCTCGCTTGCCGTCGGTTTGACGCACGAACGGGACCCGTTGGACGGAGTTCGCTGCAGCGGGCGCCTGCCGACGTTCGCGACGAACACAAAAACGACGAGGATAACGACGGCGAGCTTCATTGTTCGTTTCGCTAACTACGAGGCCCGCTTTTGTACTCGAGTGCCCGCAGTCCATCCGAACGCCTGTTTGAGCAGCCGATCCACAACTGCGTGGATAGCGGACCAAGAGCATCGATCCGCCGGCTTCTCGCTGGTCTTCCGGTCGAGCAGGAGGTGCGGTCGGCGTTTTCTTTCTTCGGTTCATCGGAATGACGGCTGTTCAAACAATTTCCGTCCTGCTTGGTGGACGGCACGTTGCTTTCGAACGCCAGCGAGTGACGAACGGAGCAGGCACAAACCAAAGGACTCTTTTTGTATGTGTAGCCTCTAACAAGGAGTCCTCTCTATAAACCGTTACGTTTGTTGTTATTCGTCGGTGGTTGTTCTTTCTGTAATAAAAATCTATCGTTTTTTTTGCTCAAGCGTTTCTTGCGCTAGGCGCCACAACGATCTCGGCGTTGAAGGCGCACCGCCGCCCGCTCACGCCCTGGCCGTCCACCGCGCGGGGGCGTCAGCGTCGTTGGGGAGACTGCGCGAACCAACCGCCCCATGCGATCACCGCGTTGTTCGTGTCGCAGTGGTCGAGCGCCGGAAGCCGACCGAAAGCGGTGATCGGCGGGCTCGTCTCCCTCCGAAACCCACAACCATTCGGCAAGCCGCCCATTTTTGCACCCCATTGGTCGACTTTTTCTTCTCCGTTACTCCAAGCCCCGCGTTCTCTGGTCATTGTTTATTCGTGCAGCCATAAAAAGACGAACGACGAGAGAAGGGCGAGGACGGGCAGCGCGTGGGCGGACGACGGGGCGGCGAAGTTGTCGGCGGGCAAAGCGGGCAACCGCGGCCCCCGAAGTCGACGCCGGCGCGTTGCAATCGTCCGTGCCGCAGTAGCACGTGTAGACGCCGTTGTCCGGCGAGCATCCCGCCTTCTTGTAGGTGAGAGGCGGGAACTCACTCGACTTCCTGATCGCACAATTGGAACACGGAATCCGAGGCGTCCTTGAAGAAGATGCAGCGGAGGCACTCGTCCATGGAGATCGGCTCGGAGACGACGGCCGGCGCGTAGTCGAGTGAGTGATGACAGCGGAGACCCGCCACCTGCCCCACCAGCAGACCGGCGAGCACGAGGACGAACGGCGAGCCGGCGGACATCGTGGACGGGCGAGAGCGGAGGAGCGGCGTGTGTTGAGCGCAGCGGAGAGTGCGGAGTGGAGGGCTGGAGAACGAGTGGCCGGCCCGCTCCTGTCGCCCGGCTTTTATACGCGCCCATCCTGCCACTTTCGCCGAAATTTTGCATCGTTTCCCGTTTGTCGTCGGGATTTTTGCGGGAAGTGAGCGTTCGTTTGCTCCGTTTGTTCTTCTATGCCCGTAGACTCGCCGTTCTTCTGCCCGTTTCTTCCCTGGTTGGACGCCTGCTGTCTGAAGAAGACGCTCGAATCGTCCAAGAACAAATGCAACAGGCCGTTCAAGGGCGAGAAGACAACCCGGTGGTCTACGGCGTTCACGTGCCGGCCGGTCGGCTGTTCGTGATCGAGCGATCGTTCGGTGGACGTCGTCTAGTGTTACTTTTGCAACTCCAATGCCTTGTTCTTCGTTCTCTTCTGCCCACTCGCTCGTTCTCGCAAGCGGTCGAATGCCCACTGCACAGTCCAATCCACCGTTTATTTCCAGCAAAGACCAGCAAAACAAAGAAGATGCGGTCTTGGTCGGACGCGTCCTCAGACTTCACACGCACTCCGTCCAAAGGCCCTCGAGCCGAGACAATCGACTCGTCTCTTGCAATCGACATCTGCTCGCATTTACAGCTTCCATTTCTGTGGGTTCTCACTGGAATCGAGGGATGAGAAGTCGGAGGAGACGGAGTGGACTCACCGACGAATCGCCCGTTCATCCCGAAGACCGTCGATGGGCGAGTGCTTGACTGTTCGCCCTCTTCGCGGCCGCAGCGGTCGGCTGCTGAAAGAATTGCGGAGAGAAGTCAGTTGATTGTTTCGGGAAGCAACACTCACTCGACTTCGTTCGCTCTTGTCACTGGACGGACGACGTGGTCGCACGGACCCAACTTCGTTGTTATGCCGAAAGAAGAGCGTCGATCTTGTAGGCCGCGATTTTTTTGCCCCCATCACCGAACAGAAGACGCCTGAAAACGGGCAGCGATCAATCGAACGAGTGTGCAGTGGACGAACCTGCTGTTGTTAGGAGCTTGAGCGAGAGGTCGGGTTTGAATCGCAAGAGTTCGTTCACTTTCCGGTCCTTCGCTCGAGTTGAGCACACACGGCACTGGAACGAGGAGGATGAGATGAGCGAAAGGCGGTCGGAATCGCCAACCTGTTCGCCGGGGGCGTGCTTCACCACGGGCGCAACGTTCGCACAGTGGCGATCTAATGATCGACAGACAGAGGAGAGTCGCCTAGAACGGCGGTAGCAGGACTTTTTGAGCTTGAAGTGGTCGTTGATTCGTAGAGGCGACCGCCGGAGGGACGCTGAACGCAAAAAGTGTGAGTGGGTTGTTGAGGTAGAGGGGGAACTCACCGGCAACTTTTGCCGAAAGATCAATGAGTGCATTTTGGAGGTCCTTCTTCTCCCTGCTGTTTCCAGCAGTGCGTACTTGCCTTTGGTGTCCCTCGTTGGGCACAACAGCCTCTGGAAACAAACAGACTAAACTTAGGGAAAGCGCAAGAACTCATCAATGAACAGAATCCTCGGGCTTGACGTTGAGATGAGCAGCGTGACGCAAGTCCTCGCTGATGGCTTTCACACGACTCCTACAAGCAGTGGAGCTCAACAACTGGCTGATAGCGGAGATGACTTACGAACAAAACAGAAGACAGCAGTCGGGCAATCGGTTCGTCCGCCTTCTCACACCGTCCATCAAGTCGCACTGCAGCCGAGAGAAGGAGAGGCGAGCAATCCACCCAACGATGATTCTTGTGCATGTTGCGGGGACGCGTCGCAGCCTTTCGTTCCCTCGGCCGCCCAATCGAAGGCCGCCTTGCTGCACGCAGGAATCCCCGTTCGCAAGTGACGCCGCAATTCGTTTTCACTGCAAAGAAGCGGGTGGTGAGGCGAGAGCGGAGGAACTGGCGACTCACAGGCAGACAGAAGAACTACTCTGGGCGGACTCTTCGCTTCTTCGGTCGGTGCGGTCTTGTCCACGCCTCGCACTTCAGCTTGGTCGTGCGCGAAGGCCTACTTCGCATCTCGACGGTCATCATTCAAAGGCTCCTGCAACGAGACGAGTGGGTGAACGGGATGAACGAAGAGGAACTGACCGTTCCGCACGGGAATCTTGTAGTCGCGAGCAGCGAGTTCTCGCAGCAGGCCTCATTGTGTCCGTCGAGGCGGAAGGTTGAGAGACTTGAGGAGACGACTTCCAGCTGTCCGCACGAGTCCTGAAATCGACGGCGAGGTTAGTGAGAAGCGAACGGAAAAAATGGCCGCCACTCACCAAGCGATCGGGCGGAGAATTCGGAGAGACGGGCGGTGCAGGAGAAGACCGAAGACTGGAGATCGCAGAAATCGGGAGGATCTCTGGGCACGAGCCGCAAAAATCGAGTGGACGTGGCGAAAAGGACGGCCGATCGACACAGCGGAGGGCAGCGAAAGGAGAATGAAGGCGGGAGGAGAGGGCGGAAAGGAGAGGGCGGACGGGAGGGCGGCGGAAAGCGGGAATGAGCGACCCTCTGCCGCCGCCGCCCTTTTATACCCGCTCCGTCTTTGTGTCCCGCAGCGGCGGGCGTTGCGCAACGGTTTGAGTGGAAATTCGGCCGTCGATTAGCCCGGCGGTCCGTTTAGACGATTGCGCAACCGCCGTGCGGTGGCTGTTCGTGTTCGCTTTCTTCCGGTCGTGCTCGAGTAACGGTGGCAAGATTAGAGCTCACCGTCTTGTTCTTGGTCCGCTTTGACGACGACAGCGCGCTCCAACGATTTCTGCACCTCAACAATCGCCAGGTCTTATCCATCCTTGTTCTATCGAGACGGCCGCTGAGACGAGCGACAACTCCAGTGGCAATCCAAAGACGTCCATCAACGCTCCGACCTTTTCGCTATTCCTTTCGAATGCCGCCTGTTGTGACGACGTCCCGCAGGGGTGCAAGAAGCACGAGAAGCGGTGCCACTCGGCGGTTCGTTCGGTTCTTCTGCTCTCGATTCTCTTCGATTTGCAGCGTTTCCGAGCGGCGATGCGCAACGCGTGCCGAAAGACGTGCGGCGCCTGTTGAAAGCGCGGATGAACGGACGGCGACGAGCAGGGGAATTCGAATGGGTTGCTGGAATAAACGCGTGCATCGACTCATGACTGCTCTTTCGTCACTTTCCTTGCTCTAACGACTGCAATCGAATGGCCTCAACGTCCTTCCGCGTCTTCGTTGAACTCGACGGCCGCAATCAATTCGATTTTCTCTTGTGGCCAGCGATTGCGGCCAAGAAATCACTCTTCCACCGATTGGGTCTTTTTGGAGGAATTGAGTCTTTTCTCCACCGCTTGGGTTCTTTTCGAGGAATCGGCCTTCTGATTGTGCGCTCTTCTCCGTACGCTCCCGCTCGTTTGTTTAGGCCGCCTCCCACTCCTGCAGCTCATCTGTGCGGCTCCTCACTCGCCGACTTGTCGTTCGGCTCGACCCGGAGGCGTCGTGATTCTCGACCGTCTTCGTGAGTCCCCGCCCACCCCTCTTCTTCGTTCTCCGACGCTCTGCGGGTCGCCGTTCACGCCTCGCAGCATTGACGAGAGGATCGAATGCCGCGTTCAAGTCAGGGGGTTTCTTTCGAGTTGAGTGACGGCTTGGAATGAAACAAACCGATGGAACTCGCACGTCAATGGACGCTCTTTTCTGCACGAGAAGCTCGTCGGCTGCCTTCACTCTTTTTTGGTCGAGGAACTTCGGCGGCTTTTCTTTCGTTCACTCCGCCCTCCAGTGCTCGCGAAGACACTCGTCCAATCCACAGCATTGTTGAAGAGAAGGGACTGTCGGTTGTCACACGGGCTTCACACAACCACCGCCCCTCTTCCCTTCGCGCTCCGCAGGAAGCGGTTGAAGAGGAGCCTCTCGAAGCAAAGAAGGGCGCTTGGCTCTCGGGCGACCGGCTCGTCGCACATCCATTTCAAACCACAGTGCACGTCGTTTCCAGCTGGAAAGGAAGATTAGATGCTGGCAAGAAGAGAACGCTTACGCGAGTAGTTGGGGCTTGCGGCTTTGCGGACTGCTTGCTCGCACTCCGCGGTCAGGTTGCTCGTCGCCTAGGAGCAGGAGGAGACTCGTGAACAGCGTTAAAAAAGAAGGCGAACTCACACGAGTTGGTGTGGAAGGGGACTTGGAGGTACGGCGAGCGAACACCCGCAAGTGCAGCAGTGCGGAGGCGAAAGAGAGCGGACTTGACGGCGAACACACCCAATCGTCTCATCGGTCGTTGATGAGCAGAAGTCGGCGAGTGGGCGGCTGTCGCTTGAAACTACGAGACAAGGCGTCAGTGCGAGGTCGGCTGCAGAATGGACTCGACCGGATAATCCGAAGAGACCAACGGCGGCGAGCGCGAAGAAAGCGAGCTTGACGAGCTGCTGCTGGTCGTCGCACAAGAACCGAGCGGAACGGAGAAGAAGCGGGCGTTTTGAATGTGACATACTTGCAACAAGCAACAAGTCGGACAGAAGGGAGAAATGGACCGAAGAACTAACAACTGCAGCCGAATCGTAAGAAATTCCATGGGCAAGAAGAAAACCGGAGGTGTTTGCAGAAGCCGTCTTTTCATCACGTTCGGTCCACTCCACTTTCGTTCAAGATCCAAACGAACGTTCGTAGTCACTCCCCGAACACAAGAAACTGCTGCATGCTGGAAGACCGCGCGGTGCGTTCCGCCGCGATCATTTCCGCGCGTGCTGCGGAACGCCAAAGCTTGCTGCCGGCCGCTGCATTTCTCCCGCTTTCCGTCGTCCTTCCACTCGTCCGATCGCTTCAAATTCGTCGACGATGGAGGCGGCGGTCGTCAACCGGAAGCCGCGAATTCGGGCGGCGGTGCGCGACGGCTTGAACCGCTTCAGTTTGGTCGGCGCGATGGAGACGGACGAGACGAACGGAGCGGCGCAATTGGTCCGTTTGGCCGTGCGTTCCTTCTTTTAATTTCTATTTTTTCGTTCCTTTGCAGGCGATTTCGCACGCCCATTTGGAGTCCGTTCGCCGCTCGGCCGTTGGAATCAAATACGAGCGAATGAACGGCAAATGGCGGCTTCGATTGCATTTGGGCCTCGGAACGCCGAGGGTCGTCTTTCCGGTCGACCAGGCGGAGATGGTCGAAATCATCAAACTGCTCGCCGTGCCCATCTACTTCAGATTCGACGATTCCTGGCGCGAGTACATTGGCGTCGATTGGATGGAGCTGCACCAAATTGGAAAATGTAAGCGGGCCCGCTTCTCCTGGGAATTATTTTCGCTCACCTAGACGTGAACGGCCTGGGTGTCTTACATGACCTCGTCAAATTTCCCGATGTATGTCTGTTCATCGGCAGCGTGCTGCCTCGTCTCAAGGTGGTCAATTCCATTTGGTCCGTCTTGGAGCGACTTCCGCCGTTGGACCTGGAGAAAGCCCGCATTTATGGCCACTGTATTGCTCCATTTAGCCAATTCTTCTGAATCATTCTTTGGATTTCAGGCGGCGACCTCAGCGCGTTGAATCGGCACAAGATTCTCCGATTGGACGTGCCCGTCTGTGAGGTCCAGTGTTCTTCCGAACTTCAAAGGTACGTTCTTCTCTTATGCCAAACGAATGACTGTGCGGTGTTCAGGAATCAGGTGATCTCCTTGTCGATCAAAGCGGTGGGCATCCTGGGCATCCACGGTTGTGCGGATGTTCCATATGACTCCATCGAGGCCTACTGTCGTCGTTTCCCGTCGCTTGAAGACCTGCACATCGTCTGCGAATACTGGGTACGTGTTGGACCGTTCTCTCCTTTCCTACCGTTTGATTACAGAAGGATGTTCGCGATTTGAGCGCCTACTTCACGGCACTTTGGGCGAAGTGCCTCGAGATTCGCGACCGTCTGCACGTTGCGGGCTTGAAGCGCCTTTTCATCATGATCAAGCACAACTGCAGTTTCTACGGGGTTTGTCGCTCCTTCCTAGGGACGTTCTCTAATTTCCACTGCCTCCAGACGAAGACTGAGTGGTTCGAGAAGCTGAAGCAAGTGGAACCCTTTGAAGAGGCCACTTCCACGATTGATCACGTCAACGAGTTCATCCGAATGTTCTTGAAACACAACGAGCCGCGGGGACCGAAGCCCATCTTCATCCTCATCAAGGGCCACTTCTGTTGGTCGGTACAAGAGGACGACAAAACGGATGAGGTGAGACGGCGATCTTCACTGAATCTGAATTCTCTTCGTTTTCCAGGGCTCAACCGATTCGTCCGGCGACGAACTGGGAGACGAGGGCGACGATGAGGCGATGGAAGAGGACGAGGACCTCGACGACTCCAGCGAGGACGCGATGGACGAGGGCGAGAGCACCGATGAGGACGGAATGGACGATTCGGGCGGCGATTAAACGACCGTTGTCTCTTGTTCGCCTACTGCTGCTTTTCTGTTGAATTGTTCGCGTGTTGCCCACGTGTCGGCTTTTGTTCGCCATAAACAAGTGTTCCCTACGGCTTCCATGTGTCGGCAATCTGAAGGGTCCATTTCAAAAGAAGTGAATGATGGATTGAAGGGGCGGACGGAGGCGATCGGCCGACGGTCGTGTTTTCTTCCCGTTCATGACGCTCACGTTTGCAAGCGGAACGGAGTCGTCACCCGAACCGAGTGGGTCGTACGAGACTTGCTCTTGATCAGTCAAGCCGCATGTTTTAAAAGTTTATTCGCATGTTTCAACAACAAAACACTGATCAACAGAAAACATTCTCGATCGAAAGTTTCTTCGGCACGGGGCGCGGATCGGCCGGATGGCGGGCGGCAAGCGCAAGACGCAGCAGAGAAGGCGGCTGGCTGAAAGAGACGAATCAATGGAGGCTTTCTTTCGGTTGCTCACTCAAGAGTCAAACGGTAGGAGTTCCACGCGTAAGTGGACTGTGAACTTTTGTTCAAGCGTCCGTTTGCTGTCGCCTTCGCGGACGCGCGGACGTGGACTGTGAGCTCGCCGTTTGCACGCACGTGCAGCAAGTCGGTCGGCCCGTAGAAGTAGTCGCCGAGCTTCCACTCGGCATACCAACAAGAAGCGGCGATTTCCTTGAGCACGACGCACTCGACGGTCGTCCATTTGCCGCTCGTGAGGTCCAAACGGCGAAGGCGGGGTTGTAAGCAGGTGTTCACCTTCACGATCGTCTGCTCCAGCGCAAAAAGGAAATGGCCGTGGAAAGCGATGGACATATAGGAGAAGACGCGGGCAGTGACGTCCGCCTCAAGAAACACGTGAATTGGAAGAAGCTGTAAACGAAAACTCACCGCTTCGGGCACCTGCTCGACGTTCACTTGACTTGTGCCCCCGTTCGTCGAATCGAACGTGTGGATCGCATTGAGACGAGAGCCGTCACGAGTAACCGCATGCAGGAGTCCCGCGTGGAAGTGGACGCCGGCGAACGTGTTCGCTGTGTACGTGCCATCTGCGATTTGCAGCCAACAAATCGATTCGACGGCGCCCGTGTTCAAGTCGAACAACTGGAACTCCGCATCTGGCTCATAGCCAAGACTCGCACAGATGAAAAGGTCGGAATGTTCAGTCAGACACACCGACCGGCGCCAACCGCGGTGCTCGAACGTGTGGAGGATTTTGGGTTCGAAACGCTCCCTCTCCCAATCCAAATTGATCTTCACAAGGTTTTGGAGTCAACAGCAGCAGGCGGTCGGTGCACACAACTCGACAGTCGTCCAGTGTAGACAGCAAGTGGGTGAAGTACGGCCGCCAAAATTTCCTGCAACACGCGATTAACGGCGAGAAGAGTGAAGAAGAACTGACGTCTCGGTCCCCGTGCACGTGTCCACGACCACAATCAACGTTCGCTTTTGTTGGAACTCGACGAGCCAGCGACCGCAGATGAACACGCGGTTGCCGTCGGAAGGGTGGTGGGCGCCACGAATCGTTGACTCCGTACTCGCGTATTTCACGCCGACGGCACCGACGCTGGACATCTGCACGGGAAGTCGGGTGGCAGTTGAAGATGGAGGGAAAGTGATCGACTGCCGCCTTATCGTTTCGTTTTATTCGCCCCGTTGGGCGCCGCCTTCCCACCACCTTGTTTGAATGCGCAAGGAGAAAACGCGGAAGGGTGATCGTTGACCCAAAAAGTCGAAGGTGGTGGGAAGCAAGAGAGCGCGCGCCTTCTTATGAGGAGAGCGGCGACCATTGGTCTTTGATTGGGCACTTGGCTCAAAGTCCAAAAGAACGAAAAATTCAAGCAGGTCGGCGTTAGGTTGCTCTTTCTCCGGTCGGCGGCCGAGTGGGAGCGGCGGACACGGAGCGTGAGCTCGCCGCTTGCGCTCACGTGCAGCAAGTCGGCCGGCTTCGTCGTATTCCAACCGCCCGCCTGCCACTCGGCGTGCCAGCACGAAGCGGCGAGTTCTTTGAGCAGGGGGCACTCGCCGTTCGTGCGGCAAGCGGCGGAGGCGGTGCTTCGATCGGTTCTTCTCCTCGATCGTCTGCTTCAACACAAAGAGGAAGTGGCCGTGGAAGTCGGCGGAAGACCGGAAGAAGCTGCGAGTCGTGAGGTCGCCCTGAAGAAAGAAGCGGGTGGACGAAGGGGAGGAGCGAGTGAACAAAGTAGAAGAGTTAACTGCCGGCTTCTCCCTCCAGCACGCTCACTCGCCTCGTGCTCCCGTTCACCAAACAAATCGAAGTGATGCGCGTGTTGTCGTAGACGATCGCGTGCAGACGGCCCGCCCACTCCGCAAACCAACAAGAGGCGCCGACGGCGCTCGCGGTCGACCGGCAGCGAGCCCACGCGCTCGACGCGCCGCGTGTTCAAATCGACGCCCTGGAATTCGAGACGGGCGGCCGCAAAGACGAAGCGGCCGGGCGGCAGCAGACGGCGGAGGGCGCGAATTCGTAGAGGATTTCGACGCCGAAGCGGCCGTTCGCCCATTCCAGCGCGATTTGCAGCCGGCCGCTCGCGAGTGGCGACCAGCGGGCGGTCCGACCGCACCGCCACACAGTCGAGCACTTCGTGGAGGAGCTGGAAGCTGAACGGGGACGAGAACCGCCTACAAGCAGGAAGTGGGCGGACGTCTGCTCGTTCGTCCACGCGCCCCAATTCGGGAACCCGACGAGCAGCCGGCCGCTCGTGAACACGCCGTGAAGGCGCGACGGAAAGCGGCCGCCGCAGACCTGCGACTCCGCACTTGCGTACTTCAATCCGTGCGCGCCGCGAGTGGTATCTGCACGGAAGAGGGGCGAATTTCGATGCCGCGAAAGCGGATGGTTGATCAAGAGAAGAGCAACCGCGAAATCGAGCGATTTCCGATCGGCTTCTGCCTGCTTCCGTTCGCATTCGACGAGCGCTTTATCCCTCAGCTTCAACACCACATTCGAAGGACAAGAAGCAACGGCAACAACCAACGAATCATGGTGAGACCAACGCCACGATCTCCTTGAAGATCCCCACGTTGTCGCGGATGAACTCATCTGACCAGTCGGGTTGTTGGCGCACGAGTTTGAGGTTCTTGTGGGCGAACGTGAGGAACTTCTGCTTGAAGAAGCCGCGGTGGTCGTGGGCGAAGGCCAGCTTGAGATCGCGAAGAACCGTCTCGACAGACACGCGTTTGTAGAGCGACTCCAGGCAGAGCTCCTGCAAAGAAAGGATCAATCGAGGAAGCTGGAACGGAGCACTCACCGCCAACTCCGCCACCCCGTAGCTGTCGGCGACCGGCAGCAAGCGAGTGGCGACTTCCGGGAATCCCTGCACGCGGCCGGAGTAGAGGAAACGGAGAAGCAGTTCGATCACGTCCGCCTTCTCCTTCTCGATCTCGACGATCCCCGTCTGTTTCTCCTTGCTGTCGAGCGTGAACATGGTCGCGAACACCGGAGATCCCGCGCAGATGATGGCTTTTGCGACCTGGAAACAAACGAATCAGTGAGAGAAATGCTTCAAATAGTCCAACCTTGAACGTCTTCCCCTGGACGCGTACCTCGACGTCCGCGAATTCGCCCGAGTCGAAGGTGGCCGCGATCTTCGCCAGAACGCCCAACGGAGTGGCCTCGTCCATGCGCGCGCTCGCGTCAACGGGATCCAACGGCAGGACCTCGCAGCAGACCGCCAACGAGCCGCTCTTGGCGAATTCAACGAGGTCCCGCTGAGCGCACATGTTCTGGCATCCCAAGCTCTCGTCCAACGGGTTGAAGCTGCCGGCGTCTTCTGAAACAAGCAGCAATGAAATGCGCCGTTCGTTTCATCGAGCGGACTCACCGAATTTCGCCAATGGTTCGTCCTCGCCGTTCGCGAACCACAGGTCGAACTTCAAGCGAATGGACGGATGCAGGCCGAACATCCGAACGTGCAGGAACACGCCGCAGTCGTCCGCGAACTCCTCGCTCGCCCCTTTCGGAGCGACAGACAGGAAGAAGCGGGCGCCCGGCAGGCCGGCCACTCCGAAGTCGCCGCTCTCCCACGTGTCCTTGAAGTCGGCCGCCTTGAAGCGATCCTCGAAGCCGACGACCGGCCAGCGGTAGATCGTGGGTTTGACCACGGCCATGTCGTTGATGGAGCCTAAAACGAGAAGAAATTAGCCGACGGGAAGAACTCGCATGGACGGAGAGCAAAACAGACGCGACCAAACGACCAGCCGCTCGGCCGCTCGGTCGGCGGGCAAATGGGAAGACGGCCGGCATGCGGCTCGAAAGTCTCCGCCCGTCTGCTGACTGCAATGAAAACGCCAAAAAGCTGCGTTCATTTATGCTCGCATCTTGGCCTCCTTTTACGCGAGTTTTCGGCCACTCACTCTACTGCTTGGTCGACCGAAGACCGCCAGAGGGCGGGCGCTTCGACCTGGCGGAGTTCCGCAAGACCCCCGACATGCCGGCCGGCTGAACGAAGGGAAAGTGAGTGCGCGGCGAGTCCTCTCTTCTTCTCGCTTGCAGGTTCGCGGCGATCCCCTAGTCGGAGCACCTCGCCTCCGTCTTCCTGCAGCTCACCACCTCGTCCGTAAAGGAGTTGTGGGAGACGCGCGACGCGCACTGGGAGCGCGTCAAGACTTCGCGCATCGCCAAAGAGGACGGAAAGCCCGCGAACGGCGAGCAGCCGGGCACCAGCAAGAAGCGAAAGCTGCCGCTTCTCTCATGCTTGTTCATGATTCTCCAAAGAGCGCACACAGTTTGTGCAGACTGTCTTTCGATCACCGCCAGTTGTTTCTTTCTTCTCGACGCATTCCCGACTGTCCCGTCTTTTCGTTTTGTTTTTCATCCGAATAAACTGCTCGTCTACAGCAAATGAAAATGGGCTTGTCTCGAGAGGAGTTCAATGATTCCTGATGAACCAGGAGCTTTGTTCCGAGTGCGATCGGCGGTCGCCTTGCCGCGCGATCTTTGCACACAATCAACGCTCTAATGAAAGCAAGCAAAGACCAATCGTAATCGTGTTTTCCGCCGTCCATGCGGTCGGAAAACGCGTGATTTCTGCCGCCCTTTGATTGGTGCGGCGTGGGTCGGACGGCGTGCGTGGACGAGAAGTCGACAAAGTGCTTTGAATGTCTGCTTAACTGAAAGAAGGGGCGAGACGTCCATAAATAATCCGTCGCTCTCCTTACCCGCTTTGGTCCCTCCTCTAATTTGTTTCACGAGAAGAAGCGACCATGTGCTGAAAGTGAATGCACAAGAAAGGTCGGTGCGTTGACCCCGCTCTTGTCCACCCCGTTTCCCAAGGAACGCAATGTGGGAGTCGAGTAGTGCGCGTCTTCCGGTTGGTTTGACCTCATAAAAGCGGGCATGAATCTTCTTCCAATCCCCAATTTGTCTTTAACGCCCGTTCAAGCCTCCACATTCCACGAGACTATGGCCGACCGCGCGACGATCATTGCGACTACTCGCCTCGTCTTGTGCTTTGGGCCGGAGGAGTGTGAGGAGCAGCAGGAGGCCCACCGATCGTTGAACTACGCTTCGCCGATTATCGCGAACCTGCTGAGAGAGATGGAGGCGCCGAATCAATCGTTCGAAGTGGCGTTAGACGAATGGGCCGACCTTAAAGTCGTGCAACTTCTTAACTGCTTTATGGCGTACGTGGACGAGAACCTGCACGACGAATTGCACATGCATGGCCATGACGAGTCTTTTTGGGGTCAGAAATTGGTTCGTTTCTCAATTCCTTGCTCATTCTCCTTATTCGATCGTTTAGGAGCAAAAGTCGTCCCGCAGTGCCTTGCTGGATCTGAGCAGAAATGTGGAGCGCAAGACGATCGTGAAAGCGGCCGAATTTGCCGAGTATTTCAAAATCCACTCGTTCACTGCTTTCTGCGAGGTGCTGCTTAAGGAAGAGCTCCGTTCGCTCGTTCTACCGCAGTTGTGCGAATACTTCGAAAAGAGCGTCTAAAGTGTTCTGAAAGCCGTTTATGTTTGCTTGTTCCACTATTGTTTATCTGATTTCAAATACGAAGCGTTCCGTAAATGTGTTTGTCCAATTTGTTGATTTGAATAAACACCGTAGAAGTTCTTGGTCGTTGGTAACGAATTAAATGTGACGAGCAGCCAAAACGAATTTCTTGCTCGCCGGAGGGCAAGGAAGCCCTGCCGTCGTGACTGGTCCTGCACAGTGGGGTCTCGATGACTGTTCGAACTTGGCCAGTAATTAAACGAATGCGGATGTCTTACTACAATTCCACTGAAAGCCGAGCAAAGGTATCCGCTTTGCCTTCCGCTCGCTTCTGTCCTTTGCGGGCGAGCGGGCGGACGGGCGACGAGCGCCGGCGAGAAAAATCGCCCGCGTGTGTAAAGCGAGCGGACGCACGACCCGCGGGATCGAGCGGGAAGAAACCGCAGGTTCGCACGCCGTCCGCCGGCCGATCCGCCGCTTTCTTCGCTGTTTTTATCTTCCGCGGCGAGAAACTGCCGCTTTTTGTGTTTTGATTGCTGCGTGAAGTGTTTAGTGGACATCCAATGTGCCCGTTAGTTGTGGGCAGCTGTCCATCGAACTAGTTGTATGACGACGGGCGTCGTTCGATTGATTTTTCGCGCTTTCTGTTGATTTCGGCCGCAAACCCCCCGCTCCTTGGTTCATTCGTTCTTGCTTGCAGATGGCCACGTCCGGAGCAGCGGGAGTGAAGTGCGGCACGTTCGATGCGAGCACCGTCGGATCGAAGGTCGACGTGGACTTGCGGAGCTTCCTTTCGGCCGGCCGCTTCTACTCGATGAACGGCGCCGAGTTGCTCGTATTCGACGTCTACAGCCACTTGACTGAGCGAGTTCTTCGGCCTTTGATTTCATTCGTTCCTTCCGTTTGCAGGCACTTCCTGCCGTCTTCCTTCCAGCACGTCCACTTGTTCACCAACCTGCTCGACTGTTTCGCAGTGCGTCCGGACCGTCTGCTGGTCACCACCTCCGAGCGGCTTCTCGACGTCGCTCTCGATCACGAGCAGGGCCGCTACTCGGTCGAAATTGTTCACGTATTCGGGCCCTTTCGCGACCAGACCCCCGCCCGACTTCTCACTCCGTCGACCATCCCGGATCGCTTTTATTTCTCCGCTGCCGTCGGCGACTCGCAGCGCGTCGATTTTATGACGTTGGATTCGAACAGCGGCCTCCTTCAGCAGTTCCGTCGCTTGGAAGTCGGCACGCTGACCATCTGCGGCATCCACTACCACTCGGGATTCCTGCACGTCGTCCTCCGCAATTCGACGCGCATCGTGTGCATTCGCACGTTTGATTCGACGCAAGAGGACGAGCGGCTCGCAATTCGAGTGAACGTGAACGAGATCCGCAATGCGAGTTTGCTTTCGATCATTCCCTATTGCTCTCTTCTGCTTTCAGCCGTCCGTCACGCGCCGTCCCTTCGATTCGATTGCCTCCGACTTCCTGCAGCAGTTCATGTACTGCTTGGAGCGCATCGTGATCAAAGCGAACGGAAATGCGGAGAGATCGCTGCTCCCCCGACTGCGCCGTCTGGACCTCAACAGCGGCATTCCGACGGACATCCTCTGCCCTGTGCTGCACCACATGGCCGCCAACTCGTGGTACGCCGAGTGGAGATTCGGCCGCGGGCGATCGGACGAGCCGGCCGACTTCCTCAACGTCCAATCGAACGGCGAGCTCACGATCCACATTCGAAGTTCTCATCGTTCCGCGAACGGGCAGCACGGGCAGCGCGCCGTCTTCGAGTGGAATTCGTACTACGTGACCGTCGGGTGAGCACGAGAAGTCGTTTCTCGATCACTCATTCCTTCTTTCAGACACCCGCTTTCGCTCCTCCGCCTCTCGTTCGCTGCCCGCCATCCCGATGATCAGCGCCCGTTGCCCACGCATCTTTCCTATCGCAATCTCTTCTGATTGTTCTGGATTTGTTTTGTTTTGTTGAAGCTTCTCATTTTGCCGCCCATCTCCCGCACACGAGTATTTTATTTAACCGCCTTTCTATTGTCACCCGCAATTGAGTCATCGTTGAGCGCAAGTGTTACTGTTGCTGTCGTTCCAATAAATGAGTGCAAGGGGAAATCGAGCGGTTGTTTACGTACGCGAAATGTAGCGGACCGTCGGCAAGAGTAAAGAGAAGCGAGGTTCCGTGATGCGACCTTAACCTGAACGGCCGGCAGCAGGCGATCCTGCTGCTTGATCGATTGAGCGTTCGTCTTTTCGTCCCGCTTTCCACCCGATGCCACATACAGCTCAAGAGAAGGGCAATGGGTGCGCGCTGCGAGTGGCCGAAGAAACCCGCTGGTACGCGAGGCTCATGGGCGACTTCCTCAACCGCCTATTGCTCAATTACTCGCTTCCTACAGGTGCACCGCTGGCTCCTGCGCGCCGCCTCGCTCGTCTTTGTAGGCGAACTTTCGTCCAAGCGAAAAGAGGCGCCGGTAAGTCGTTTCAAGGCGAGCGTGATCAAGCGAATGCTCCGCTTTGTGTACGGCGACGAGGTGGATGAGTTGGACGCGTGGGCCACTCGCCTGCTGCTGCAATTCGGAACCGACGCAAATAAAGCGTTTCCTTCACTCGCCTCCACTCGCTACTCTCTCCGCTCACGGATGCCGAGAACCCTCAATTTCGCTTCGTTTGCGCAGAGACTTTCACCCCCTTACTGGTCCTTCCGCTTGCAGCCCAGTAACTGAAGCTCGCCGTCGTCTACGGCTTCATCGACTCGGCCATCGAGCACACGCTCATTCTGTTCGACAAGAACTTCGCCGAGTACTCGTGCCTAACGGATGGGCAGCACGCGGCCCTCTACGATCCTCTGTGAGTCGTCGCCCACGTGTTGCAGGGCGTCCGACTCGTTCGAGCGGCTGCCGGAGGGCGACGATCGCTTCCGGCCGCTCTACCGGGAGCATATCGCCGTGAGTTCGCGTTGAAAGAGGGGCGATGGACGTGCCAAAGGTGTTGATCGCCGTTTCATTGCTGCTCGCAGAAAAGAAGCGAAGCATGGCGGTAAACGTAGTGCTTGCCGACTCGTTCACCCGTTCAACTCCTTCTTCTTTCTCACAAGCACCACCGCCGTCGATCACTTCAACGCTCGCTTGCAGCTGCAGCTGGGCGCCGATCCCGCCGGCATGCGGCCGCTGAACTCGTGGAGCGCGTGCACGTGGAGCTGAAGCGCGAGGCGGAGATCGCGGGTGTCCTGCCGATCAGCGCCGCCCGGGCGAGTCGCCGGTGATTCTCGCTGCTCGTCGGCGGTCCTTGGGGACTCGTGCGTTCACTCCAGCCTTCCACTCGGTCTGCTTGAAGCAAGCCAGCAGTCGAGGGCGCACTCGTGATTGGCGGACGGAACGATCGGAAGTGCGGGCGGGAGCCGAAGTTCCACGGCGTTCCGCCGGTCGACTGGCCGCTCCGCGCGTTCAAGTGAGCGCACCGAACACTCCGCTTTGACGCCCGTTCGGTCGCTCGCTCTCTCGCGGCAAACTCCACGCGAAACTCGGCTCGGCGACAAGCGGGCGGCCTTCTTCGACGTCCACCGGCCGGTCGGCCGAACGCTGGACGAAATCGCGCGGGAGGGGCGACTCGAGCGCCGGGCGGCAGCCGGCGGACGATCGGCGGCCGAAGTGGAGGGCGAGCGACTGGAGATCCCGCTGCCCGTCGATCCGCCGCTCCATTGAACTCCCGCTTGTTCGAGCAACGACCGCTGCGAGTGAAGGAGAAGAGCGGCGTCGACCTTCTCGCCTCCCACTGCGTCCACTTTCGCTTCGACAAAAGTGTGTGGCAGCGAGTGAAGCCGCTGCACGAGTTGGCCCTCTCGAAGCAAATTTGAACGAATGAATGACGGAAATAAACGACTGTTGCATCAACCGGCAGAACTCGTTGTGTGGAAATGGAAGAAGTTGCTTCAACGGCTCTTTCCTTTCAGTAAAACGGACCAACGATTTTGACCGCTTCGCACACACCAAAGAGAAAGAAAAAAGTTTATTCCCCGCGGAGAATCCCCGGATCTCTTTGAGGCGCGTCTCGGCCACCTGCAAGCAACGAATGAGCGGACAGCTCGAGCGTCAGCCAGCCAGCCGTCCATGGCGGCGATGCGAAGGGCGACCACGTGCGTGAGAACAAAGCAAAGCGGTCGATAAGGGCGCCCGGCCGCCATTTGACCACTTGGTGCACAAAGGCGCTCACGTCGAAGCTCTCCTGCAAGGGAGGGCGGGCTGAAGTGGGGGCGGGGGAACTCACGCAACGCTCGATCTGCTGCCGAGGATCACCCACACCCACAGCGCCGGCGCCCTGCAGCAAGAAGCGAGTGGGTGGGGAGAGCAGGCGGAGAATGAGCAAACGACAAGGAAGTTGGAAAAGTGACAAGTGTCTTTAGAACTGCATTAATCACCCGCCCAAGAGAAGTGTGTGAGCAGTTGATCAACCGCGTCCCTTCCCAATGATCTCCGCCCTCACCGCTGGAGGCGAGCACGACGGGCGGCACGTAGTCGTCGGTGATGCGCTTCACGATGGCGGCCTCGGCGCGGCGGACGGCGCGCGAGAAAGCGACCGGCTGGTCGACGTCCGGCCACTCGCCGCGGCGCCACTCGCCCAAGTGGAGCACTTTCACGTGCCGACTACGAGGTCGGCGGCAGCGTCCGAACTGTCCGATTGGGAGTCGGGGGCGCGCTTCAGGTCCGCCTCTTCGGTGGCCGTCAGGTCGCACTCGTAGAGCTGGGCGCCGCCCTTGAAGTCGCCGCGTTTCGCCAGCCGCACGACGAAGCGGCCCGACTGCAGCGGGCGGCGTGATCACTCGCGAGCGAACGGGACTCACCGGAGCTGGAGCGGCAGCTCGTCCGTCGGGAAGAAGGCGGCCGCGCCGTGAAGTCCGCCCGCTCCACCACGCACACGATCAGCCGGCAGCCGTCTTGCCACACCTGCAACACGCGGGAGTGAGCAGAAGGAAGGGGAGAAGCGCCCACCAGCCGCCAAAAGTGTTTCAGCTCGTCCAGGGCGGGTGCTTGGGCCATCACGTAGTCTTGGCGGTTCCAATCGGCGTACGTGGCGTTCAGGAAGACGGGCGGCGCGTCGGCGGCGGCGGGCGGCAGCTTCACGCGCTTGTGGGCCAGCACAACGGCCGGCAGCCGGTGCGGCGGCCAGGCGCGCTGCTGATCGAGGAACGCGGCGCACTGCAGCCGGACGGGCGCCGCCACCGCCTCGAACTGCGTGGCGCGCGCCGTCGGGCCGCTCGTGCGCGTGACGGTCGCCACGAAGTCGCCCGGTCGGTCGCCCT
Source organism: Aphelenchoides fujianensis (assembly GCA_024699865.1). Lineage (NCBI taxonomy): Eukaryota > Metazoa > Nematoda > Chromadorea > Rhabditida > Aphelenchoididae > Aphelenchoides > Aphelenchoides fujianensis. Next base: position 1,431,668 of record JAMPIO010000010.1, on the reverse strand, counting down.
CGGTCGCCGCCACCCACTCACGTTCGCCGAATAGCGGACCGACTTACGGCTGGTCGGGTGCTCCGACTTCGTTTTCAACTTTTCCCCACCCTTCTTGGCGGAACGACCGAACGGAGAGGCTGATTGAGAGCGAGTGGAGCGAGCAGTGGGATTTCGAGTAGGTAGATGGACAGCCGAGATGGAAATTGGTCGAGGCGGCAGTCGAAGTCGCAGTCTGGCCGTAGGGCTCTGCGACTAGGCAATTACGGCGGCAAAGGAAAGCTGTCAGATTCTCTTGTGCTGTGTTTCCCTCTTCTGCAATCCCGCTGGCCGCGCTTCAAGCGCGTCGTTCCGGATGAGTCGATTATCGAACTCTCTTTTCGTTTCGGACAACACGAGCGCTCAGTTCGATCAGAGGATGTGAATTCAAGGCTACAACAAAGTGGTTGTGCGAATCAACTCCAAAAAAGGACCAAGCAGTCGGTCCGCGCGAAAAGAACCGCCGCTCCGCTCGCGACGTCCGCTTGCAGGGCGAATGGAACGAGAGCGCCCTGCGCAACTCCAGATCGGCCACTTGTTTCGCAGCAGGCAGCTCTAGACGGCGGATTGCGTCGCATTCGCTCGTTTTTGTCGGCGTGCAAATTCGGCGGTCGATTTCGGCCGCCCGCTCGCTCGTCCGCCGCACTCGTCCGATTTGTCACCGACTCGTGCGCCCGCTCTCTCCCTCTGCTCTCCCGCTCCTCTTGTCGCCCACTCCGATGCGCCGCCCGGTCGTCCTCCTCGCGACCACCCTGCTGCTCGTCGGCCCGCTCCTCTCGGCGGCCACGCTGCAGCTCCTCGCCGGCGGCACCTCGTGCTTCACCGAGAGCGGCGGCGCTGTGTGAGTCCTCCCCGTCGACCTGTCCTCCCACTCCTAATCCTCTCGCTCGTTGCAGGACGTACAAGGGAACGGGCGCGTGCATGACAGCCCAAACGACGCTCTACTTCACCGGCAGCGAGCTCAAGTTCGAGGTGAAGGACGAGAACACGGAACTGGCGATTGCCGTGTAAGCCTTTCCCTTCACATCGTTCAAAACTTAAACGTTTTCGAATGGAAATGACCATCAACGAATGCAACCGTACGGGCACGATCAATCTCGATCCGCCGGCGGATTCCAGATTTATCGCGGAAAACGGCGGTTCGTTCCCACTCGTGCTCTTTCTAGGTCTTCTGTTTAGACAGAATTCCTTTCCCGATCGTAGGAAAGGCCACTTCTGGCGGCATTACGTTTGGATCGAACGCTCCTCCTAGGTCGTGTACGCTGAGCTTCAAGAAGACCACGCCCACCGCCAAGTACTCGATCGCCGAGGTCTCCGTCACGTTGAACAAAAAAGCTCAACCGTTTTCGATCGACTTCGTGAGTTCCCAGCTGCCTTTACTCACTTCTCTATGCTTGCAGACGGCGACGCTCAAGAACGACGACAAGGCGCCGGCGGCGGGAAGCTCGACGGGCGGCAAGGGCGGAAAGGGAGGCGGCAAAGGGAAGGACGGGAAGGAAGAGGGCGCCTCGGGCCCGCCGTCGTGGGTCTGGATCATTGTTGGGGTCGGCGTCCCCCTGTGAGTCCTCCCCTTCCTCCACTCACTCACTCACTCGTCCGCTTGCAGTCTGCTCGTGCTCATCGCCGCCGGCGTCGGTCTCGGCGTCTTCTGTTGGTGCCGCGCGAAGAAGAAGGCGGCCGAGGCGGAAGCGGCGAGCGCCCCGAAACGCGGCACGAACCACGAGGAGGTGGACGGCGCCACGCGCGGCGGCAAGACCCGCTCCAAGGGCGCGAAGACGTACGAGCCGAGCGGTCGGATGCCGCGCCGCAAGAAGCCGTCCGTCCCGAAGCCGAAGCCCGCCGCTCTGCAGCCGGCCGCCCCGCAGCCGGCCCCCATCCAAGTGGGCCCCCTCGACGATGCCGGCAATCCGCTCTACGAGCCGCTGCATCCGCCGGAGAACCTTCCGCCGCCGCCCCCGCTCGATGCGCCCGCTGCCGCTCAGCCCACCATCCCGCCCGGAGTGCCGCCCCCGCCGCCCGCCAAGGAGCCGCAGTACGTGAACCTCGACGAGGTGAACAAACAGCCGCCGCCGCCGCCCCTGCTGTGAGCTCGCCGCCCGACTGACGGGCATTGGAGAGGAGCGCCCCGCTTGTTTTCGCCCGTCTTCTGTTCCCCGTGTACGTTCACCGAATAAACCTTCCGATTTGTTGGGTTGGCTGTTGGTTGAGCGAGAAGATCTCCCTCTGGAGCTCGTGGTGGAGCACGGCCGGACTCACTCGGGATCTTCGAGCCGAATCGCTCGACTCGGTTCGGCCGAAGAGCTCCACGTTTCTGTCGAGCGACTTCGTTCGTTCGAACTGCCAATCCCCAAGCCCATTCGCGTTTCCTCTCGACGGCCTCCGACTTCCGGTCGTTCTTCGGTCGTGCAAGCCGTCCTTTGGCCCCAACTACCGCTTTTTTCCACTTGTTCGGGCAGGACGCAATCCCTCGACCCCTTCAACGCGTTCACGTGATTGCGCGGCGATGAGAACCGGGCGGGCACCTTACGATCACCGCCCAACATAGTCGGAGGAGTTAAACCCGACACGTAGGGAGGAAAGCGAACATTCCGTCCAGCTGACCACTCACTCCCTCCTTTCTTGCCGCTCCCTCACATCTCGATGCCCGTGGAGGACGAAGCGGCGGCTGCGATGCTCGAGCAGACGGCCGCGATGCGCGGCGACGAGCAGTTCGCGGACGCCCGCATTCGAGTGGAAGGACGCGTTTTCAAGGCGAGTCCTCACGTATGGGTTGCTCGTCGACCAGCACAAGAGAAACATGCACGAGAGTCTTCGGCCGAAGAGATCACGGCCTTTCTACCTTGCTCACCCGGCAGCCGGATTTCCGCACTTTCCATCCATCCTCTCCGCTGCAGGTCCACAAGTTCGTGCTGGTCTGGCTGTCGGCCCACTTCCGGCGGCTGTTCGCGCGCGCCGGCCGGCCGAAGTGGACGGGCGCGGTGGTCGAGCGTGGGCTGGAGTTCGCGTACACGGGCCGCGTGGACGAAGTGGAGCGGAGTGCACGCGCGCTCTTGCCCGCCACCGTCCACTACGAGCGGGCGACCTTGCAGGCGAGTCCAATGGTTCTTTTCTTTCTCTATGGCCCGTTCAGAAGCCGCCATCCTCCGCTCGCTGACTGTCGACGGCGTCCTCGAAGACCTGAAGCTGGCGTTCGCCCACACGGAGTTGCCCGAGCTGAAGGACGGCGTGCTTGAGTTTGCCCGCCGACACGCCCGCGAGATCACCGCCCGCCCCGAGGTGGCCGCCGAGTTCCTGAACTTTGCTCTGCCCCGCTAGCTTTTCGTTGAACTGCGGTTGATAGCCGTTTAGAATACGCCGCTGGTAAAGAACTAGTCGCGTAAAACAAGCAAGGGTCATTCGTTTTGTAATGAAGTGCCCTCTTTGTGTCGCTAAAAGCCACCAATTGCCGTCAAACGAGTGGACATTCGAAGCAAAAGCAATCGTGTCCTCAACGACCCCAATCGCCCCGCTGCTTCGCCGCCGACCGTTCACAAGTTCGTCTGCCAACCGCATCGCGGGCCGATCACCGCGAAGATTTGCTGGAGAAGGGGAGTGAACGCCCCTTGCTCGTCACCGACCACGGCGACCGGCAGTGCCGAGTGCGGGCCGCTCGTGAGTGAACGAGCCGAAGGCGACGGAGTCCACGCGAAAGACCAGCGAGCTTTCGGCCGCCAAAACGAGAGCGGCGCCACGCCGAACTCCAGCCGCGCGTTCGTCCACCGGCCGCTCTGCCGGTCCATGCCGCCGTCTCAAACCGAACGAATCAGAGCGAAAACGTTCAGTTTTCCTCTTCGGACATTTTTCGCAGCCCACCGCCAAACTCAAATGTTTATTCCGATCTTTACAACCACACGAAGAATCAAACGCCTTCCTTGTGGCCCATCAGACGGTCGGTGCCTTGCGCTGCTGCTCCTCTAGCGCCTTCTGCTCGTCCACCAGCTTGTCCCACTGCTCCTTGGCGAGGCCCAGCACGGAGGCGAGCAACATCACGGCCTTCTTGTCGTCGCCCGTCTGAAAGCACTCGGATGAACGAAGGAGGGAGTGAACCGACCGTCAGCGGGATGCTTTGAAAAGCGTAGAGGCCGGCGTCACGCGCGACTTCGGCGATCTCGTTGTCGAAGGGGTAGCGCTGGACGAAGGCGCGGAAGTGCTCGTCCTTCCACATGCCGATGCCCGGAAAGACGCGCAGCAGCTTCATTTGCTTGACGCCCTCCACGCCGCGGTAGTGCAGCTGCAAGTCCTCCAGCCAGTCGAAACCCAAGCGCTCCGCAACGACCAGCTGCAAGCGAGCGAGTGGGGGGGGGAGAAGGCGGGAGAACTCACCGGATCCTCCTGCTTTTCCTCCTGTTTCTCCGCCTTCTTCTCGACTGGCTTCTCCTCCGGCTTCTTCTCGTCGGCCGTCTTCTGCGAGACGGAGGCGGCGGGAGCGGCGGCGGCGAGTTGGGCGGCCGGACGAGCGGCGAGGACCCGCGAGAGCGACTTGCAGCTCTTCGCTTTAGCCTCCGTCTTGGCGCGCTCCTTCGAAGCGTCCTTCTTCTTGCGGAAGCACACGAAAGCGACCGCTCCAGCTCCGATCGATCCGAGCACACTGGAAGCGGAGAAGAGTGAAGATAGAGAGGTGGGAGGGAGGACTCACACTCCGACAACCGAAAGGATGATGAGCCAGAGTTTCCAGTTGCCCAGCGCTCCCGCCGCCGCGTTCTCGTCCTCCAGCTCGGCGGTCTGCAAAAGAGTGGTGAGAAGAGAACGGTGGAAGGCACTCACGAAACGGAAGACGAAGCCGGGCGCCGCCTGGTCCATTCCGAAGCCCACCGTCGTCTTCTTCTTGCCCTCGTCGTCGCCGTCTTCGAACTTTGGGGAACATTGGGACGTGGCATCTCCGATCTTGACGTTGCTCGTACTGGCTTCACCGGTCCACGACGATGTCGCGCCGTTGCCTTGAAAAACGAGAAGGATTAACAAAGGGCAGGAAAGCCCACCGTTGTATTGAATCAAGGGCGACGACTTCTTCGCCTTCAGGAGCGTAAGGTCTCCCGGACAGCCGCCGATTTCGAGTTTGCCCCTGAAATTTGCCGTACGATGACGAAGAATTGGAGCACAAACTCCGCAGTCACGGCGCCGCCCGGGTACTCGATCTTGAAGTCGAGTTTGGCGCCCGTAAACACGAGAGTTGCAGACGACTTCGTGCATTCGTCCGTCAGCTCGAAGATCGTGAAATTCGTGCGATCAGTTCGGAGATGTGGCAGCAAAGAACTCACACTTCCGCTCCCTGCTGCTTGAAGCAGCCGGAATCGTCGGCGAGCAGACGGGAGGGCGGGGCGGCGAGGACGAAGGCGGTCGAGCAGACGGCGAGGAGCAGGAAGACGGCCGACGGGGAGCGACCGCTCCACCACGAGGTCGCCAGCACACGCATGAGAGACGAGCGAGAGCGGTGGAGAGAGCGGAAAGGAAAATCGCCGGTTCGGATGGACGCAAACTGAACGAACTGGCGGCCCACCGCCGACCGCTTTCCGCCCGTCCATTCGGCTGCTCGCCGTCGATGCAAATCCTTCTGTTTCCAACATGCTTCCAATGAGCAGCGGTCATTGATTTCTCGCCGTAAGAAGATCGCCGAAATTCGCCACATTTCCGTGCGTAAACGATCGGTTGTTTCCTCCTTCACCTCGGCCGAAGCAAACGACCTCCTTTGCCGCTGCCGTTACTCACAAGCCGAATAATCCACTTTATTCCCTCAAAACACGAACACAACAACGAGCGACACGAACGAACAAGCAGAACGGCTCAAACGGCCGCCTGCTGCTGTTGCCGGAGCCGCTCGCGTTCGCGCATCTCCTCCTCAAGCTCCCGTTGGTCCTCCTTTGCGTACTTGGCGTCCTGCTGCGTCTTCCAGTGCGCGTACACGTGCTGGAGGTTCGTCGAGAGCTGCTGCCACACGCGCTGCTCGTCGCCCGTCTGCAGCGAGGAATCAGAGGAGAGGAACGGAGGGAACGAACGGTTGCGGCCGCGCGTTGAGCCGCGAAAGCCAACGTCTGCTCCACGGCGGGGATCATCGCGTCGTCGAGCGGGTAGCGGCGGACGAAGGCGCGGTAGTGCGGCGCCTGCCATTGGGCGACGCCGGGGAAGACGCGCAGCAGCTTCATTTGCTCCACTCCTTTGGTTCCATGGGCGACCAGCCGCAGGTCGTCCGTCCAGTTGAACTGCAGCTCCTGGGCTCTGGCCAGCTTCAGCGGGAGGATTGGTCGAATGGATTGAGGGCGGGAACTCACGATCTCGCCCGGCGGCGTCTCGTTGACGAGCGGCTGGACGCCGCGCGCGGCCGTCGACTTCGGCGCCGACGAGGCGGCGGCCGCAGCGGCGATCGCTCGTTGCGTTTTGTCCCGCACTTGATCTTTTGGTCGTCTCGTCGGCGACCGTCTTTTTGCGGCGGCAGTAGACGACGATCCCGCCGACGATCACGGCCGCGAGAATCCTGCAAGCAAAAGGAGTGAATGAGTGGAAAGAAGGAAGATTGAAAGTGGGTAAGTGAGTTAAGGGAGGATGAAGAAGTAGAAGAGATGTTAGAAAAGAACGAGAGACCAGGAGAAGAAGGAAAGAAGAAACCGGAAGTTAGAAGTGATTGGGGGAGTGGTGGGAAGAACGCACAAGACGACGAGTCCGCCGATCAGCAACCAGAGCTTCCAACCGGCGAATCCCGCCGCCTTCGTCGCCTCGGACTCCCCTTCTTCGGCGAGAGTGGCCGTCTGCAAGCGAATGGTGTTAGAGGAAGGAGCGAGGACACTCACAAAGCGGAAGGTCAACTCGGGCGCGGCGTCGCTCATCGCGAAGCTAACGTTCGTCTTCTTTTTGCCCTCGCCGTCTTCTTCGAATTTGGGCGGCTTTGTGCAGTTGGACGACTTGTCCTTGATCATGATCCGGCTCGAAGTTGCGTCGCCCGTCCACGGATACTCGGGGACCTTGCCTACGGTGTAGGAGTGAATGATGAACGACGCCAAGAACTCACTGTTGTACCAGAGCGTCAAGCGAACCGGCGGCGAAGTCAACTTTACCACCTGCAAGGCTTGCGAACAGCCACCGATCTCGAACGTGCCACTAAACACGGGATGAAGCAGGCGAGCGGAAACGAACTTTGTGTTCACGTCGCCGCCGTCGTACTCGATGCGGAACGCCAGCTTCTCGCCGTCGAACGACAACGTGGCGCGAGTTTTGGTGCACGTCTTCACGAGCTTGAAGACGCTGGAGTACGTGCGATTAAAGCGGGCAATAAGCGAGGAGAGGACTCACACTTCCGTTTCCTCCTGCTTGAAACACTCCTGGTCGTCGGCCATCAGACGAGCGGGCGAAGCGGTCGAGAAGACGGCGCAGCAGAGGACGAGCAGCAGGACGACCGGAGAGCGGCCGCTCCACAAGCGGGCGGTCGGCAGGCGCATGAGAAGCGAGCGAATGGAAGAGCGGATGGAATGAGCGGCGACTCGAGCGGCCACCGGTTGAACAAACTGACTGCCGATCGGCAGCTACTGACTGCATTCTTTTGTCGACTCTGCTCATGCAAATCCGCTGTTCAGTTCAATGAACGAAATTTGCATCGGTCGCGTCGAATCGGAAGGACGAAATGCGGCGGTTGGCGATCGACCGGCAGTTCGTTCAGTTGGGGGCCGCTCGAGTCGCCCGCTCTCTCCCTGCCGCTCTCCCCGCTGCTCTCGCTCATGCGCGTTCCGTCGGCCTCGTGCTGGAGCGGTCGCTTCTCGTCGCCCATCCTCCTGCTGCTCCTCGTCTTCTGCTCGACCGCCTTCGTCCTCGCCGCCCCGCTCGCCCGTCTGCTCGCCGACGAGCCGGACTGCTTCAAGCAGCAGGGAAGCGAAGTGTGAGTTTCTCGTGTTTCTTCCCCTCCTGACTTACCCAATCGTTGCAGCGTGTTCGAGTTGACGGACGGCTGCACGAAGGCGTCGACAACTCTCGTGTTCACGGGCACCAAACTGGACTTCAAGATCGAACATCCGGGCGACTTGGACTCGAAGCGGATGTTTGTTCATTTGTCTTCGTTTTGTACTTTACGCGTGTACGTTGCAGTGGAACGCTCGATATTGGCGGTTGTTCTGCGCCCCTCGGGATCGGTCAGTCTACAAAAGTCGTTATCGACTACAACAACGGTGGCTTCTATTTCTTCCGATTGCGATTAATCCCGTTTATTCTCAGGCGACTCCAAGAATCTGCCGTCCACGGGCGAGGCCACGCCCCAGAAGATTGTCGTCGGAGACGGAAACAAAAAGTGCGCCGTGAAGTTCGACGATGCGGGCAAGGGAAAGAAGAAGACGACTGTCAGCTTCGCAATGGATAAGGCGGCGCCCGGCCTCGTCTTCAAATTCGTGAGTGCCTCCTCCCGCTCGCCTTACCTTCTGCTTGCAGACGGCTACGCTGGAGAAGGAAGAGAAGTCCGGAGACGCGTCGGCCGGGACTGTCAGCGGCTGGAAGCTCTGGGCGATGGTCGGCGGCGGCGTTGCGCTGTAAGCTCCCAACTCTCGCTCACTCACTCTTCCGATTGCAGGCTGCTCATCGCCCTCATCGCTGCGGGGATCGTGTCCGTCTGCTGCCGCCTGCGGAAGCGAAAGGCCGACCGGAAGCCCTCAACGAAGTCCCGCCGGCACGCGTCCAAGAAGGCCGCCCGCTCGGCGCGCAAGTCGCTCGGCGGCTCTCGCTCGACGCGCAAGACGCAGCCGAAGACGGCGGCCAGCGACCCGACGCCCGTCCCTTCCGGCGAGAACTCGAAGCCGGCCGAAGCGGAGAGCAAAGTCGTGATCCGCGGGCCGCCGGCGACAGCGGCCACGCGCGCGTTCAAGGACGAGCCGCGCGGCGTGCGGACCGCCCGCGAGCTCACCGCCGCCGAACAGGAGGCGCTGGACGCGAAGCGGGACATCGTTCGTTCCTCCACCCTCTTCTCCTCTCATTCCTTTCGACTGCAGGTGATTCGAGCCAAAGAGGCGGGCTTCAGCTGGCGCAAAGATCTCGAGCTCCTCCACAAGGGCGTGAAGGGAACGGACGAAATGCAGCTCCCGCTCATCTTCCGCGCGCTTTACCGCAAGGACGACTTCTCGCCCGAAAGCACGGGCGCGTTCCTCCGCCGCTTCCCACTCGACGGCCGCCTGCACGCCGGCGTGAAGGCCGCCCGCGAGGAGTGCGACCGGCAGCGGCAGGACGAGGATGCGGTTCGCTTCGCTCGGCTCAGCTTCCACTCACCCCCGCTCGTTTGCAGCGATTCAGCGAGACGGTGGAGTGGCGCTGGATCTCCGAAATCCTGACGAACCTGCTCGATCGCTGGCAGGCGATGGAGGACGCGCGCAAGGGCGTCTGCCGCCCGATCCCGAAGCCGGAAACACAGGAGCAGAAGGACGCGAAGACGATGACCGTGAGTTTGCCGCACCGTTCTGCTCCTCCGATCACCGCCGTTCGTTCAGGTGCGCCGCGCCCGCATGCTCGGCTTCAACTGGCGCGCGGAGCTCGACGCCGTGGAGAGCGGGACGATCGAAATGCGGCAGATGCGCCTCCACTCGATCTTCAAGCACATGGGCGAGCTGAACCGGGACGCGGAGAACACAGACGCCTTCCTTCGGTGCTATCCGATGGACGCCGAAACCTTTGCGGCCGCGAAGAAGGCGGCGGTCAAGGCGGGCCAGAAGCACGCCACCATGCAAGTGGAGGCCTCGAACTTGGGGGTTCGTCCAGTTCCTCTTCCTTCCACTCGTTTGCTTCCAGCATCTCGAACGGAAGGAAGACTGGAAGTTCATCCACGAGGTCCTCGTCCATCTCGTCGATCGTTGGGAGAAACTGGAGGCCGCCAAGCAGGGCGCGAAGCTCGAAGCGAAGCACGAAGCGAAGGGCAACGCCTGATGGGGCGCCCGGAGGAGTGCCCGGAGTGTTCACGTCATGCTTTTGTCCGTTCGCTTACTCGTGTCGTGTAGGTGAACTCGAATAAACATTAGGGACTTACGGGCGGCTTGATCGAAGGCGCGGGAAAGCCGGAAGGAAGGCGATCAAAAGCTTTGGTTAAGAAGGGAGTCAAAAGGAGGGGCAACAAACGCTGAACTATGCGACGAGAATCGTCGGAATCGCGCGCTTGTTTCTGCAAGTCGACCGGGACCGGACCTGCCCAACGAGACCGCAAATCAAACCGCGCCGCCACTGACCGCCAACGACGGGCTCGGACCCACAAACCGCTTCAGAACGGCTAAAAACGCTGCATTTTGGACGGTAATACAGTTCAATGAGGTTCTCTGACTGGTGGGTGCGCGTAAATGCATTGAATCTGTGTTGACAACGGAGTTGCTTCTGCTCCACTGATCCGTCACCCAACGAGTACGATCTTCATTGTTTATTCTCCACAGTTGAACTCAAAACGAGACAACAAAACACAGCTCGAAATCTCTGATTATCCGCTGGCCCCCTTCGCGGCATCCATCTGCTGCCACTGGCGCCAGCAACGGCGCAGTTGGTTGTGGAGCGCCGTCCGTGGTGCTCAAAGGGCGCGCTCAAGGCTGCGGACAAACCGCCCGCTGCTCCAGCACGCGAAGAAGGCGAAAAGCGGACGGCTGGACGGGAAACGACGCGAAACGCCGCTATTCGCGTCTTTTCGACGAGTTGAACGAAAATCACGAGATGAAGCGCATTTCGACGGCTGTGTTCTCAGCCAGAAAACCAACGAACTGATCGTGAAGCCGTGTAGACGGAGGGAGCGGTGCGAAGTGAGATCGAAAAAGACGACTAGGAGCGACCACTTGGAGCAGGCAGGAGAGGAATGAGCGCCCCGAAGGCAACTCTCACCCGCCGCTTGTTTTGCACGAACGCAAATCGGCGCCGTTTCGTTCGCGTGCAAATTCGCGGTCGACTTCGGCTGCCCGCTCGCCCGACCGCCCCACTCGCTCAACCTGTCGGCGGTTTGTGCGCCCGCTCTCTTCTCCTTCCGCCCACTTCGCTCCTATGCGCCGCCCGGTTGTCCTCCTCGCGGCCGCCCTGCTGCTCGTCGGCGCGCTCCGCTCGGCGGCCACCTCGCAGCTGCTCGCCGACGGCTCCCCGTGCTTCACCGAGAGCGGCACCACTGTGTGAGTCCTCCCCATCTCCTGCTTTCTCATCCGCCCGCTCGTTGCAGGACGTACAAGGGAACGGAAAACTGCAAGACGGCCAAGACGACGCTCTTCTTCACCGGCGACGAGCTCAAGTTCAAACTCGACAACGAGGTATCGTATAATTCAGTGAACGTCCGGTAAGCAGTCCGCACTTGCCTCATACCGTAGCCTTACATTTTTCGAGCGACATTCACTATCAACGGTTGCGGGCGGAACGGTGCAATCACCATGGCGGAGGGAATCAATAATCAGTTGAGTTTCGCCGGCGGTCGTAGGTTTCCAATCACTTTTCTCTTCTTCACGACGTTTTCAGAGGCGATACCATTTCCGGTTGACGGAACCGCCACTACCGCCGGCGTCTTTTTTGGACCCAACAATCCGCCGCCCATTGCGTGCTCGCGGAGCTTCAACAAGACGGCCACCAACAAGTACTCAGTCGCCACCGTTTCCATCATCCTCGAAAACGAGGTGCCCCTGTTTTCGATCAACTTCGTGAGTTCCCCACAGCTCTGCGCCCACCTCCGACTCGTTGCAGACGGCGCAGATGAAGAACGACGACCAGGCGAAGGGCGGATCGAAGGACGAGGCGGCGGCGAAGGGCGGAGTCGACTTTCCGTTGTGGGCGTGGGCGGTCATCGGAGTCGTCGCGTGAGTTCCCCGCCTTTTCTCTCCCCCACTCCTCCGTTTGCAGCCTTGTGCTGCTCTCGTCCTCGGTGGGCGCGGCGGTGGGCGGCTGCCTCTGTTGCCGTCGCTGCAAGAAGACGAGCGGGAAGGCGGCGGACGGCGCGAAGCCCGCCGAGTCCGAGGGGCCGCGCGTCACGCTCCAGGCGCCCGTCCGCATTCACTCCAAGTCCAAGTCGAAGATGGGCGCCGTGGACAAGACGGTCGGTGCGGGCAAGACCGCCGGCCCGAAGACCGCCGGCCCGAAGACAGGAGGGACGGAGAAGACGGACGGGGAGAACGACGCCTCGACGTCCAAGAAGGCCTCGCCGCTGCCCATCGCGCCGGCCGCTCCCGCCCACCCCCGGTCGGGCACCCCCGTTCGCTTCACGCCGCCGCCGCCCAAGAACCTCGCCGCCAAGCCGGGCGCCCCGCCGCCGCCTCCGCCGCCCAAAGCCGCCGAGGAGAATCAGTACGAGATTCCCGCCTTTGCGTCGGACGCGCCACCGCCGCCTTCGCCGCCGATGTGAGCCCGCCTGTCGGGCACTGGGGAGGAGTGCCCCCGTTGTTGTCGTGTGTATCCCGTGAATAAACCGTTGAAGTGTTATGGTTGGCTATTCGGAGCAGAAGAGGTGGTCCAACGAGAGAAGAACGGTCGTGCTAGTCGTCGCCGGTCACCCCCGTTTCTCTCAATGCTGACTCCAATCACAGATCGATGGTCCTTTCCTTAATTCGATTCCTAGAAAACCCCCGCTTCACTCCAAGACGGACGCGAAGCCCAGCCGCGCGTTCTGCACGTCGAACAACTGGCAGAAGCCCCAGTTGAAGGGGCTGCCCAGCTTCCAGTGCAGGTCGCCGAGCGGCTCGTCGAACAGCTCGAAGGCGACGGCGCCCTGCCAGTCGGGGAGCAGCAAGTCCACGACGTCGAGGCGGCCGCCGCGCAGTCGACCGTCCACAAGTTCGTCAGCCCGCCGTTTTGCGGACCGATGACCGCGAAGATTTCGCTGAAAGCTGCAAGAAGGCGGACATTCAACCGAGTGAGGAAGTGAACGCACCGTCCTCGTCGCCGATCACGACGACCGGCAGTCCCCAGTGCGGTCTGCGCGTGAGTGAACGTGCCGAACGCGAGAAGACCACGCGAAAGATTAGCGCGCTCTCGTCCGCCAAGTACGAGAGGGGCGCCACGCCGAAATTCGATCGCGCGTTCGTCCACCGGCCGCTCTGCGTGTCCGTGCCGCTGCAAACCGAACGAAGCGGAGGAGCAGCCGTTTGGAGCGGCAGAAGGGCGACTGATTTCTGCGGGCGTCAAAATCTTTCAGGGCTCGCTTGTCGATCGATCGTTCGTCTTCGAAAGCAGTTCGTTTCAACGGCAGAACTTCCGTTTTGGCCTCGCCTGCTATGAATGCCGCCTCCTTTATACAACCACACCACACACGAAAAAAAGAAAGCGACGACTCATCGTCGAACACGCGCCGCCGGCTTCTTGACGCTCTCCATCTTGGCCGCCTTCTCGCTCGCGTCCTGCTCGTCCTCCATCTGCTGCCAGTGCTCGTGGAGGTTGCGGAGCTGTCGCCGATTTGCGGCAAATTGCCCCGCATTCTCCTGATTCACCGCCCCGCCCTCTCCGCGCGGCCGTCCGCCGCGCGCCCGCTCTCGCTCAGTTGTATCTGTTGGCCAGTTGTGTTCGTTGCGTTCTCCCCGCGCGGACGGCTGAACCGTCGCGCTCTCCTGAATAAACGGAGAACTGAGAGTCCTTTTCGGCTTGGGCTGATCCCAAAGCAACTCATTAGTCTTCGCGTCTGGGCTGATTCCGGCGATCGACTACAGAGCGGAGTGAGCAGACTCCACCACAAGAAGCGCTCCCGCTCTGTCCGCTGCAAGAAACGAGTGAGCGGAGAGGAAGGAAAGAAGGAACGGCGTCCTTCTGCTGCCTGGCGGCCACGCAGAGCGTCTGCTGGACGATGGCGAGCGTCTCCTCGTCCAGCGGGTAGCGTTGGAGGAAGGCGCGGTAGTCGTCGGCGTCCCACTGCACGCCCGCAAGGAAGATCTTCCGCAGTTTCAGCTGCCGGACGTCCAGTGCGTGACGGGGAACGCAAGCGAAGTCCTCCGCCCAGCCGAAGTGCAGCATCTTCGCGAGTCCGAGCTGAAGAAGCGGGTGAGCGGGCGGCGGAACGGGGCGCACTCACGACGGCCGCGCCTTTCGCGCTGCTCTACGGCGAGACGGCAGCGGGCCGCTTGATCGTCTCGTTGCTCCGCCGGTCGAGCGGCCGGTACGTGCCCGCCCAGTAGCTCGACCCCAACACTGCGGCAACGAGGAGCCTGCAAGAGACGAAAAAAATGAGCGGATGAGTGAGTGAGGGCAAGCGAGACTCACAGCAACAAGCAGACGTCGCCGCCGATCGTCAGGCCCAACTGCCAGCCGCCGAAGCCCGCTTCCGAGGCGCCGGGCGACTCCGCTTGCGGCAAGCTCGCGTTCTGAACGAAAGGTAGAGGGGGGAAGAGAAGAAGCACTCACAAAGCGAAACACAAAGCCGGGAGCCGCCTTGTCCATCGCAAAGCCGACCGTCGTTTTCTTCTTGCCCCCATCGGCATCTTCGAACTTTGTTTCACACGCGAATGACTTGTCGGTGACATGAGCGTGCTCGCGGTCGCATTGCCCGTCCATGAATCCTCAGCCTCCGTCGGCTTTGCTAAAAGCAAGCGGTGAAGCGGAAAGAAAGCACTCGCCTTGTAGATGAGATTGTTCCCATTGGTAGTGTGATCAAACGCCAAATTCCGGGTACAGGCGCCAATCAAGCCGACTCCTCTATCTCCGATGTTTATTCCCTACTTCACATGCACACGACAAACGACGAGAACAAAACGGTTCACAACTGAGACATTCGCGCGGATCAGACGCCCGACTGCTTCGAGCGGCTCTTTGCCTGCTTCTCTTTGTGCTCCTCGACGAACTTCTTCGTCTTCAGCACCGTCCACTCATTGTGCAGGGCTTTGAGGAGTTGGGCGAGGTTCGTCCACTCCTTCGGCTCCTCGTACGACTGAAAGCAGGGGATGAGCGGAAGAAGGGAGGTGGACGAACCGCCGCGCCGGCCTCGCGCTCCGCCTGCTGGACGACCGCCAGAAGGCGCTCGCGAACGGCCGCGTTCAGCGGGAAGTGCTGGATGAGGGCGCGGTAGCAGTGCTCCCAGCGAGTGTTCGGGTCACTGAAGATCACGAGCAGCTTCATTTTGCGGACGCCCTCGATTCCAGCGGTCGGCAGCTCCAAATCCGTGCGCCAGTCGAAGTGGAGTCCTTTCGCGAGTTCCACCTGCAAGCACAAAGTTGTGAGTTGAGTAGCGGAGCGGCAGAATGAAGGGCGTTGAGTGGAGAAGGCGAGAGATGAGCGGGGAAGCGGAGGAGAAGGGAGAAGAATTTCGGGGGAACTCACGACGAAGCCAGCAGACTTCCGATTGGGCCACGCTTCTTTTTGCGCATCCGTGCGCATCATCTGGTCCATTTCCTCGAGCTTCTGAACGTCGCCGTCGGACCACTCGTCGTCCTCGGTGGTTGTCGCCTTCGTCTTCGCGGGTCGCCCGTGCTTGCTTTTGGCGGCCTTCCGCTCGTCCTTGGGCCCGGCCGTCCGCGGATCGCCGTTGGGCGCCGCTTTCGTCTCCTTGGGATCCGCGAGGGTCGCCCACGTGTTCTGCTTTGTGGTCTCGCGGTCCGTCGGCTTCGAGGCGTTCTTCGACGGGCGAGACGCCTCGTTGGATTGGACGGGCGTCTTTTCGGTGGCCTCCTTGGCCGTGGCCACCGTCTTCGGCTTCTCCTTCGACTTCGACGGCTTCACGCATTTGGAGCCGCCGAGCGCCTTCTTGAGCGAGCGCGCCTTCTTCTGTGACTCGTTTCGCCGCGATTTGGTCGACGGCTTCTTGTCGGCGGCCGTCTTCTTCTTGCGGCGCCAACAGAAGAAGACGACGGCGACGAGCGCGATGACCGCGAGAAGCCTGCAAGAAAGGAAGCAGTAAGTGGATTGAAGGTGGAAGAAGAAATAAAGGGATGGACGGAGAGATAAAGAGGGAAACTCACAGCAGAACGCAGCCGCCGACCGCCACCCACAGCTTCCAGCCGTCCACCGTCCATCCCGCGCCTTCCGACTCCTTTTCCTTCTCCAGGGAGGCGGTCTACAAGCAGAGGGATGCGCAGGAGATGGATGGAGAACTCACGAATTTGAAGACGAGTGCGGGCGCCGCAGCCTTCATGTCGAAGCTGACGGTTGTCTTCTTCTTGCCATCGCCGGCGTCCTCGAGCTTCGCTACACATTCGGATGCCTCATTGCCGATCTTGATGTTGCTCGCACTGGCCGTGCCGGTGTAAGGTTTTGTCTGCGTTTGATCTTAGTCCAAACGAGGATAGGTAATTTGACGAAACGAAAGGTCCTACCGTTGTATTGAAGAGAAAAGCCAATAGATTCGCTTGACGCCATTTTTTGAACAATCGTGAACTTTCCCGCACAGCCGCCGACCTCGAAGGTTCCGCTGAAACACACAAAAGATGTGAATAGGAACACGGCCCGCCGGCCGACAAACCTCGTGTACACGTCGCCGCCGCCGTACGTGATGCCGAACGTCAGCTTCTCGCCCGGGAACGACAACGTGGCGCTGGCCTTCGTGCAGTCGTTCGTGAGTTCGAAGATCCTGAAATCCATTGGATTAGTCGGGTGAGAGAGGACGGAGAACTCACACTTCGCTGCCCTGCTGCACGAAGCAGTTGGAATCGTCGGCGAGGAGGCGACTGGCCGGAGCAGCAAAGACGACGGAGCAGAGGCCGAGAAGCAGGAGGCCGAGCGGCTGCGCCGAACGACCGCCCCACCACGAGGCCGACGAGACGCGCATGAGCGAGAGCGGATGGGAGAGCGAGGGAGAAAAGAGCGGGCGACTCGAGCGGCCGCGAACTGAACGAACTGACGGTCGATCGCCGACCGCCGCCTCTCCGTTCTGCTGCTCCGAATCGCCTAATGCAAATTCGAGAAAAAACCGGTCGAGCAAACAGAAGCCTTTCGTCGGTCGCATGGGCGCCACTTGACGTTTAGACTCGAACCGTTGGCTTCGCCAAGCGAGCAAATCGTTGCTGTTTGCCAAGCGTCTTCTGTGCGGTCCTCTCTCGAATCTCTCAAAACAGAAGATTTGTGGATACAGCGAGTTCGCGTTCTTTTCTTCCTAACCGCCCCAGCCAGCTACCCAACATGTACGATCTTCACTGTTTATTCTCCACTGCTTGGCTAAAACAACGACAAAGCCCTGCTCGATCACTCCTGTGTCACGCGCTCGCCCCCTTCGCGGCCTCCGCGCGCTGCCACTGGCGCCAACAGCGGCGCAGTTGGTTGTGCAGCGCCGTCCACATCTCGCGTTCCTTGCGCGGCTGAAGCACTCAACACAGTCGGAGGATCGGGAGGAGAGAACGCACCAGAGAGCGGTCCGCGGAGAGCTCGCCCGCCAGGCGCACGACGTGCTGGACCAGCGGCAGGACGGCGGCGTCCGGCGGGAAGCGCGCGACGAACGCGCGGTAGTCGGCGTGACGCCAGTCGGTGGGGCCCGGAAAGACGCGCAGGAGTTTCATGCGCGCCACGCCCTCCGCGCCCTAGCATCAGGTCTTCGCGCCACGAGAAGTCGCGCACCGCGGCGATCGCCGCCTGCCGGTTGGAAGCGAGGGATTGAGCGGGAGGAAGCGGGCGAAACTCACCGCGCGCGATTTCTTCCGTTGCTCCACCTGCGGGTCGCTCTCCTCCTCCGCCAGGCGGGCGATCGAGCGGGTCGCGTCCTCCTCAGTCGTTTTGAACTCCGTGCGGGTCGCTTTCGTCTCCTGGACGGCGGCCTTCGTCTCTTGAGCGACCGCCTTGGTCTCCTGGGCGGCGGCCTTCGTTTGAGCGGTCGTCCCGTCCGCCGCCGCTTTTTTCGGCGGCTCCTTGGGCCCCTCCTTCGACGCCTCCGGCGGCTGCTTGGGCGTCTTCTGGCATGAGTTGGGGCGCGAGTCGGGCTGCGAGACGCCGAGCGACTTCAACGACGAGCGGGCGGCCTTCTTCAACGCGTCCGGGCGGGACTTTGCGGAGGACTTCTTGCCGTCCGACTTGCCCGTCTTCTTCTTGCGGCGGCAGCAGAAGAAGACGACGGCGGCGACCGCGATGACCGCAAGCAGCCTAGAAGAAGAGGAGTTGAGTTAAGGGAAGTACGGCCGAGGGAGGAAGACGCACAAGACGAGAGAGCCGGCGACGATCGCCCACAGCTTCAAATCGCCCATCGTCCATCCCGCAGCGTCCGCTTCGTCTTCGTTGGCCAAAGCGGCGGTCTGCAAGTGGGTGATGAGCAGGAGATGGAGGTCGCACTCACGAATTTGAAGACGAGACCCGGAGCCGCGCCGTTCATCGCGAAGCTGACGGTCGTCTTCTTCTTACCGTCGCCCGCCTCGTCGAACTTTGGCGGTTGCGGGCAATTGGACGGCGTGTTGCCCACAACGACCTTTTCAGCGGTCGCCGTGCCGCTCCATCCGTCCGTCATCGATTGTTCTCAACCGAAGATGTGACCGAAATGCAAGAGAAAACCTGCCGTTGTAGTAAAGCGTCGCCCGGTTCCCTCCCGCCTTGGTGAAGCCGAACGCCTGCTGACAACCGCCGATCTCGAGATGCCCGCTGGAACACGCAAAGCCGATGAGGAAGCGAAGGAGGACGAACCTCGTCGATACATCGCTGTTCGGGTGGTCGATCTTGAACTCGAGTTTGACGCCCGCGAACACGAGAGTCGTCGACGCCTTTTTGCACTCGTTCGTGAGCTCGAAGACCCTGAAAGTCGTTCGGTCAGTCGAGTAAGGAAGAGAAGAAGACTCACACTTCGCTGCCCACCTGCTTGAAGCAGTCGGAATCGTCGACGAGAAGGCGGCCGGCCGGGGCAGCGGAGACGGCGAAGCAGAGGGCGAAGACGGAAAGGAGCAGGAGGCCGAGCAGCAGTGCCGAACGACCGCCCCACCACAAGGCCGAAGGAACGCGCATGAGCGAGAGCGGTCGAGAGAGCGAAAGGAAGAGAGCGGGCGACTCGAGCGGCCCCCGACTGAACGAACTGCCGGCCGATCGCCAACCGCCGCCCTTCGCACTGCCGGTTCGACTCGACTCATGCAAATTTCGTTTGTTAGATGGAAGTCGACTAAACGGATGGTTCTTGCGCAACTTTTTGTAGAGAAGGTCGACAGATCGGCTACACGCCAAAGCAGCCCTCGGCAGGATATCCGCCACTGGCAATTGTAATCTACAGAGGATTTTCAACGGTTCTTTTAGCTTGCTAATTCATGGCCAACGTTCTGACGACAAGCACGCAAAGAACGACCAGAATCCGGCCTTGGACAGCCGCTGTTCCCACCGAACCAGCCCGTGACAACGCTTCGCCCCGTCCTCAGCTGGAGGTGTCGTTAAACTTCCGAGCGGATCGAACGCCTCATCAAGTCGGTTCAGCAATGCAGGTACACGTCACAACGAGAAGAATGCGATGTAACCAGCTTCATAAACGTTCGTGGTTGATTGAACTCGACTAACATGCCGTTTTGCAGCTCACACCACGCGGTCTCAAAAAGAACGGACGCCAACAGCTGGAAGCCGCTTGCCAATGCAGTCTTCAAGCACGGCGGCGCCCACATCGCTGTCCGCCATCAGCGGACGATACTGCGAGTGAAGGGAAAAGTAAAGAGCGCCGGCGTCGACAGAAGAAGCCGAGCGCAAAACCGGAGCGCAAAACCCCAACACAGCCCAATTCACCACTCCTCGGCAACCAAGTTTGAAACGGTGGTAAGAAGAGCAACTACGTGGTTGACATTTCTGCCAAGTTTCGGTAAAATCGTCCACTCACGTTCAAACCCGCCCGGTGCCGGCGAGTAGAAGCGATTTACTCACCCGCCTACCGGCCGCAATCGTCTGCTCCCTGCTGTTCTCAGCAATCAGCCTGCGATTCCACAAAGAGCAAGAGGGAAACTGCCGATGAAGCTCTTGATTGTGCGGAGATTTCCACATGTCGTCCACCCGCTTCTCTCTCACGATCACCTCTCAAATCAAGCCGACCTTCCTATCCCTAATGTTTACTAGCTTAAAAGCCGCCTACGGCGGCTTTGAAGCTTCTTATTTCATTGTTCAACACGCAATATAAAGATCAAGCCTCAACAAATTAATGTACAAACGGCGCTTATAGCTCTCGCTGTGTTTTATCGCCCAATCCATCTTCTTATTTCGTTTTTCACCAACATTCGTTCAGTTTTTTTGACAATTTTTACAATCAACCGTCATTGCACGGCGTACGACTTACGGCTGATTTCCGTTCTTTAAAACACTAAACTTCCTGCTGTTCACACGTCAATTACTCCTCCGCTTGATTCTGATACCTCCCTCGTCGATTCTTGCGTTTTGCCACTTCTTTACACTCGTCGCCAACCACCACTGCTTTTTTAAGCATTTAAAGTTCTCTACCTGGCCATATTAAGAAACACGACTCGATTCGGGTCAACTCGCTGGCCCGCCGTTTTTCTCGTTCTGAACACCCAACGATGCGATCCGCGTTTTGAACACCCGACTAATAGCCGGTTACCATTGCCGACCATCTGTCCACCTCCCGGCAGTGGCCCACCTTATTAGAACCCAGCCATCGCTATGCGGCTCACTCTTTAGGTTGCGGTCGTCAAATCAAAGTTCTCAATCCGAACCGGACCGTGCGGACCGAATGAATTGGAATTTTATCGAAACTTTCTGCCGCCCAGTTCAAGTCGTACCGGAATTTTGACGGTCCAGATCGGACTATTTTGCGGTCCGGTCCGGAGCAAGGAGAAATTACCTTTTCACTGGAACCGATGATTCAACTGGTTTCGACTTATGACTATAGGAGTCACTGCTTGCACTCGCAAACATTGCGAGTTTCATCAACCGAAATTCGACCCGTGCAAACATTCTTTCGGCACGGTACGGTTCGTTCCAGCTCCTGTCCAGCCCAGACCGGACAACAAAAACTTCGGTCCGGTCGGGGTCGGGACGCTAAAAATTGCGGTCCAGATTGGACAGGGCCGCAGAAATTTCCGGTACGATACCGGCCGGATCGCTGCTCCGCTTCGGCCCCTTAGGAGATTCGCGCCAAATCACTTGTTCGTTCTACCCCACCTTCTTTCGATCATTCGCAATTAATCTTTCTTACCAAAAAACAGACCATTTTAATACAACAAACGCTCGTCTATAACATTAATTGTCCGTTCAAAGAGTCTCTCAATTATCTCGCCCACTTTCACCACATTCGGTCGACATCCTATTCATTTTCCGGCCCGCTAATCGATTCAAAAAATCTAATAGTACACTACGCTGCTTGGTCAACAGCCCACATCATTGCCTTGCTCGCTTTAAAGTACACTGACGGCAGAGCATAATTAAATGAACCCTGCAAAAACGAAAAACTCCACCTCGTTCACTTATCCGATCGGCGTATTCAACTGTTCAGCACATCCGCACGTTTAGTACACTCGTCTAAGCACCTGCCCACTTTTACGGTATTCAATCCAGATTCCAGGCATCCGCCCGCCGCTCAACGGCTCTTTGCCTTAAAGCACCCATCATCTAAGATGCCGATCGTTTAATCGGGCACATTAATCTTGCGCGGTGAAACATCGGGCTTGCACAACGAAACTCTTCGTCTAGCCAATCACTCGCACTTTCAGCACGTGCAGCCGATCACCCACTCATTTTACGACCTCCTGTACTAATTTTTAACGACGCTTGCATTCTTATGCCCATTTTAACTCACACAACATTCAGCCAACATTCCAGTCATCCGCTAGCTTCTTTAAACTTCTGTAATTCAACAATTGCTCACTCCGCATGCTCGTTCATTCTTTTACAAAAGCAGCCCATACGCTTATATCCAAACAAAGAGCCGGTATAGAACATTTATCATACGCTTCTTCGGCATCTTCAACAGACCACTTACTCAAATTGTTAACATTCATTCGACGCTACAAATATCCGCTTGCTCAGGCAGTTCACCTAATCGCGTCAAGCATCCGACAACCCGGTAACTGACGACATCTCACCTGCAACCCTCAAGTCTTTCTTGCATAGTCGTCCTTAAACTTTACGGAACATCACTCATTTACTTGCGCAAATTCATCTGTAACCACCGCTCACTTTTTAATTGACAAACAATCTATATTGTCTATACACGCCCCAACTAAAACCCCGATTATCTCATTTCTGTATGACCGTCTATTTCAGTTTTTCTGGCCATTTCTTGGCCTCATCCTAGAATCTAGTCATTTTTGATCATTTCAGCCATTTATTCTTTTCCAGTATCAATTACCAATTTCCCCGGCGCTCGGCGCTGTCCGAATCCGCTCGTCGCGTTTCCCCGGCGCCCAGCGCCGGGCAAACCCGCCCAATTTTCGCGTTATCGTTTTTATGGCCAATTCTTGGCCAATCGTCAAATCCATCCATTCTTGACCATTTCCAACTATTTATTCCTCTTCGGTATCGATTTTTAAAACGCCGCTACCCGGGATCGAACTATCGACCTCCCCGTCGTCCAACCTCACGCGCAACCCACTGCGCCACGCTTCCCCGCCACTGCACCGTGGCCGTTCAAATTTCAAACTTCGATAAAAACCTTAAATCAAAAATCGTATGTCGGATTTTTCGTTTCCTCCACCCTCCGCGAGCTCCTCTATCGATTACAAAAAACCCCATCCAAATCCGTCCACCCGTTCCCGAGATCTCACCGTTGCTAACACCTCCCCCTGTGCCCCGCTTACATATAGGTGGATCGGCCTCCTCGTCTTTCCGCATCTGCATTGAACCCAACGGCCACAATCAATTCGATTCGCTGTTCCTTGCCACCGAAGGGGTTCTTTTCTCTACCGAAGGGGTTCTTTTCGAGTAAATGGGTTCCTTTTTCTACCGAAGGGGTTCCTTTCTCCACCGAATCCGGATTCACTACGAGCAATTGACCGACTGATTTGGCGCTCTTCTCCGCACACTCCCGCTTCCTCGTTCGTTCCGTTCGCCTCCCGCCCGCACTGCTCGTCGGCGCGGCTTCTCACTCGCCGACTTGCCGTCCGGCGCGAGTCAGTGGCGTCGTGCTTCTCGGCCGTCTTCGTGAGCCCCCACCCACCGCTCTTATTCGTTCTCCGACGTTCTGCAAGACACCGTTCACCTCTCGCAGCATTGACGAGAGGAGCGAATGGCGTGTTCAAGTCAAGGAGTCGAGGGGCGGCTTGAAATGAAACAAACCGATGCGATCCTCACGTCAATAACCCCTTTTTCTGCTCGAGGAGCTCGTCGCTGCCTTCTCTGCTTCTTCGTCGAGGAACTTCGGCGGCTTTCTTTCGTTCACTTCGCCTTCCAGTGCTCACCAAAGGCATTCGTCCAACTCACAGCTTTATTGAACAGAAGAAACGTGCTGCGCGCTCTCGACGTAGATCTCACGACATTCAAGAAGCGATTCCACCCGCCGTCGGTTCGCGTTTTGCGGTCTCCTTCCGCAAGAAGCAGTCGGAAAGGAGCCCCTCGAAACGAAAAGAAGGCCGCTTGGCACCTCGGCGACCGCCTCGTCGCACATCCATTTCGAACCACGGTGCACGTCGACTTGGAAGGAGGAAGATTGGATGCTGGCAAAGAGAGGACGTTTACTCGAGGAGTTGGGGCTTGCGGCTTTGCGGACTGGTTGCTCGCACTCCACGGCCAGGCTGCTCGTCGCCTAGAAGCAAGAGGAGACTCGTGAACAGCGTAAAAAAAAAGGCGAACTCACACGAGTTGGCGAGAAAGTTGACTCGGAGATACAGCGAGCGAACACGCGCAAGTGCAGCAATGCAGAGGCGAAGGAAGACGGACTTGACGGCGAGCACACCCAATCGTCTCATCGGTCGTTGATGAGATCAAGTCGGCGAGTGGGCGGTGATCGTCTAAAAGCACCAGACGAAGCGTCACTGCGCGGTCGGCTGGAGAACGAACCCGACCGGAGAATCCGCAGAGACGAGCGGCTGCGAGAGCGAAGAGAACAAACTTGTGGTCGCAGTACTGGTCGATGTGCAAGATTCCAGTGGAGTCCAGACGGCGGAAGAGAACGACGAGGATTTGATTTGAACGGGAACATCCTCGCAGCAACCGGCCGCTCGATCATAAGAGACGAGGCGGAGAAGAGGACGACCGCCCGCAACTGGAGAAGCGATACGGAACGAGTGATGAGCCAACGGACGAAACGAGCGAGTCATCCCGAGCGGCTGCCGTTTCTCTTTCTCGTGCGTTCCGTTGATGACGATCGAAGGCTGCCGAGTTGATTGGAGTGCATTGAAGGAAATCTCTTGGCCTCCGAGTCGCCGGAAGCTCCATTTGCGGTATGAAAAGCGGAGGTGATCGCAGAAGTCGTCCGTTCATTTTGCTAGGTTCACGCCAATCTTGTTCACAGTAAAAATGAACGTTTGTAGTCATCCCCTGGACAGAAAAGACTGCTGCCCGTTGGAGAGTCAAGCGGGGCGTTCCGCCGCGATTATTTCCGCGCGTGCTGCAGAACGCCAGAGCTTGCTGCCGGCCGTCGCATTTCTGCCGCTTTCCGTCGTCCTTCCACTCGTCCGATCGCTTCAAATTCGTCGACGATGGAGGCGGCGGTCGTCAAGCGGAAGCCGCGAATGCGAGCGGCGGTGCGCGGCGGCTTGAATCGCTTTTCGCTGCTCGCGGCGAAGTTGACGGACGAGAGCAAAACGGGCACTCAACTCATCCGTTTGGCCGTGAGTTCTTTCTTTCGTCTTTGATAATTTTTGTCGAATTTCAGGCGATTTCCCGCGCTCAGTTGCCTTCGCTCCGAAATTCCGTTCGCGGCATCAAATTTGCGAAGATCGGAGATTCCGGAGTGTCGCTGATGTTGGACCTGGGCCCCGCGAGACCGGCGATCGAACTCCACGTCGCCCAAACGGAGGTGGTCGGGATCGTCAAACTGCTCAACGCTCCCGTTCACTTGGATTGGCGCTGGATTCAGCACGTCAATTGGGAGATGTGGCTTCCGGTCGAAGAATGTGAGTGCTCATGTTCGTCCTTCCGAATTCACTCGTTTCTTTCAGTCGTGACCGGTCTGACAGTGCGGCCTTGGAACGATTCGCCCGTCTTCTTGGAGTTCGCCGACCGCGTGGCCCCGCACCTCAAAGAACTGGAATGTTCCTCGAGTTTCTTGACGCGATTCCCGCCGTTGGATTTGGACAAACTCGTCATTAAGCCTTCGCGTACGCTCTTTTTTCTTTTTGTTTCTTCGAACGGTGACTCTGAATTTCAGAAGTCGACTACGAGGTTCTGCAGCGCCACAAGCTCCGCCGTTTGGACGTGCCCATTGAGGAAGTGGAGCGCGAATTCTCGCCGTTCGTTTCCGTCGTGCGAATTGGCTGAACGTCCGGCTTTCAGCGATCTCGTGCTCTCTGCGTCGATCACCGCGCTCGGCCTTCGGAACCCCAGCGTCGCCCAGCTGTCTTCCGATTCCATCGAGCTCTTCTGCCGTCGTTTCCCGGCGCTCGAGGATCTCCACTTCACCGGCAGTCTCCAAGTGCGCCCCCCGTTGACTTTCTTTAGTTTATTCGGTTAATTTACAGGACACAAAAGGAGCGTTTGCTGACTACTTCAAGGAGCTGTGGTCCGAATGCCTGAAGTTTCGCGATCGCGTGGACATTCCGGGGCTGAAGCGGCTCTTCTTCACCTTCAACGACACCCTGACGTTTCTCATGGACGATGTGAGTTCTTGGTGTCCGTCATTGACTTTCACCTGTCCTCCTTTTCAGCCCAAGCCCGACTGGTGGCAAACGCTGAAACAAACGGCGCCCTTCGACCAGGCGGTCTTCTGGGTCGATCCCGTCAACAAGCACGAGCGGATGTTCCTCAAGCACAACTGCCCGCAAGGGCCGAAGCCCAGCTTCTTCCACATCGAAGCCGACTTCTTCTGGTCGACCCGACTGCCGTCCTTTGGCTGGCTGATGCTCGAGGTGGGCGGCGGGAATCGTTTGAACTGAACATTTCGTTCGTTTGCCTTCCAGAATTCTTCGGAACCTTCCGACGACGAAGACGAGTGGGACGCCTTCGGGAACGATTGGATGGACACGGATGACGACTTCGATGAAGACGCGATGGACACGGACGAGGACGGGGAGACCGACGAGGACGGAATGGACGATGCGGGTGTCCTGTAGACGACTGTTCTCCCTTCAACTCCTACTGCTGTTCTTCTGTTGAATTGTGCGTGTGTTGCCCACTTGTCGGCTTTTGTTCGCCATAAACAAATCTTCTAAACGCCTTCGGTGTGTCGGCAATTTGTACACTCCATTGCAAGAAGAGGGCATGACGGATTGAAAGGGCGAACGGAGGCGATTGGTCGACAGTCGTGTTTTCTTCCCGTTCATGACGCTCGCTTTTGCGAGCGGAACGGAGTCGTCACCCGAATCGAGTGGCTCGTACAGGAGTCGCTTTTGATCACTCAAACCGCACGTTTCAATGATTTATTCGCATCAGTTCAACAACAGGCAGCTTAAAAGAAGACATTCTCGATCGAAAGATGTTTGAGAAGCGGGCGCGGATCGGCGGGATGGCGGGCGGCGAGCGCCAGTCAAAGAAGCGAGGCGGGCGTGCTGGAAGAAACGGACGATTGATCGGTCGCCGACTACTCGTTCGAACGCACCGGACGCTCAGGCGGTAGGAATCCCAGCGGAAAGTGGGCGTTCCGTTCGACCACGTGCGCCCGTTGGCCGACGCGTGGGAGCGGCGGACGTGGAGCGTGAGCTCGCCGTTGGCGTCCACGTGCAGCACGTCAGTCGGCTCCCTCGGATTCCAGCCGCTCGCCTGCCACTAGGCATTCCAGCACGAGACAGCGATTTCCTTAAGCGCTCGCCGCTCGTGAGGTCCAAACGACGGAGGCGGCCCCCAAGCGGTTCTTTTCGTCGATCGTCTGCTCTAATGGGAAGAGGAAGAGGGCGTGGAAGTCGACGGGAGAAGCCGCGAGTCGGGAGGTCGCCCTGAAGAAACAAACGAGTGAACAAACGAAAGGAGCGAGTGGACGAAGGCGAAAGTGAAAAAACGGCTTCTTCCTTCCGCACCTCCACTTGACCCGTGCCCCCCTTCTCCAAACAAACCGAAGTGATGCGCGTGTTGTCGTGAACGACCGCGTGCAGGCGGGCTGCCCACCCCGCAAACCAACAAGAAGCGCCAACGGCACCCCCGTCGACCGCCAGCGAGCCCACGGACTCGACGACTCGCGTGTTCAAATCGACGCCCCGGAACTCGAAGCGGACGGCCGCAAAAACGAAGCGGTCGGGCGGCTACGGACGGCGGAGGGCACGAATTCGCGGAGGATTTCGACGCCAAAGCGGCGGGTCGCCCACTCCAGCGCGATTTGCAGCAGACGCTCGCGAGTGGCGACCAGCAGGCGGTCCGTCCTCACTTCGTGAAGAAGCCGGAAGCTGAACGGTGATGAGGACCGCCTACAAGCAGGGAGTGGACGGACTTCTGCTCGTTCGTTCACAAGCCCCAGTTCGGGAACTCGACGAGCAGCCGACCGTTCGTGAACACGCCGTGGAGGCGCGACGGGAAGCGCCTGCCGCAGACCGCCGACTTCGCACTCGCGTATATCAATCCGTGCGCGCCGAGAGTGGGCATCTGCATACAGAGTCACTACAATGCCGTGGAAACATGCGGTTGACCAAGAGAAGAGCTACCGCGAAATCGAGCGATTGCTGCTCGGCTTCTGCCCGCTACTCTTCGCATTCGACGAGCGCTTTATTTCTCAGCTTCAAAACCACATCCGAACGACAAGGAGCAACAGCAGAACGAACAGATCACGGAGAGACCAACGCCACGATCTCCTTGAAGATCTGCACGTTGTCGCGGATGAAGTCATCCGACCAGTCGGGTTGTTGGCGCACGAGTTTGAGGTTCTTGTGGGCGAACGTGAGGAATTTGCGTTTGAAGGCGCCGCGTTGGTCGTGGGTGAAAGCCAGCTTGAGATCGCGGAGAACCGTCTCGACAGACACGCGTTTGTAGAGCGACTCGAGGCAGAGCTCCTGCAAAAAAAGAATCAATTGAGGAAGCTGGAACGGAGCACTCACCGCCAACTCCGACACCCCGTAGCTGTCGGCGACCGGCAGCAAGCGAGTGGCGACCTCCGGGAATCCGTGCACGCGACCGGAGTAGAGGAAACGAAGGAGCAGCTCGATCATGTCCGCCTCCTCCTTTTCGATCTCGACGATCCCCGTCTGTTTCTCCTTGCTGTCGAGCGCGAACATGTTCGCGAACACCGGGGATCCCGCGCAGATGATGGCTTTGGCGACCTAAAGCAAACCAAAAGAATGATGACAAAAGTGGAGCAAACTTTGAACGTCTTCCCTTGGACGCGCACCTCGACGTCCGCGAATTCGCCCGAGTCGAAAGTCGCCGCGATCTTCGCCAGGACGCCCAACGGAGTGGCCTCGTCCATGCGCGCGCTCGCGTCGACGGGATCCAACGGCAGGATCTCGCAGCACAGCGCGACGGGGCCGTTCTTGGAGAAGTCGACGAGGTCCGTTTGAGCGCACATGTTCCGGCATCCCCAGCTGTCGTCAAACGAGTTGAAGCTGCCGGCGCCTTTTAAAACAAGCAGCGATGAAACGCGCCTTTCGTTTCACCGAGCGGACTCACCGAATTTCGCCAACGGTTCGTCCTCGCCGTTCTCGAACCACAGGTCGAACTTCAAGCGAATGGACGGATGCAGGCCGAACATCCGAACGTGCAGGAACACGCCGCAGTCGTCCGCGAACTCCTCGCTCGCCCCTTTCGGAGCGACAGACAGGAAGAAGCGGGCGCCCGGCAGGCCGGCCACTCCGAAGTCGCCGCTCTCCCACGTGTCCTTGTAGTCGGCCGCCTTGAAGCGATCCTCGAAGCCGACGACCGGCCAGCGGTAGATCGTGGGTTTGACCACGGCCATGTCGTTGATGGAGCCTAGAACGAGAAGAAATTAGCCCACGGGAAGAACTCGCAGGGACGGGGAGCAAAACGGACACAAAAAAAGGTGACAAACGACCAACCGCTCGGCCGCTCGAGCGGCGATCAAATGGGAAGACGGCCGGCATGCGACTCGAAAGTCACCGCCCGTTTGCGGACTGCGAACAAAACGCCGAAAATGCGTTCATTTCTGCTCGCATGCTGCCTGCTCTGATTTACGCGAGTCTTCGCCCACTCACTCGACCAAGGACCGCCAAAGGACGCACGAGACGCTGCGTCGCTCGAACATGACCGTCTTTGCGGAGCGCCTCGTCGTGACTCCAAACGAGCGGGACATCAAAAACGACGTTTTTTGGTCGACGAGGTGGACGGCATCCCATTCGTTGTGGCGCTCCATTCTCGGGGCTACGGAGCGGTGATTGCGCTCTTCCTTCATTGCCGACGATCGCGGAGGTGGATCTTCGAAGCCGAGCACCTGCTTTCCGCTGCTCTCTGCGGCTTCTTCTGCTCGCTCTCGCGCTTTTGCAGTGGCTTTTCGATTGCTTTCCCACGTGTTCTTGCCTTCTTTCCACCTGCCCTATTCATAACTTGCGTTCACCTTCACCGAGTTCAACAACAGACCGTTCACTAGCAGGTCAACAGCTCACTTCAAACTTCTTTCAGCAAGAATCAGAAACGGGGCGGGCCGAGGAGCGCGATGTCAGCTAAGATGTCGGGGTGGCTCAGCATCAACGTGGACCAGTCGGGGATGGCGAAGAACTCGTGCCGGTTGTCGTAGACGAAACAGAGGAGCTTCTGCTTGAACTCCTTCCCGTCCGCACGCCATCCGGCGCCCGTGGAAAAACTGCACATTTCACCGCTCGGCGCGCTCCCGTGGAAAAAGCGAAAATGAGCGGCGGAAGGGGGCGCGGTCAAGTCGTTCGCTGATCGAAAGGCTTGGCCTTCCGGCAGGTGCAACGGCCTAGAATTTATTCCAAACGCGCTGCAACCGGTTGCAATCGAAAGAGCAAGGTCGATTCTACCATACGGCTCGCGGGCGGGATCAGATCGTCGGGTTTTCCCGCTTTCTTGCGTCTGAAAGCCCGGAGGTCGGATTTTCCGCGACCTTTTTGCGACTTCTACGAAGTCCTGTACGAGTATTAAAAGGTTTTCTGAAAAACCCCGGCGCAGCGTTATTGCCCGATCTTTCCTCTTTCCAACAAACCACGAACCAAAGTTTACGCTTATTTTTCGTCGAGTTATTAACGGCCAAATGGAAGCAAGTTCCAACTTTTTGCTCGTTTTGCAGCTTTCTCGCGGTGCTGCTCGGTTGATTGTCGGTTAAATGGAAAACCCCGGCGCAGCGTTGTTCTCCATTTGTCCCTCGTTCCTTTTAGCTGTAAATGGAATGATTTGGACCACTTCTCAAGTCGTTATTACGTGTTGAAAGTACCAACCCATCCCGATTTTCGGCATCGTATTTCTCTGCTATTTCGCCTCGACTTTGGGAAAAAACAACTTTGGTGATCAAATCGACCTCGCAGAATCCCAATCGGCAATTGGTTTTGCAAAAGAAATCTGACGTCGCGCAGGAATTGATCCGCCGACTATTTCGTGAGGCAACGAAGATCCACCGCGCCCAAAGCCGCTTCTCATTTTCGTTTTTGTCGCGAATTTGCCGACCGGTGAAATGTGTGGTTTCCGGATGGCGTGCGTCCGAATGCTCGTAGCTCCAATTCAACAAGTCAATCACGTGCTCCATCGTCGGGTTGGCAGCAAGAGAGGCGCGGCACAAGTTCTGAACGAGAGAAGAGGGTTGAATCCACCACCGATCGAACTCACCGCCAGCTCGTCCAGTTCGTAGTGCAGGGCGAGAGGGAGCAGTCGGGCGGCAAACGCGTCCAAGTGCTCCGCTTCGCTCGTCCGGAGGAAACGACGCGTCCACTCCACCGCCTCCGCATCGAACCGCTGGGCATCGATGAGGAGCTCCGCGTCTCCGCTCGCTGTCGGCTTCTTGCCGCTAGACGGATCCTCGCTTTCGTCCATGGTCCTTGGTGCTGGGCAGGAGATTCACCTGCACGCAGCGACGGTGCGCGAACGACGCACACGGGGGCCGTTCCCCATGCAAGCGGCTCCACTTTCTTGCGCTCGACCGGCGTCGCTCGCAATCGGCGGAGGTCGACGGAATCGCGTCGTTTGTTTTGCGCGTTGCGCAGCCGCCGGTTCGCGAGCCGATCGGCCGGCTCGTGGTCGCTGGTCGGGTCTCGAAGTTCGTGAGAAGCCGGTCGAAGCACTGAAGTGATCGCTCGTGAATCTGTCCGAATTCGGTTGCCGGGCTCCCGGTGGTTGAGAATTGAGCGAGAGACTCGAATCAATGCTGCTTTCTATTGCTCCAACTTCTCCGCGTACACTCCGTCTGCTTGGAGCGAACGGGCGGCCTTTATCCGCTCATCCGGCGGGTTGGCCGCCCGCTCGTTCCTGAAACAGCTGGCCGCTTCCTTGCTCACAACAGCACCGAGGGAAATGCGGCAGATAAACGCTGGTTCGGGTGGATCGGCGCGAATATTCGACGAGCTTCTGCTCCTCGCCGCCCCGATCGATGCGATGCTCGCTTCTTCGATCGGTTGAGCTCGAAATTGAGCGACGGCCACCGACTGCAGAATCCGGGCGAATAAAATGCAAGTGGAGAGATTCCAGTGATCTCGCTGAGCATTCGATTGATCGACGGCTTTGCGACGAGCACTTCCTGCCGGCCGCCCGCAAGGCGCTCCCGTTCGACGCGGAACTCGTGCGGGCGGCGAAGAAACACGGCGGCTTCGTCCTGCCCGCCGACTTCGTGGTGGCCGAAGACGCGACCACTCCATTCGCTCTCCGCCCACCACTCCGCGCCGAGCAGCCCGAACTGGACGCCTTTCGGTGCGAAATTCCCGCCGTTTCGCCGACGGTCGTCCGCTGCGTGAAGAAACGTCGAATCGAACCGAGCAGTCGAACGAGCGGCCGCCGAGCTCTGCGGACAGTTCGCCGCCGCCTTGTTCGTCTTCCGGCCGGTGGACGTCGTGCTGGACGTCCGGCGGCTGGAATTTGGCGCCGTCTTGTTGGGCAACGCGCCCTGAGCTTTCGGTTTGATCACTAGCGGCAGTTCGTTCTTGCAGTCGGCTTCTCCGCGATGACGCTCGTGAGGGCTCCCGGGAGTCGTCACGCACCTGCAAGAGAACGAGAGGATCGCTTCCGACGGGTGGATGGAAGGGGCGGCCCTGCTGCGAGTGGGCGGCCTCCTCGCCGACTTCAACCCCGCCGAGTGGACGAGCCGCCCGTCGGCCGACCGAATCGACGGAAGCGGCGCGTTCGCGACGGGCGTGACGAAAGTGAGTGGACGCGGTAGGGATGGCGACTGACCCCACCGAACGAGCAGATCGCTCTTGAACTCCACGATCCGCTCACTTCGCTCCCGGCGGCCGTCCGCTCGGGGGATTTGAAATCGCTCAACGCCCGTCCGCTTTTGAAGTGAACGCGGCGACCAACCGCACACTCGCCGTCCAGCTCGGCACCTCCCAACTGATTGGAGGCGACTGCAACGGGCAGAGGAAGCGTGAGGCTTCTCGCTACTCGACGCAAATCGAGGGAAAGCTCAGGCGGACCGCCGCCCAACTGTTTTGTTTCGGCTTCGACTACGCGAACAACCGGATAGCCATCTGAAAAAAGCGAGTTGAGGAAGACGAGCTTGAGAGAATAGAAGGTTGAAGTCGTTTATTGTGCTGTGGGAGAAGAGAAAGCGACAACGAGATCAATTTGGAGTCCTGTGGCCGTCTTCTCTTTCGCCTCGCAGTCGTCGATCAGCAGTGGGTGGGTTCGGCTCGTTGCAGCTGCAAAACGAGTGGATCAGTCGGGTGAACGAACGGAAGAGGCAGACTCACTTGACGATAGGATCTTGTGGGTGATCGAGCTCGTCGCTCACACTGCTCGTTTTCAAGGCTCCATCCAGCAAACGAGAAGCTTCTTGCTCAAACTCCGGGTCCGTGGTCGCAAGTGACTCCGCAATCCATTCGAGCTGCAAGGAATCGTCAAACGGGGAGAGGAGAGTGGACTCACGGCTGCAGAAGAGACGAACGGGCAACATCCATTGGAAGGGGGTGTTCGCCGAGGTCGAACACGACGGGCGGCAGCAGTCGATTCTGACCTGAAAGAAGCTCCAACGAGTGGTTGGCAGAAAGTGGGGGTACTCACTTGAGAAGTCGAGCAGTTCGCGTTCCCCAGTGGACAGAAGGCAGCAACAGATGGTCGGTTCTTGCGGTCCAGCGTCAGATTTGATCCCACTAGCCAGTTCGAAGCGGTCGATGGTTGCCGAAAGGGCAGCTTGAGGACTTCAGGTGGGTCGTCACACAAGAGACCGCCCTGAAACGAACGGATGGATGAACGCCCGTCAATTCGAAAGAGGACTCACCGATCGGACGGTCGGCGGAGAATCCGAAGAGATGAACGGCCGGAGGAAGCGGAAGGAACTTGCAGGACGTCCTCGAAACGGACCGCATCATTTCGGAACAGCAAGCGAACGGCCGACTGGTCGACGAGCGGACGGCAGGAGGAGAATGAGAACGGGCGCTTCGGAAAGCGGCACAGAGCGCGAATGAGCCGCCCGCTGCCGCCGCCGCTCTTTTATACCCGGCGGGATTGCGCAACGGAAAGAAGCGGGTGGAAACGAGGCTGCAAATAATCAGTCGGCTCTCCATTAGTGAGCGCAATCGATGTCCTCGTTTGGCAACGGATTTTAAGCGGCAGGCGGCGAAGACGCGTGTGGAGCGCCGCGCACGGAGAGAAGCGGACGAGTCCGCTCTTTCGAACTGAAGTGGGCGCGCTTCCAGCCGTGTGTTCGAGTGCGAGAGCGGCTCTTGGCGCTCGTTCGGCTTCCGTTTGGCGCGTGTGCGGCTCGACAGCCGGCCGACCGTTCGCCTTCGCTTCGAGCTGTGGATGGAGCACGCGGGAGAAGCGTCAGGCGGGCGAACGGTTTGTGCGCGAGTTCTGCCGACCGCCTGCCCCGAAGGAGGAATGGAGGGAGCGAGCGGGAATCCTCGGCGGACGAAACGCACGGGTGGACGTGCCGGGTGCACTCGGCCGACGTTCCCCGCTTGCACAAAACCGACGAGGGCGGTCTTTGCGGCGAAATCGAACTGCACGACGCGGTCAAGGCGCTCCCGTTCGATCGGCAGGCCGTGAAGCGCGCACTTGCGAGAACGTCGGCGAGATGCTCGGCGATCTCGAGTTTGCGGACGCGGAAGTGCGCGCGGGCGAGCGGGGGTGGAAGGCGCACACAATCGTTTCTCTTCACTCCGCTCACTTCTCTCGTTGCAGGTCCACAAGTTCGTGCTCGTCTCCCAGTCCGCCTACTTCAAGGCTCTCTTCACGGACGACGAAGAGGTCATCGAGGCGAGCGTGGTCGAGGAGGAGGCGTTCGAAGCGGAGATCGTCGAGCAGATTCTCTGCTTCATGTACACGGGCGAGGTGGACGACCTGCAGACCTCTGCTCGCGATCTCCTGCCCGCTGCCGCCTCCTACCAGCTGACCGTCTTGCAAGCAAGTCCTCCCTTCTCTCTCGCTTTCAATCCATTTGTTTCAGGAGATGTGCGTCTCGTCGATCGTCGGCGCGCTCTCGACGGCCACGATCCTCGAAGCCCTGGAGTTCGCCCACGCCCAGAAGCAGTTCGACGGCCTCAAGGGCGGCGTGCTGGACTTCGCGCGGAAGAACGCCCGCGCGATCGTCGAGCTGCCCGGCTGGACGGACGAGTTCGTCGGCCGGAACGTGAAGATCGCCACCGAGTTGTTCAAGCTGCTCGTTTCTCCTTCAATCTGAAGAGTTGTACTCGAATTCATTTCTTTCGCTTTCACTCACGTTAACCGTCAATAAACTTTGCTACGGACCGTTTTGATCGAGTGGTGTGTGGAAGCGGCGTGAAATAACAGAAAACGGAGGTCGCGTGGACTCGAGAAATCGATGGCTAGTTTAGTTGGGGGGAAGCCACAAGGACAGGGCATAAAGCGAAAGTCGAAATGGCCGGAAGACCTGCCGCACGCGTGATCCTTCATTTCGACGCAAAATGCGGCGGCATTCGTACAGCCGCCGATGGGACAACCTCGAGAGAACTAAAACTGATGCTTGGTAGCGGACAAAGAAAATGTGGACCGTTGGCCTGACGGTCAACGCAGATTCCACCCGACGGAAGTATGACGCCAACACCCCGCTCATTCCCCTGATGTGTGTTCCGCTGGGAAGCAGAACGCTCCAAAATTTCTCTCCGGACCACTGCGAAAGGGTCGGATTTGAGCACCAACCTCAAACTTGGGTCGATAAACCGAAGAAGTCGGCGGCCGCGCGACGCTCGTGCGAGCGGGAGGTCGAGCGGCCGACGAGAAGCACGCCGTGGGGCGGGCGCAATCGTATCGTCCGCTCGCCTCTTTTCACGCCGCGATCTTTTCGCTTCGCTTTGCGCGACTGCTGCGAGCCGGCGAGTTGTGACCTTCTCGCTGCCGCCGCCGCTCGGCGAGCGGTGGAAAGCGGGGCGCCTGGTCGCGGTCTTTATGCACCCCGATT
Source organism: Aphelenchoides fujianensis (assembly GCA_024699865.1). Classification (NCBI taxonomy): domain Eukaryota; kingdom Metazoa; phylum Nematoda; class Chromadorea; order Rhabditida; family Aphelenchoididae; genus Aphelenchoides; species Aphelenchoides fujianensis. The sequence goes on along the minus strand of JAMPIO010000010.1, from coordinate 1,396,294 downwards.
CATTCCGCTGTTTAATGTAAAGCAACACTTTTATTTCTTATACACCTTTACATCAATAAAAAAAAGTTGCAACGAAAGAACGAATCAAGGAGAAATCGACTCCGTGATCTCCAACACGATCTCCGCATTCTCGCGGATGTAGTTAGCCGTCCATTCGGATTGTTGACGAGCGAGTTTGAAGTTCGTACGAGCAAAGTCCACGAGCTTTTGCTTGACGTCGCCTTGATGGTCGTGTGCAAACGCCAACTTCAAGTCACGGAGAATCGTTTCGACCGACACGTTGGCGAGCAGCGACTCCAGGCACAAATCCTAAAAAAGGGGACGAATCCTCAAGCTTGGAGCAGCAAACCCACGACCAGCCGTAAGACCTCGTAACAGTCCGCAACGGGCAGCAAACGCGTGGCCACAGACGGCAATCCCTCCACTTTGCCGGAGTAGAGGTAGCGGAGAAGCAGTTCGATCATGTCCGCGTCATCCTTCTCGATCTTTACCACTCCGGTCTGCTTCTCTTTTGTGTCGTGCGTGAACATGCGACGAAAGACGGGAGATCCCGAGCAGATGATGATTTTAGCGACCTGAACAAAGGGCAAAGAGTGGAGCAGTAAGAATAAGAACAAACCTTGAATACTTTTTCTTGCACATGTACTTCAGCGTCCGCAAATCCTTCCGAATCAAAGTTGCTCGCGATGCTTTGCGCGATGTCCAGCTGGGCCATCTTTTCGGCCCACTCGACCGGAAAGATGGGGTCCAACGGCACGACCTTGCAGAAGACGACCAGTGAGCCGCTTTTTGCCAACTCCAGAAGCTCCGCTTGGGTTGACATCTTAGGCCATCCCCAATTGTCGCTCGGGGGAAGGAGCTTGCGCTCTTCTTCTGGAAGAAGTGTCTAAAATGATTCTTCCGACGACCGTAAACTCGCCCGGTTTCTTCAACTGTTTCTTCTCTCCGTTTTCGAGCCAACATTCGTACTTCAGTCGAATGGTGACCAAAGTCCCGAACGTGGAGGAATACACCGAAGTTCTCTTTGTTCGTCTCGCGTTCGCCTTTCGGGTAGAACCAAACGCGAAATTTGGCTTCCGGCGCCCCCTCGACTTCGAAATCACCGCTTTCCCACCTTTGCTTAAAGACGGCCGTTTTGTAGCGATTCTCGAAATCGTCGAGGGGCCAGTGAAAGATCGTCTCTTTTGCCGCGGCCATTGCAAGTCTGAAACGATTCGAAAACATGAGAACACGCGGAGCACACAACGCACACCGCCGCCAAACTCCACTGCGGATTGAGTGAGTGAGTGGGTGGGCGACGACGCGGAGGGCGCGGCAGGGCGGTGGACGCCGCGTAATTTGGATTGCGCATGGCCCGTATTCGAATGATCGTTTGGCGGGTGAACTGCGAGCGGCGTGGGCGGCTCGGGGGTCAAACGGGAGCGGTACAATGCGGTTTCCTGCTCTTGTCATTTGCAGCAGGCTCACGTCGATTTGTTTGCTCGTTCGTCCTCGTTTGCGAGGCGTTCTTTTGGCTGTCGAATCCAATCACTCTTTGTTTCGTCGAGAACCGAAGAACTTCTCTCACTCATGGGAGATGAGCGGTAGAGAGCTTCCTTTAGGTTGGTTGAAATTTTTGTTGCATGACTCTAGCTCCGTTGTGCACCCAAAGGCAGCAGCAATGACTGTTGACTTTCGTTTACGAGAAGCAAACGACACGAGCAACATACAATCTTTCATTTACCCGATCGAACGTTCAACACGTTTATTCACTCAAACCAAACACCCGCCCACACCTTCTCGCCATAGAAAAGAAGGTTCACTCATCATGAGCACGGAGGTTCGGGGCAAGGGCGAACGCAACCCCACAGCCGGCAACGGCAGCCTGAAGAACAACGAGGTTTGATCCAATCCAACCGCAACCGACCGTCGCCGCAGCCGCTGTCGTCCGAGCAGAACACTCCGCAGCCGGCTTCGGCCGTCGCACGCAAAAACGAGACGCAAAAGACAAAGAGGAGCAGTCGGTAAAAAGAGAGCATTGCTGGATGGATTGGCAGAAAGAGTGGAATGATTGAGGTCGCTTCCAGTGCGTTTTGAATCACGAGCTGCTCGTTCGTCCGCAATTCCAATGAACGACCGCTCGAATGGGGTTGTTTGTGCGTAGAGGAGCCGCAAATGGCGGCCCAGTCTTGAAATTTCCACGAAAGCAATGAAACGAAGCTTGGGGACGTTGGAATCGAATTGCAATGAGGGGCAGCTGAAAGTTGTTGTGAGGGCGAAGGCTGTCGGTCGTAAGGACGAAAGAAGCACGGGGTCCTCCGATCTGCTGCTCTTGGTTTATTACGAGTACTTTGTTCAATCTACCATACAATACAATAGAAAGCTTTGCTCGCCGACTGGTTCACGATCACCACTTTTTATTCCCCACAACTGCTTTGCCGATTCGTTCACTCCTTTCCGTCGGGTGGCGATTCACCAGCAGCCGCCGCGTTTGGAAGCTAGTCATCACTAAAAACACAAAAGTAGGGTTGGCAATGGACATAATGCCCGCATACTGCCCGGGCATCTACCTACCCTACACAGAAGCCCATCAGGTTGCAGCGGCATCCTTCTGAAAATCGAGAGCCTTTGTTCGATGTTTTGTGTGCAACTCACCTCCAATACACATCCAATCCATGATGCAGATACCCCAGCACGACGCGTCCCCCATGACGCCCGTGAAGAACGAAGAGCAGAGAGAGAGAACCAACAACAAGTGGAGGAATTTCATTGCAAGAGAGCAGAAGGAGGATGAAACGGAGGTGAAGCCTCGCTTTTTATTCACTCGACCGCCTTGGGGACCGTTTTTGATTTGCAAGTCAATGACCTGCAGTCCACAGTACGGTAAACAAGTGTATTTACGCCACGTGATTTGCTGTGTGCCAAGCGCACACCATTTTAAGGACAGAAATTGTGGAAAAAGTCGAATCAGAATTGCCTTTTTAGTGCGGGTCGCTCCCGATTAACTGTTTATTCTTCTCCAAATGATAGCCTTAGTTCTTTACGAGTTTTTGTCATCCAGAGGTAGAAATGCGCCCAAAGGATTTGGCGGGCTGTTTTCAGCCGGCCAGCAATTCCACATGGTGCTGCACTCGCAGCCTGAACGAATGAAAGGCCTTTGTTTTCGCCCTCTTGCCACCCACCGGGTGCGCAGGCAGTATACCAACAGAACCCGCCGCATCCGTGTTCGTTGCTCTCGACCGGGTAAACAAACATGAGCAAAAAGGAAACGAGTAAGAAATATGAGAATTTCATTGCTGTTTGAAGCAGAAACGAGCGAACAAGTGGGAAATCGACCTTATTGTTCAGTCGCGCCGAACGTGGCTCCAAGTGCTCGTTCATCTGCAATCCAATGAGAAGCGGTCACGAGTCAACAAACGTGCCATCAATGCAAATTGAATCGCTTGCTAATGGGCTTTTCGTCGTGACTGATGGTCCCCGTAGCGAGTGCAAACGGCGGTTGTTTTGCTGCTTTTCTTGTGCTTGCTCGAAAGGACATTCCAATTACTTAGTTCGAAATGCAAGTCGTCTTCTCTCCGCTACTGCCTCTCCCGTGCTTGCAGAAGGCAAAAGCCGAAACAAGAGCTCCTGTTTGCCCCGCGAACACCCTCGAGAACTTCGAAGGGACAAGAGCTTGTTTATGCCCGCCAACTGCTCCAATACGCTGGTACTCTAGACAAAGCGGGCTGCTGATTGCCGCCTGTGCAGCTTTCGGATTTTTTCATGCGGTCGGCCAGTTTGCCGCTTGCATGCTTCCAACCCACAACTTCTTTCTGTTGACGTCTCTCCAACGAGCACGAGCCGAGCAAATGGTTGACTCCGCAACGAAACTTTCGACGGTTTCTTTACGGTTGTTTATTCCCCACACGAAGAAGAGAGGAATGGAGCTCTACCCAGTTATCTCCTCGACGATCGCCGCATGTTCGGTCACGAATTCGGCCGTCCAGCGGGTTGTTGCCGCACGCGCTCGAGGTTCTTTGCGGCGAACTCGCGGAACTCCGGCTGGAAGGCGCCCGAATGATCGTGGGCGTCGGTCAGCAGGAGACTTGCGGAGAACGTTCTCGACGGACAGCCGATCGAGAAGCGACTCCAACCAGAGCTCCTGCAAAACAGAGGGGAGGGGACTCACGGCAAGCTCCAGCACCTCGTAGCAGTCGGCGAGCGGCAAGAGGCGAGCAGCGACCACCGATAGAGCTCCACCTCGCCGCAGTAGAAGAAGCGGAGCAACAGCTCGACCACGTCGGCGTCCACGCCCTTGATCTGGACCACTACCGTTCGTTTCTCTTTCGTGTCGTGCGTGAACAGTCGACGGAACACCGGAGACCCCAAGCAGATGATCGCTTTTGAGACCTGAAGGAACGAGCAAGAGGATCAAACAAACAAATGGATGGAAGAACCTTGAAGACGCTCTCCAGGACGCGCACTTCCACGTCCGCGAACTCGCCCGAATCGAAGGCTGCAGCGTGTTTCCCCTGCACACTCAACGGGGTTGTCCGCTCCGTCCACTCGACCGCACCGATCGGCTGCAGCGGGCGAATCGCGAAGCAAACGAAGAGCGTCCGGCAGGCGGCGAGTGCGGCAAGTCGCTCCTGCTCAACAGATCCCGATGGATTGCGTCCATCCCCAGCAGTCGCTCGTCGAATCGAATTCGTGTTCGTCTTCTGGACGAAGGGGATCGGTTGAGCGAGAACGGAGCGAACGGACCGCGTTCGAAGAACCCGCTCGCAAACTGCAGGCGGATGGACGAATGGCCGCTGAAGTCACGAACGCAGAGCAAGAGACCGCAGCCCTCCGCCCACTTCTCGTCGCATCCCTTCGGAAAGGAGCGAATTGAGAAACTGGCCTTGGGGGGCGCCCTTCACAGCGAACGCGCCGCTTTCCCACGCGTCCGCAAAGGCCGCCGCTTCGAAGCGACGCGCGAAGTTCACGAGCGGTCAGCGGTGGGACGTTCGTTTGGCCCCTTTGGGCGGGATCGAGCTGAAATTTCCGGGGTGAGGGCGCACAGGATTCGATGAGGAATTTCGGCCGCGACCTCCACATCGAGGCGAACGACGGCGTCCTTGCGGTAGCCGGCCGCTTCGTCCAGCAGGACTTCGCACAGGGCGAACTGCAGCGGATGGAAGGTGTGCGAGATCGACCGCCGGAAGTGTTCGATGCCCGCTCGTTGGGCGACGACTCGCGGTTGAGCAGCGGCTTGACACGACCACCGGTCCTGCCCGTCGTTCATCTCGAGTCCGCGATTGCATTCGAGCCGGAAACCGAGCGCTTTTGGCCTTCAGCGAGCACTCGGTTGGCTGTCCGAAGAATCGCGGCATCCCGTGAATGTCGGCGCGTTTTGTCGTCGAGCGACCGGGCGGCGAACTCGCTGAAGCGCCCGACGTCCAGGCGGAGCGTCCCGGTCGGGCGGAAGCGGTCGGCAGTCTATTTTCATGAGCCTCATCCTCCGACGGCTCGCAACGACATTCTTGCGGGTCTTAAACAGCGCACAACATTCTTTCTTGCAGGAAAAAGTGAACTGAACGCCCGCGCGTTTGTTCATGCTTGCAGCACGAGTGTTTCGTTCCAACAAAAGAAAGAAGAGAGCAGCGAGCAAACACTAGCAGAAGAGGCACTGCTGTTACATCAGCCCGAAGAGGAAGCAGAAGCAAGTGGAGAACAGCACCGACCACGCGGAACAACCGACACGAACGAAATGCACCGCAAAAGAAACAAAGGCGCCAAGCCTTCCATCAACCAAAGCACTCCTTCCAACCGAAATTTGCGTCGAGCTTCCGGACGCTTCTCTCATGCAAATTTTGGGTCGATTTCGGCCGTCCGATCGTCCGCCGGCGCCACTCGCTCGAGCTGCCACCCACTCGTGCGGACGCCTTCTCCTCCTCCCTCTCTCCTTTCCGCCCATTCCCCTCCGCTTCGATGCCGACCGAACCGACCGGCCGCTCCGCGATGCGCCCGTCGATCCTCCTGCTCGTCGTGGCCGCCCTCCTCGTCGCCCCGCTCGTCTCGTCGACCGCGCCGCTGCTCCTCGCCGACGACGGTTGCTTCACGGAGACCAAAGACAGAGTGTGAGTCTCCATCTTTTCGTTCCTCACTCATCCGTCGGTGGTTGCAGGACGTACAAGGGAACCGCGGCGTGCAAGACGGCCAACGCCACGCTCTACTTCGACGGCGACACGCTCAAGTTCAAGATGGACTTCGAGAAGACTGGGGTTGGCGAAACGATTAGGCAAGTAGTTGATTATACTTGGGTTCATCCATTAGTGTTGTAGGATCGAGAAGTTCGCCGTGAATACGTGCGAATTGAAGGGCAAACTCCAATACATGGACTACACCGACCCTGAAGCTGCGTTCCAGCCGGACGGTCAACGTAGTTTACGAAAAACTTCTTCGTCTGTACTGTTGTTTTTAGAGTTGACCAAGTTCCCTCTCGACTTCGAAGCCGAGTCCAGTGGAATCTCCACCCCGGACTTCAACTCGCCTTGCTCGTTGAAGTTCGAAAAGACGGCGACCGAAAAGCACGCCATCGCCGTCTTCTCCATCGAGCTGGCGGGCGCTGCGCCGTGGTTCGTGATCGAATTTGTGAATCCCCGCCCATCCATCACTCCTCATTCGTCGTTTGCAGGAGGCCACTCTCAAGAACGACGACACGGCGGCGGATGCGGCGGGAGCCGGCTTCCCATGGTGGGCGTGGCTGATCGTTGTGCCCGTGTGCGTTCCCCCATTTCTCAACCACTCACTCACTCGTTTTTCTTTCAGTGTGCTCCTGCTCGTGGGCGGCGGCATCGCCGGCGGCGTCGTCTTCTTCGTGGTCCAAAAGAAGAAGAAGGAGGCGAAGACGCAGGCCGCGATGCTCCGCCGCACCCAACGATCGAAGAGCGCCGCCCAGAAGAAGCCCATTGTGCCCATCACGCCCAAAGACCAACCGCCGCCGTTTGGTACTGCCCCCGGAGGCACGCAAGCGCCCACCGCCAATCCGCAAGAGAAGACGGGCGGCGACAAGACGGCGGACGAGGGCAAGACGCCCCAGTCGACTCCGGCGGCTTTCGCGCCTCCCGCCGCTGCGCCCGCGCCCACCGTCCAGCCCGCGAGCCAGTCGCCTGCCGCCCCCCAGCCGATCCCCGTGATCGCCAACAATCCGGTGCTCGGGCCGCTCAACCCCAACCCCGCGGCCGGCGTCCCGGTCATGATGCCCCGCCCCGAAGCGAACCCCCAGTACGAGCCGATCGCCCCGTTGCAGCAGCAGTGAGCCGAACGAGCGAGCGGCCACGGTGAGGAGTGCCGCCACCTTTCTTCTTTTCCGCTTTCTGTGTGTGTGCAATTAGGAACCGAATAAACGTTGGGATGTGAGCTTCTTGGAGCGACGACTTCGAACTGGACGGACTCTTTGTATCGCGCTTCCGACTCTTCTTTCTTCCCCTATTTTCGACGGTTAAGCCTAACGAACGTGGCGACGCGTCCCTCACGTCCCTGCCGTTCCACAAGTTCGACATCAAAGCGCCCATCCAGCGGGATTTCGGCTGCTCCCCGCGCCCCACAAGGCGGCGCTCTTTGTGATCGTGGACGGCGACACGTCTCTCATGGAGGTGCAGCCGGAGGCGGGCGAGCGCTTCGGTCGCACCACTTCGGTCGCCGTCGGCGTCCTGCACCAATCAAATCCGCGAGAACTCCGACCGGCTCCAGGCGCTCCTCTCGTGTCGACGGTCGAGGCCGCCGGGCACGTGGGTTCTCTCTATCATTGCATCCTTTTAAGGTGGTGGAGACGCTGCAAATGGCGGGGGAGTACGCGGGCATTCGCTTCCGTTCGTGTGCGAGCGCCGCGCTCTCGGTGGAGGACGAGCGGCGGCTGTTGGCCGAAAAGAAGCCGCACGTGATCGTTGGGACGCCCGGCCGCGTGGAGGAGCTGCTCGTGGGCGACGCCTTTGTTTGATCGGCGGGAATCCGCGTTCTGTCCACCTGCTCGCTCGTTTGCAGGCGTCCAGCACGTCCACTCGCTGGTGCTGCACAATGCGTACGAGAAGGCGTGCGATTCACTCGAATTCGAGGAGTCGTTGGCCGCCATTCTCTGACACCTCGCGCCGCCCGGCCGCTTCTCCGCCGGTCGCCAGCTGCTCGTGGACGGCGGCGTGATCACGAGCGTCTGCTTCCCCCTCGTCGAGGCGCGCCTGCTCGTTCGAGGTGCTCGTGAAGGAGCTGCACGAGCGCTACGACCTGACAGAGTTTCGCAAGAGCTCCCGACATGCCGGCCGGCCGAGCGAAAGGAAAGTGGGTGCGCGACGACCCCTTTTCTCTTCACTTGCAGGTTCGCGGCGATCCCCCTGCCGGAGCACCTTGCTTCCATCTTCCTGCAGCTCACCACCTCGTCCGTAGAGGAGTTGCGGAAGACGCGCGACGAGCTCCGGGAGCGCCTCGAGGCTTCGCGCATCGCCTACGAAGCCGGAAATCCCGCGGACGGCGAGCAGCCGGGCACCAGCAAGAAGCGAACGCTGCCGCTTCTCTCATTCCTTTCATTCTTGGCGGACTCTCTTCTGAATGAACCAACCGGCCATGAAAACAGCAAGTCGGTGGAAGCGAACGGCCTGTCCGCGAGCTCGTCAATGCAACTACAGACGATTCCCGATTGCGCCGTCCAAAGCAACCAATCCTTCGGCGGACACAACGGACATTCAAACCGTCAACGGCAAAAGGTGATTGTGACCCAGGCAGGGATCGAACCTGCAATCTTCCGCTCCGTAGGCGGACACCTTTCCATTGGGCCACTGGGCCTCGCTGCGTTCGAGCACGAGCGAAGGGCAGTGGCGGGCAACCTCGACACTCGTCTTGTGCGCATTCCTCGCCGGCATCTCGGGGCACCGGCTGCCGGTCAGCTCGAACAGCAATTTCGAACATGAAGGAGAACACAAGAGAGAGCGCCACGCTCTCGGCGGCGGCGTGCGTGGAACGAGGAACGCTGCGAGCAGGTGATCGCATTGGCGGCGGTGGCAGCGGCGTGTGCGGCACGGCGGAAGGCGGCGGCCGACAAGAAGCCGCTCGCCCTCTCCTCTCCTCTCCGAGCGAGACGACCGTCCGGCCGCGCCTCACACGCGCCGGCCGCTCGCTGCCGCCGTCGGAGCGGCCGGTCGGAGTGGCCGGCCGGCAGCGAGGCGATCGGCTCCTCCGCGCTCTCCGTGCTGCACTTCGACCGGGCGGACACGCTCGTCCCCGCCGCCCTCAGCGCCGACGAGCAGCGCGTGTTGCTCGAGTGAGTCCTCCTTTTGATTGCTTCGCCCGCCTCCTCACCGCTCTCTCGGATTGCAGGTCGATGTCCCGCAGCGCCGGGCAGCCGGAGGGCGGCGGCCATCCAGCGCGTCGTCACGTTCGGAGTGGCGGACGAGATCACGTGAGCGCGGAGTCCGCAGCCGCGTCCGCCCGCCCGCCCACTCGGCCGCTTGCAGAAGAGCCGGTCGGGATCCTCCAGCCGTTGCTCCCGCTGCTCGTCCGCCTCGTGCGCAACGGCCGGCGGCAGTTCGCTTTCGGATACGAGGAGCCGGCGGACGTGCTGGAGCGGGCCGCCGGCGTGTTCGCGGCCGAAAGCTCGCTGCTCGAGGGGCCCGTGCCGTGCGTCGTGTACGGCGACCTCCATCGCTGAACGCCCCTTTTCCTCGGCGACTTCGTGGATCGACGGGGCGCACGGGCTGGAGGTCGCACTCCTGAAGCTGGAGTTCGCCGAGCGCGTGCACGTCGTGTGGGGCGACCACGGGGAGTCGATCAGCAGCGTTCATTCCTTCTACGACGAGGCGGCTCGTGCACCTGCCGTTCGCCGTGTTGGTGGACGGCCGCGTGCCGGCGGGCGGTCGCCCAAGCGGCGCTTGCTTGCCGCCATCCGCGCCATCCGCCGCCCCATCCGGCGGCTTCGACGGGGGCTCGCTGGAGTGCGACCTCGTGTGGTCCGAGCGGACACGCGCGCGCCCGACGGCGGCGGCTTCCGGTCGAACCTCAAGCGTGAGACCCTCAACAGCATCGAGCGCCGTCCACCTCTTCGCCCGGGGGCATCAGCTGAGCGCAACGTTGAGTGCTTCCTCCCGCGGATTGCCCTCGTGCAGGCCCGCTGCACGGCTACGCGCTGTTCACTGGCGCCCGGCTACGAGGGCAGCAGCTCGAAGGACGTGAACATGGGCGCCTGTCTGGAGATCGCCGCCGACATGCGCGTCTTCGTCGAGCAGCTGCAGCTGGGCGTCGCCTACCGCCGGCTGCGCGTCATGCGGAGCCGCAAACACGCGCCGCGCTTCGTCGAGGAGAAGACCGTCCCGTCGTGATCGTCCGGGAATAAACTCCATTTATTGTCGGCGAGCGGCAGGAGGTGGTCGGAGTGCTTGTGAGTCGGAAGGGTCAATCGCTTGCCCGATCGGAGCGTACGCACATACAAGGGGTGCAAACTACTCAACGGAGATGACCTTTGAGCTCTTCCCCTTGCGAGCGCGGGCAAAACAACAAGCGCAACTACTGCTTCCCACCGTTTGGTGGACGAGAAGTGGGCGGGAATCTTTGAACTCTGCCGATTGCGCGCGGCGTGGGTTGGAAGCGAGTGAATAAAAGGGCGCAGCTGCGGTCAGCGGCCGCCACAACCTCGCTTCCCACTTCTCGTTTGTGCTTTTCGTGTGTGTCAGGTGATTCCTTGCCGGCGTCTATCAAACGCCGTTTTCAGTCGCGCCCCACGCAGGCGTTCGTCATGACTACAATCACGTCTCACCGATGGGAACTGCCCAACTTCACTGCTCGCTCGAAGGCCGCCGCTGTTGGGGAGCGCTGGAGAAGCGATACGATTTACTTGTACGAAATTCTTGAAGCCGAATTCCAAATCGAGCTCGTTCCCAAAAGCACGCACGAGCGAAAGGAGTGCGACCTTTTCTTGGCGTGTGCGCGGCTCGACCAGCACTCGTCTGTTCGCCTTTGCTTCAAGATATGGTACGAGAACAGCGACGGCGTAAAGAGCGGCATTCGTGGTGAGGATTCGCAGCCTCGATCATTAGGTTCAATCGAGAACTTTCAGAACTAACGGAAGAATTTTCCGTCGGCCAAAAGCACGGCTGGAGGGCTTCGTTTACTCGCCTGTTCGCTCAACAACGAGCCGCAATCGGTTCGCTTTTTCTTTGCGTAGAAATCGCCGTCCGTGACGTGGTCGAAAAGCTTCACGTTGGTCCGAAAAACGAGGAAGTGCTGGCCAAGCACGCCGCGAACACGGCAACGATGTTCGGAAACGACACGTTCGCGGATGCGGAATTTCACGTGAACGGGAAAGTCTTCAAAGTAAGCACTTCTCCACACTAACAGGCAATTTCGTTTCTTTCTTTCAGGTCCACAAGTTCATCCTCGCTTCTCAGTCTGAGTACTTCATGAAGATGTTCACGAATGATACGAAGGAGACGCGAACGGGAATAGTCGAAGTGAAGAACTTCAAAGTGGAGATGGTCGAGCGAATCCTCAAGTTCCTCTATTCGGCGAAAGTGGACGATTTGGATGCGTGTGCTCGCGAGCTTCTCCGGGCTGCCGACTTCTACGGTTTGAGCGTCTTGCAAGTGATCACATTGCGATTGTCGCTTTGCATAAATTCGCACGCTTTCAGGAGATGTGCGTGGGCGCGATTCTGCGCACTCTCTCGGTGGAGACCGTACTCGATGATCTCAAGCTCGCCTTTGCTCACAAGCACCTCGACGGTTTCAAAGCGGGTGTGCTCCACTTTGCGAAGAAGAACGCAAATGCGCTGATCGCACTGCCCGAGTGGAAGGCCGGATTCGTGAAGAACAATGACGAGATCGCTCAAGAGTTCATCGAATTTATGGCTTCTTTCTGATGACGCTCTTGTTGAATGAAGAATAAACTTTTGTCTAGAAGCCTGGAGGTCTGAAAAGTACGATCTAACGGGACCGTGCTAGCAGAAAAATCGATCGGACGGGAGAGCGGGTCAACGACCGAAAAACGGGAGGGGAGGAAGCGAGCGGCCGGCCGGCAAGTGGGCGGAATGTCTGTCCGCCGGCCAAATTCGCCGTTGTCTTGTACTTCATCTACGGTCGCGGTCGTCATTCGTTCGATCGTCGTTTGCCATTTGGTCGATTGCGGTCGCGTTCGCTCTTTTGTTTCGCACAGAACAGCTGTCTCTGTCTTTCCCCCATAGTCTCCGTCTCATCTTCGCCGCTCCATTCGGCATGCCGTCGACATACTCTTCATCGCTGGGAGCTCGTGGATTTCTGGAGGCGTATCGGGCTCGCCCAAAATGACGAAAAGTGGGCGGGTCCGCTGTTCGAGCTGAACGGGAGCGCCGCATCGCAGTTCCGCCTCACGGTGGAGTTCCAAGAGACGAATTTCTAAGATGGGCGGTGGAAGGACGTCATCCTGAGCGTACGCTTGTCCTGCCGGGAGCTTTGACAGCATTTCGTTTTTGCGTGAAGTTGTGGATCGAGCCGCTTGATGACCAATATCTGTGGAGGAAGTGTTCTGATCCTCCGGAGACTCCGAAGCTCGTCGGTCGGCTCACTCTCGTCGTACAACCTCAATCGATCGAGTGAATTCCAGAGAAGACGGAGGACTTCCGCCCGGGCCCACAGCACGGCTGGGACGCGTGGAACGACGCGAAATTACTGACGTACTCCTAGAAAGACGTGTCCGTGTTCTTCTGCTGCGAGGTCGACCTGCTCGACGCGACGAGCGGTCGGCAAAAGCTGAAGGATGTTCGGCGACGAGCGGTTCGCGGACTTCGAAGTGCACTTCGGAGCGAAGGACTTCAACGTTAATTCTCCCTTTAATCGATTCTTCTCTGCTGCAGGTTCACAAAGTCATTCTGACGTCGTAATCCAACTACTTCTTGAGAATTTTCAGGACGGAAAGGGGGTAGTCGAAGTGCAGAACCACATGGCCGAGTCCCCCGCTCCATCTACACGGGTTAAGTGCAAGAGCTGGAGGCGAATGCGCGCAACCTTTTCCCCGCCGCCCACTTCTATCGCCTGGAAGTGAGTCCACTCCTCGCTCTTGTTTCACTCGCTTCCAGGAGATGTGTGTGGACTCTGTCGTCCGCAGTCTTTCCGTCGCGACCATCCTCGGCGACCTCCGCCTTGCGTTCACCCACCGCCACCTGCCCGGCTTCAAGAACCGCGTGCTGGAGTTCGCGAAGAGGAACGCGAAGAAGATTGTTGTGCTGCCCGAGTGGACCCCCGCGTACACGCAAGAAAATTCGAGGATTGTGGCCGAGTTCTTCACGCTGGGCGCCTCGTCTTTCGGGTGATCGCCTCTGCTTGTTTGTTTGTTGATCGGGTAGGATTGGATTTCTTTTCACTACTTACGAACAAACTACGGCCCGATCGCTCCTCCTAGCGTCCAACTGATGGGAGGTGAAAGAGCCGGCGACCTCCGACGACTGCAAGGTGACGGGCGTTGCGCGAAAGCAGAGGAAAGCTGCCGATCAACCCGCCTTCCGCCAGGTGTTTGCGTTTCTCTCGAGACTCCAGCAGGAAGAGCACGTGGGCAGCTCCACGATCTCACCCACCGGGCTGAAGACGGAGCACGCGTTCGTTGCGACCGACCAGCGGTGCGGATGAAGGCGAGTACTCGCTTCTGAAGCGGTAGAATTGGGCGTGGATGACGCAGACAGAACGTTTTCGTTCGATGCGCATCGTTTCGTTGGTCGCTCTCCTTCACGCAGTATGAATGAATCGATCAAGTGTGGTCGCCACCATTCGGCTTTCTTCGGCACAGTGCTCGAGTGGAATGGTCGGCAACTCGCCGCCTTCTGATCGCCGACAGCTTCCGCTTGGAGAGATCACTCGCCTTCGTTCACAACGAACTCGTGTCAGGTGGAACATGAAGTGGTGGCTGCTTTTCTTGTGTGTCCACGCGGTTCGCCTGCCTTCGAGGCGTCCTCCGCGTTCCCTTCTCCTCAACGAACGAATTTCCGCTCGTCTTCGACCTGTCCATCAGAAATCCGGGTCGTTCTCTCCACGCACTCCAATTGCATCCGATTTCTTTCGCTTTCAGCCAAGAATGCGGCCGTCAAGATCACGAATGATGCCGCCTCGTGAGCGACAACGAGCGCTGGGTGGTCTTCGGCCCAACGGAAGTGGCCGCCAGTTAGCGGAGCAAACATGAGACTACGTGCGTGTCTTTAGCGCCTTCTCCACCTTCCATCAAACGGGCGAAACAAAACCGTTGGTCTGATGGGCACCGACGACTTCGTGGTCCGTTTCGCCGCCGGCCGGCCACCCCTCCGTTCGTTCAGGTGGGCGGGCTGCCCGTCACGCCGAAAAATGCCCGCAGTTCGTGGCGGCAGTCGCCGAAGCGGGTGTTGGGCGTTCGGACGACTCGTCCCTCTCCTTCGAGACGCTCCTCCAGGAAAGGATCCTCGTGTTCTCCATCGATTCGTGCGCTCCCCTCTCCTGCTCGCTCCTCATCCTGCTCTTCACCTTGCGGTTCGTTTAGAGCCGACTGATTGACTCACTGGGCGCTGAACGAGACGGGCGTCTTAACGTTGGGCGGCCGGCTGAATCGTGCTGCCCATCGACTCGCCAAGGCAGCAGCCGAAGAGTGAGCACGAGGTCGATTGGAGCGGTCATTCCCGCCTTCTTCGACGATCGACCAGTCGGGGCAAATCTTCTTCCGACTGGACGCCCTCGATTTCGTGCTCTCGAACGCGATCTTCCGCAAACTGTGGCCCTTCTTGGCGGCGGACAACCGTGCTTGCAGCTAAAATTCGTGCTGACGATCGGCGGCCGCGAGTTCCCCGTTGGATCGACTGAAGATCAAACGGACGGCTGCGAGGCGCGTTTCGGAAACGACAGCAAAGGATCCGCCCCGAGGTTCACGTTCCCGCTCGCCCTCTACAAGCGGGCGTCTTCTGGACGACTACCAGCTGCCGGGCGGCGGGTTGGCCACTCGGTTGGAGTGAGCTGCAGGATGATTGGGGTGGAAATAAAATCGGTGCAAGCAGCCGCTTGATTCAACTGCAGACCGAGGGACGAGACGCAAATTATCTCTACGGTTTATTTTCGCTTTTACGGAACAAAGACAAACGGAAAGAGAGGACTGCTTGATCACTCCTCTCGAACACTCGGATCACGGCGACTTGGCGGCCGTCTGCTGCGTGGACGCTTCCTGGACGGTAGCTTGAGTGGACGCTTCCGGAACGGTCTCCTGCTGGGTCTCTTGCTGGCGGGCCTTCTCGTGGCCTTCGATCTTCTTCCAGTTGTTCACAATGCGGCGGAGGTGCTTGTGTAGCGTCAACCACTGCTCGGCTCGCTCTTCCGTCTGAAAGACACGCCGATGAACGGAAAGCGACCTGAAAAACGAACCGCCGTCTTCTCTTTCTTGAGCGCCTCTTTGCGCACCTCCGCGAGCTGGGCGGCGGTGTCCACGTCCAGCGGGTAGGCACGAAGGAAGGCGCGGTAGGTCGCGCTCGCCCACAACGACCACTTGTTCGGGAAGATCTTGAAGAGGTGCATGTCCTGCAGTTGGCCCTGCGACGCCAGCCCGATCTCGGTGGTCCAGTCGAAGCCGAGCTCCTTGGCCTTCGCGATCTGCAAAAAGGGGAGTGTTGGAGTGACGAGGAGACTCACAGCGCGCTTCGCGTCCGCCGTCGCCTGCTGGTAGTGGCGCTCCTTGGGATCTTCGCCGCGTTTCACGTAGGCCTGCAAGCGGTCACTCCGCGGCGTGTGGCTTCTTTCGCTCCACTCCAGGGCCCCGTTGGCGACGGCGGGCGCGTTCTCCTTTTTGCTGGGCTCCTTGGGCGGCTGCACGTCCTGCTTGGCGACCTTCGGAGTCTCCTTGGGCGGCACGGGCGTCTTCTTGTTGGCCGCCTGGCCGGGAGTCTCCGTCGGCTTGGGCGTCGGCTGGGGCGTCTTGGCGGCCTTCGGCGTCTTTTTGGGCTGCAGGGGCGTGTTCTCCTTGGCGGCTCCATTGTCGGCCTGGCCGGGAGTCGCCGTCGGCTTGGGCGTGGGGTTGGACGTCGTGTGGGGCGTCTTGGTGGCCGAAGTCGGGCGGGACTTGCGGCTCGTCGTCTTCTTCGTCTTTCGCGCCTCCGTCTTGGCCGCTTGCTTCAGGGACTTGCGGGACGGCTTCTTCGCTGCCTTTTTCTTGCGGCGGCGGCGGCAGCAACAGACCCCAATGGCGACGGCCGCGACAAGGAGCCTGCAAGAAGCGATAGATGAGTGGAAGGAAAGAAGAAGGGAGAACTAACAGCAATCCGCAGATCCCGCCGCCCACCGTCGCCCAGAGCCGCCAGCCGCCGAAGCCCGCCTCCGACGCGCCGGCCTCCCGCGACATCTCCAGAGCGGCGTCCTTCTGAAACGAAGGCGGTGAGGAGCAGAAGAGGGACGGAGGACTCACGAAAGTGAACTTGAAAGCCGGCGCCGGCTTGTCCATCGCGAATCCGACCCAAGTCTTCTTCTTGCCCTCGCCCGCTTCTTCGAGCTTCGGCGGCTGCGCGCAGTTGGACGACTTGTCCTTGATCATGACTCGGGTTGCGTCCGCGTTGCCCGACCACGGGTAATCGTTGGACTTGCCTATGATGGAGTAGTGAAAGGAGAAAAAAAGCGAGACTCACTGTTGTACCAGAGCGTCAAAGTCGACAGCCCTTGCATCAACTGCAACGCTTGCAAACAGCCACCGACCTCGAAAGTCCCGCTGAAGCACAAAAGATGAAAGAAAGGATTGAGACGAGAACGAACTTCGTGTTCACATCCCCGCCCGTGTACTCGATGTCGAACTTCAGCGTGTCGCCTTCGAACGACAACGTGGCGCGAGCTTTGGTGCACGTCTCCACGAGTTCGAAGACGCTGAAATCCTTCCGATTAGAGTGGGCAGGAAGCGGGGAGGACTCACACTTCCGTTCCCTCCTGCTTGAAGCACTCCTGGTCGTCGGCGAGCAGGCGGACGGGCGGGGCGGCGAGGACGACGGCGGCCGAGAGGACGAGGAGCAGCACGGCGGCGGGCGGCAAGCGACCGCTCCACCACGAGGCCGTCGGCACGCGCATGTGGAGCGAGAGGGCGGAGAGCGGAAAGAAGAGAGCGGCTGGTCGGGAGAGCGCCGATTGAACCAACTGGCAGCCGACGGTCCATTTTCTTTGTTCACCGCTTCGTTCGATGCAAATTTGATACAAACAGCGCAGAATAAGCGATTGCTTCGTGCGCAATTGCGAGTGGAGAGGGCGTTCGAGCCCGCAAGTGGTCAAAGTGCTCGTGAAAACGCCGCGTAAGCCGTCCGCTCGTCCCCCTCACTCGTCCTCCCGCTTGCAGCCCAGAAGTCGAAGCTCGCCGTCGTCAACGGCTTCATCGACGCGGCTATGGAGCACAGGCTCATTTTGTTCGACGAGAACTTCGCGAACTCCGCGTGCCGAACGGACGGGAAGCACGCGGCCTTTTACGATACCCTGTGAGTTGTCGCCCACGTGTTCGCAGGGCGTCCGGCTCGTTCGAACGGCTTCCGGAGGGCGCTGATCGCTTTCGGCCGCTCTATCGGGAGCAAATCGCCGTGAGTTCGCATTAAAAGAGCGGCGAGGAACGTGCCGAAGTTGTTGGCCGCCGTCTCATTGCTGCTCGTAGAAGAAAAGGGGCGAATCATGGCGGTAAACGTAGTGCTTGCCGACTCGTTCACCCGTTCAACTCCTTCTTCTTTCTCACAAGCACCACCGCCGTCGATCACTTCAACGCTCGCTTGCAGCTGCAGCTGGGCGCCGATCCCGCCGGCATGCGGCCGCTGAACTCGTGGAGCGCGTGCACGTGGAGCTGAAGCGCGAGGCGGAGATCGCGGGTGTCCTGCCGATCAGCGCCGCCCGGGCGAGTCGCCGGTGATTCTCGCTGCTCGTCGGCGGTCCTTGGGGACTCGTGCGTTCACTCCAGCCTTCCACTCGGTCTGCTTGAAGCAAGCCAGCAGTCGAGGGCGCACTCGTGATTGGCGGACGGAACGATCGGAAGTGCGGGCGGGAGCCGAAGTTCCACGGCGTTCCGCCGGTCGACTGGCCGCTCCGCGCGTTCAAGTGAGCGCACCGAACACTCCGCTTTGACGCCCGTTCGGTCGCTCGCTCTCTCGCGGCAAACTCCACGCGAAACTCGGCTCGGCGACAAGCGGGCGGCCTTCTTCGACGTCCACCGGCCGGTCGGCCGAACGCTGGACGAAATCGCGCGGGAGGGGCGACTCGAGCGCCGGGCGGCAGCCGGCGGACGATCGGCGGCCGAAGTGGAGGGCGAGCGACTGGAGATCCCGCTGCCCGTCGATCCGCCGCTCCATTGAACTCCCGCTTGTTCGAGCAACGACCGCTGCGAGTGAAGGAGAAGAGCGGCGTCGACCTTCTCGCCTCCCACTGCGTCCACTTTCGCTTCGACAAAAGTGTGTGGCAGCGAGTGAAGCCGCTGCACGAGTTGGCCCTCTCGAAGCAAATTTGAACGAATGAATGACGGAAATAAACGACTGTTGCATCAACCGGCAGAACTCGTTGTGTGGAAATGGAAGAAGTTGCTTCAACGGCTCTTTCCTTTCAGTAAAACGGACCAACGATTTTGACCGCTTCGCACACACCAAAGAGAAAGAAAAAAGTTTATTCCCCGCGGAGAATCCCCGGATCTCTTTGAGGCGCGTCTCGGCCACCTGCAAGCAACGAATGAGCGGACAGCTCGAGCGTCAGCCAGCCAGCCGTCCATGGCGGCGATGCGAAGGGCGACCACGTGCGTGAGAACAAAGCAAAGCGGTCGATAAGGGCGCCCGGCCGCCATTTGACCACTTGGTGCACAAAGGCGCTCACGTCGAAGCTCTCCTGCAAGGGAGGGCGGGCTGAAGTGGGGGCGGGGGAACTCACGCAACGCTCGATCTGCTGCCGAGGATCACCCACACCCACAGCGCCGGCGCCCTGCAGCAAGAAGCGAGTGGGTGGGGAGAGCAGGCGGAGAATGAGCAAACGACAAGGAAGTTGGAAAAGTGACAAGTGTCTTTAGAACTGCATTAATCACCCGCCCAAGAGAAGTGTGTGAGCAGTTGATCAACCGCGTCCCTTCCCAATGATCTCCGCCCTCACCGCTGGAGGCGAGCACGACGGGCGGCACGTAGTCGTCGGTGATGCGCTTCACGATGGCGGCCTCGGCGCGGCGGACGGCGCGCGAGAAAGCGACCGGCTGGTCGACGTCCGGCCACTCGCCGCGGCGCCACTCGCCCAAGTGGAGCACTTTCACGTGCCGACTACGAGGTCGGCGGCAGCGTCCGAACTGTCCGATTGGGAGTCGGGGGCGCGCTTCAGGTCCGCCTCTTCGGTGGCCGTCAGGTCGCACTCGTAGAGCTGGGCGCCGCCCTTGAAGTCGCCGCGTTTCGCCAGCCGCACGACGAAGCGGCCCGACTGCAGCGGGCGGCGTGATCACTCGCGAGCGAACGGGACTCACCGGAGCTGGAGCGGCAGCTCGTCCGTCGGGAAGAAGGCGGCCGCGCCGTGAAGTCCGCCCGCTCCACCACGCACACGATCAGCCGGCAGCCGTCTTGCCACACCTGCAACACGCGGGAGTGAGCAGAAGGAAGGGGAGAAGCGCCCACCAGCCGCCAAAAGTGTTTCAGCTCGTCCAGGGCGGGTGCTTGGGCCATCACGTAGTCTTGGCGGTTCCAATCGGCGTACGTGGCGTTCAGGAAGACGGGCGGCGCGTCGGCGGCGGCGGGCGGCAGCTTCACGCGCTTGTGGGCCAGCACAACGGCCGGCAGCCGGTGCGGCGGCCAGGCGCGCTGCTGATCGAGGAACGCGGCGCACTGCAGCCGGACGGGCGCCGCCACCGCCTCGAACTGCGTGGCGCGCGCCGTCGGGCCGCTCGTGCGCGTGACGGTCGCCACGAAGTCGCCCGGTCGGTCGCCCTCGGTCGCCGCCACCCACTCACGTTCGCCGAATAGCGGACCGACTTACGGCTGGTCGGGTGCTCCGACTTCGTTTTCAACTTTTCCCCACCCTTCTTGGCGGAACGACCGAACGGAGAGGCTGATTGAGAGCGAGTGGAGCGAGCAGTGGGATTTCGAGTAGGTAGATGGACAGCCGAGATGGAAATTGGTCGAGGCGGCAGTCGAAGTCGCAGTCTGGCCGTAGGGCTCTGCGACTAGGCAATTACGGCGGCAAAGGAAAGCTGTCAGATTCTCTTGTGCTGTGTTTCCCTCTTCTGCAATCCCGCTGGCCGCGCTTCAAGCGCGTCGTTCCGGATGAGTCGATTATCGAACTCTCTTTTCGTTTCGGACAACACGAGCGCTCAGTTCGATCAGAGGATGTGAATTCAAGGCTACAACAAAGTGGTTGTGCGAATCAACTCCAAAAAAGGACCAAGCAGTCGGTCCGCGCGAAAAGAACCGCCGCTCCGCTCGCGACGTCCGCTTGCAGGGCGAATGGAACGAGAGCGCCCTGCGCAACTCCAGATCGGCCACTTGTTTCGCAGCAGGCAGCTCTAGACGGCGGATTGCGTCGCATTCGCTCGTTTTTGTCGGCGTGCAAATTCGGCGGTCGATTTCGGCCGCCCGCTCGCTCGTCCGCCGCACTCGTCCGATTTGTCACCGACTCGTGCGCCCGCTCTCTCCCTCTGCTCTCCCGCTCCTCTTGTCGCCCACTCCGATGCGCCGCCCGGTCGTCCTCCTCGCGACCACCCTGCTGCTCGTCGGCCCGCTCCTCTCGGCGGCCACGCTGCAGCTCCTCGCCGGCGGCACCTCGTGCTTCACCGAGAGCGGCGGCGCTGTGTGAGTCCTCCCCGTCGACCTGTCCTCCCACTCCTAATCCTCTCGCTCGTTGCAGGACGTACAAGGGAACGGGCGCGTGCATGACAGCCCAAACGACGCTCTACTTCACCGGCAGCGAGCTCAAGTTCGAGGTGAAGGACGAGAACACGGAACTGGCGATTGCCGTGTAAGCCTTTCCCTTCACATCGTTCAAAACTTAAACGTTTTCGAATGGAAATGACCATCAACGAATGCAACCGTACGGGCACGATCAATCTCGATCCGCCGGCGGATTCCAGATTTATCGCGGAAAACGGCGGTTCGTTCCCACTCGTGCTCTTTCTAGGTCTTCTGTTTAGACAGAATTCCTTTCCCGATCGTAGGAAAGGCCACTTCTGGCGGCATTACGTTTGGATCGAACGCTCCTCCTAGGTCGTGTACGCTGAGCTTCAAGAAGACCACGCCCACCGCCAAGTACTCGATCGCCGAGGTCTCCGTCACGTTGAACAAAAAAGCTCAACCGTTTTCGATCGACTTCGTGAGTTCCCAGCTGCCTTTACTCACTTCTCTATGCTTGCAGACGGCGACGCTCAAGAACGACGACAAGGCGCCGGCGGCGGGAAGCTCGACGGGCGGCAAGGGCGGAAAGGGAGGCGGCAAAGGGAAGGACGGGAAGGAAGAGGGCGCCTCGGGCCCGCCGTCGTGGGTCTGGATCATTGTTGGGGTCGGCGTCCCCCTGTGAGTCCTCCCCTTCCTCCACTCACTCACTCACTCGTCCGCTTGCAGTCTGCTCGTGCTCATCGCCGCCGGCGTCGGTCTCGGCGTCTTCTGTTGGTGCCGCGCGAAGAAGAAGGCGGCCGAGGCGGAAGCGGCGAGCGCCCCGAAACGCGGCACGAACCACGAGGAGGTGGACGGCGCCACGCGCGGCGGCAAGACCCGCTCCAAGGGCGCGAAGACGTACGAGCCGAGCGGTCGGATGCCGCGCCGCAAGAAGCCGTCCGTCCCGAAGCCGAAGCCCGCCGCTCTGCAGCCGGCCGCCCCGCAGCCGGCCCCCATCCAAGTGGGCCCCCTCGACGATGCCGGCAATCCGCTCTACGAGCCGCTGCATCCGCCGGAGAACCTTCCGCCGCCGCCCCCGCTCGATGCGCCCGCTGCCGCTCAGCCCACCATCCCGCCCGGAGTGCCGCCCCCGCCGCCCGCCAAGGAGCCGCAGTACGTGAACCTCGACGAGGTGAACAAACAGCCGCCGCCGCCGCCCCTGCTGTGAGCTCGCCGCCCGACTGACGGGCATTGGAGAGGAGTGCCCCCGCTTGTTTTCGCCCGTCTTCTGTTCCCCGTGTACGTTCACCGAATAAACCTTCCGATTTGTTGGGTTGGCTGTTGGTTGAGCGAGAAGATCTCCCTCTGGAGCTCGTGGTGGAGCACGGCCGGACTCACTCGGGATCTTCGAGCCGAATCGCTCGACTCGGTTCGGCCGAAGAGCTCCACGTTTCTGTCGAGCGACTTCGTTCGTTCGAACTGCCAATCCCCAAGCCCATTCGCGTTTCCTCTCGACGGCCTCCGACTTCCGGTCGTTCTTCGGTCGTGCAAGCCGTCCTTTGGCCCCAACTACCGCTTTTTTCCACTTGTTCGGGCAGGACGCAATCCCTCGACCCCTTCAACGCGTTCACGTGATTGCGCGGCGATGAGAACCGGGCGGGCACCTTACGATCACCGCCCAACATAGTCGGAGGAGTTAAACCCGACACGTAGGGAGGAAAGCGAACATTCCGTCCAGCTGACCACTCACTCCCTCCTTTCTTGCCGCTCCCTCACATCTCGATGCCCGTGGAGGACGAAGCGGCGGCTGCGATGCTCGAGCAGACGGCCGCGATGCGCGGCGACGAGCAGTTCGCGGACGCCCGCATTCGAGTGGAAGGACGCGTTTTCAAGGCGAGTCCTCACGTATGGGTTGCTCGTCGACCAGCACAAGAGAAACATGCACGAGAGTCTTCGGCCGAAGAGATCACGGCCTTTCTACCTTGCTCACCCGGCAGCCGGATTTCCGCACTTTCCATCCATCCTCTCCGCTGCAGGTCCACAAGTTCGTGCTGGTCTGGCTGTCGGCCCACTTCCGGCGGCTGTTCGCGCGCGCCGGCCGGCCGAAGTGGACGGGCGCGGTGGTCGAGCGTGGGCTGGAGTTCGCGTACACGGGCCGCGTGGACGAAGTGGAGCGGAGTGCACGCGCGCTCTTGCCCGCCACCGTCCACTACGAGCGGGCGACCTTGCAGGCGAGTCCAATGGTTCTTTTCTTTCTCTATGGCCCGTTCAGAAGCCGCCATCCTCCGCTCGCTGACTGTCGACGGCGTCCTCGAAGACCTGAAGCTGGCGTTCGCCCACACGGAGTTGCCCGAGCTGAAGGACGGCGTGCTTGAGTTTGCCCGCCGACACGCCCGCGAGATCACCGCCCGCCCCGAGGTGGCCGCCGAGTTCCTGAACTTTGCTCTGCCCCGCTAGCTTTTCGTTGAACTGCGGTTGATAGCCGTTTAGAATACGCCGCTGGTAAAGAACTAGTCGCGTAAAACAAGCAAGGGTCATTCGTTTTGTAATGAAGTGCCCTCTTTGTGTCGCTAAAAGCCACCAATTGCCGTCAAACGAGTGGACATTCGAAGCAAAAGCAATCGTGTCCTCAACGACCCCAATCGCCCCGCTGCTTCGCCGCCGACCGTTCACAAGTTCGTCTGCCAACCGCATCGCGGGCCGATCACCGCGAAGATTTGCTGGAGAAGGGGAGTGAACGCCCCTTGCTCGTCACCGACCACGGCGACCGGCAGTGCCGAGTGCGGGCCGCTCGTGAGTGAACGAGCCGAAGGCGACGGAGTCCACGCGAAAGACCAGCGAGCTTTCGGCCGCCAAAACGAGAGCGGCGCCACGCCGAACTCCAGCCGCGCGTTCGTCCACCGGCCGCTCTGCCGGTCCATGCCGCCGTCTCAAACCGAACGAATCAGAGCGAAAACGTTCAGTTTTCCTCTTCGGACATTTTTCGCAGCCCACCGCCAAACTCAAATGTTTATTCCGATCTTTACAACCACACGAAGAATCAAACGCCTTCCTTGTGGCCCATCAGACGGTCGGTGCCTTGCGCTGCTGCTCCTCTAGCGCCTTCTGCTCGTCCACCAGCTTGTCCCACTGCTCCTTGGCGAGGCCCAGCACGGAGGCGAGCAACATCACGGCCTTCTTGTCGTCGCCCGTCTGAAAGCACTCGGATGAACGAAGGAGGGAGTGAACCGACCGTCAGCGGGATGCTTTGAAAAGCGTAGAGGCCGGCGTCACGCGCGACTTCGGCGATCTCGTTGTCGAAGGGGTAGCGCTGGACGAAGGCGCGGAAGTGCTCGTCCTTCCACATGCCGATGCCCGGAAAGACGCGCAGCAGCTTCATTTGCTTGACGCCCTCCACGCCGCGGTAGTGCAGCTGCAAGTCCTCCAGCCAGTCGAAACCCAAGCGCTCCGCAACGACCAGCTGCAAGCGAGCGAGTGGGGGGGGAGAAGGCGGGAGAACTCACCGGATCCTCCTGCTTTTCCTCCTGTTTCTCCGCCTTCTTCTCGACTGGCTTCTCCTCCGGCTTCTTCTCGTCGGCCGTCTTCTGCGAGACGGAGGCGGCGGGAGCGGCGGCGGCGAGTTGGGCGGCCGGACGAGCGGCGAGGACCCGCGAGAGCGACTTGCAGCTCTTCGCTTTAGCCTCCGTCTTGGCGCGCTCCTTCGAAGCGTCCTTCTTCTTGCGGAAGCACACGAAAGCGACCGCTCCAGCTCCGATCGATCCGAGCACACTGGAAGCGGAGAAGAGTGAAGATAGAGAGGTGGGAGGGAGGACTCACACTCCGACAACCGAAAGGATGATGAGCCAGAGTTTCCAGTTGCCCAGCGCTCCCGCCGCCGCGTTCTCGTCCTCCAGCTCGGCGGTCTGCAAAAGAGTGGTGAGAAGAGAACGGTGGAAGGCACTCACGAAACGGAAGACGAAGCCGGGCGCCGCCTGGTCCATTCCGAAGCCCACCGTCGTCTTCTTCTTGCCCTCGTCGTCGCCGTCTTCGAACTTTGGGGAACATTGGGACGTGGCATCTCCGATCTTGACGTTGCTCGTACTGGCTTCACCGGTCCACGACGATGTCGCGCCGTTGCCTTGAAAAACGAGAAGGATTAACAAAGGGCAGGAAAGCCCACCGTTGTATTGAATCAAGGGCGACGACTTCTTCGCCTTCAGGAGCGTAAGGTCTCCCGGACAGCCGCCGATTTCGAGTTTGCCCCTGAAATTTGCCGTACGATGACGAAGAATTGGAGCACAAACTCCGCAGTCACGGCGCCG
Source organism: Aphelenchoides fujianensis (assembly GCA_024699865.1). Classification (NCBI taxonomy): domain Eukaryota; kingdom Metazoa; phylum Nematoda; class Chromadorea; order Rhabditida; family Aphelenchoididae; genus Aphelenchoides; species Aphelenchoides fujianensis. The sequence goes on along the minus strand of JAMPIO010000010.1, from coordinate 1,371,259 downwards.
CCCGGGTACTCGATCTTGAAGTCGAGTTTGGCGCCCGTAAACACGAGAGTTGCAGACGACTTCGTGCATTCGTCCGTCAGCTCGAAGATCGTGAAATTCGTGCGATCAGTTCGGAGATGTGGCAGCAAAGAACTCACACTTCCGCTCCCTGCTGCTTGAAGCAGCCGGAATCGTCGGCGAGCAGACGGGAGGGCGGGGCGGCGAGGACGAAGGCGGTCGAGCAGACGGCGAGGAGCAGGAAGACGGCCGACGGGGAGCGACCGCTCCACCACGAGGTCGCCAGCACACGCATGAGAGACGAGCGAGAGCGGTGGAGAGAGCGGAAAGGAAAATCGCCGGTTCGGATGGACGCAAACTGAACGAACTGGCGGCCCACCGCCGACCGCTTTCCGCCCGTCCATTCGGCTGCTCGCCGTCGATGCAAATCCTTCTGTTTCCAACATGCTTCCAATGAGCAGCGGTCATTGATTTCTCGCCGTAAGAAGATCGCCGAAATTCGCCACATTTCCGTGCGTAAACGATCGGTTGTTTCCTCCTTCACCTCGGCCGAAGCAAACGACCTCCTTTGCCGCTGCCGTTACTCACAAGCCGAATAATCCACTTTATTCCCTCAAAACACGAACACAACAACGAGCGACACGAACGAACAAGCAGAACGGCTCAAACGGCCGCCTGCTGCTGTTGCCGGAGCCGCTCGCGTTCGCGCATCTCCTCCTCAAGCTCCCGTTGGTCCTCCTTTGCGTACTTGGCGTCCTGCTGCGTCTTCCAGTGCGCGTACACGTGCTGGAGGTTCGTCGAGAGCTGCTGCCACACGCGCTGCTCGTCGCCCGTCTGCAGCGAGGAATCAGAGGAGAGGAACGGAGGGAACGAACGGTTGCGGCCGCGCGTTGAGCCGCGAAAGCCAACGTCTGCTCCACGGCGGGGATCATCGCGTCGTCGAGCGGGTAGCGGCGGACGAAGGCGCGGTAGTGCGGCGCCTGCCATTGGGCGACGCCGGGGAAGACGCGCAGCAGCTTCATTTGCTCCACTCCTTTGGTTCCATGGGCGACCAGCCGCAGGTCGTCCGTCCAGTTGAACTGCAGCTCCTGGGCTCTGGCCAGCTTCAGCGGGAGGATTGGTCGAATGGATTGAGGGCGGGAACTCACGATCTCGCCCGGCGGCGTCTCGTTGACGAGCGGCTGGACGCCGCGCGCGGCCGTCGACTTCGGCGCCGACGAGGCGGCAGCGACGGCGGCGAGCGCTCGTTGCGTTTTGTCCCGCACCTGATTTTTGGTCGTGTCTTCAGGGGTCGCCTTCTTCCGGCGGCAGTAGACGACGATTCCGGCGACGATCGCCGCAGCCAGGATCCTGCAAGAGAAGCGTGTGAGCGGGCAGGAGAAGGAAGGGAGGTTGGAGTGAGCGAATGGGCAGCGGGAAGAGAGAAGAAGAAGGTTAGACGAGAGTGAGAGGGTGAGTGAATGGGTAAGAGGAAGGAAGGAACGCACAAAAGGACGAGGCCGCCGATCAGAAGCCCGAGCTTCCAGCCGCCGAATCCCGCCGTCTTCGTCGATTTGGGCTCCCCTTCTTCGGCGAGAGTGGCCGTCTGCAAGAAAACGATAGAGAGGAGGAGACGGAAAGCGCACGCACGAATCGAAAGGTCAACTTGGGCGCGGCGTTGTCCATTTTGAAGCTGACCGTCGTCTTCTTTTTGCCCTCGCCGGCGTCCTCAAATTTCGGAGGCTGCGGGCAGCTGGAGGGCTTGTCCTTGATCATTATCCGGCTTGCGTCCGCGTTGCCCGTCCACGGATAGTCGGGAACCTTGCCTACAGTTGAGCAGTGAATAATGAACGACGCCAAGAACTCACTGTTGTACCAGAGCGTCAAGCGAATCGGCGGCGAAGTCCACTTCACCACCTGCAACGCTTGCGAACAGCCGCCGATCTCGAAAGTTCCGCTAAAGCACGGGATGAAGCAGGCGAGCGAGAGGGAAATGAACTTCGTGTTCACGTCTCCACCCGTGTACCCGATGCCGAACTTCAGCGTGTCGCCAGCGAACGACAACGTGGCGCGAGCTCTGGTGCACGTCTCCACGAGCTTGAAGACGCTGGAATCCGCTCGATTAGAGTGGGCAGAAAACGAGGAGAGAACTCACACTTCCGTTCCCTCCTGCTTGAAGCACTCCTGGTCGTCGGCCAGCAGACGAGCGGACGGAGCGGCCGAGTAGGCGGCCCTGGAGAGGACGAGGAGCAGGACGACAGAAGAGCGGCCGCTCCACAAGCAGACGGTCGGCACGCGCATGAGGAGAGAGAGCAGAGAAGAGCGAAAGGAATGAGCGGCGACGCGAGCGGCCACCGATTGAGCATACTGCCCGCCGACCGGCAGCTGCCGTTTGCTTTCTTTCCGCCGACGTGTGATGCAAATTCGCGCCTCGACGTTCGGAAAGGGCAAGTTGGGTCGTTTCTCGTTGCAACGTACCGCTTCTCCTGCTCCTCTTTTCTTTCAACCGACGCCTCCGATCACGTTCCCCCATCTTCCTTCGCTTTTGATCAACAGAACCACCCATAAATCCCTAATGTTTATTCGATTTCACGTAAACGACACGAACAAAAGAACGAAACACATGGACACTCCGGGCACTCCTCCGGGCGCCCCATCAGGCGCTCTTCTTCGCTTCGTGCTTCGCGCCCTGCTTGGCGGCCTCCATGTTCTCCCAACGATCGACGAGATGGACGAGGACCTCGCGAATGAACTTCCAGTCGTCCTTTGCCTCGCCCTCCTGTAACCAGCCGATGAGAGCGATTGGAAGAAGGGGGAAGCGGACGAACGCTCATTTCGGAGTGCCGCTTCTTCGCCTTGACGGCCGCCTGCTTCGCGGCCTCGAACGTCTCGGCGTCCAGTGGGTAGCAGCGAAGGAACGCGGCCGCGTTCTCGTCGTCCTTCTTTTGATCTTCGCCCAGGAACTGGAAGATCGAGTGCAGGCGCATGGCCTGCATGCCGCGCGTGCCGCTCTTCAACGCCTCCAAGTCCTTGCGCCAATCGAAATTGAGGATCCGGGCGTAACGCACCTGAAAGAACGTCGGCGATCAGTCGAATTAGGCGTAGAATTCACGGCCGACAGCTTCGCGTCCAGCGCCTCCTGCTCGGCGGCGGTCCGCTCGCCGCGCGGCTCGTCCTTGAGCGCACGCGTGACCGCCGTCGTCTGCTGGCTGGTCACGAACTTGCTCTCCGCGTCGGCCGGCTTCGAGTTCTTTCGGGAAGGGACGGGCGTCGGGTCGCTGGTCCTTTCTTTGGGCTGCGTCTTGCGCGCCGACCGGGCGGCCTTCTTGGATGCGTGGCGGCGGGACTTCGCGGACGGCTTCCGAGCGGCCTTCCGCTTTCGCAGGCGGCAACAGACAGCCACCGTTCCCGCGGCGATAAGGGCGATGAGCAGCCTGCAATCGGAGGAGTGAGTGAAAAGAGTGCAGGACGCACAAGAGAGCGATGCCGGCGACCAGCAACCAGAGCTTCCAGCCGCTCACGAACGACCCCTCCTCGCTGGACTCGTCTTTCCTCCCAAGGGCGGCCGTCTGCAAGCGAACAGTGATGGGTGAACGACCGCAGGCACTCACAAAACGGAAAACGAAGCCGGGCGCCGCCTTGTCCATGTCGAAGCTGACGGTCGTCTTCTTTTTGCCGTCGCCCGCGTCTTCGAGCTTGGCCCCACACTGGGACACTTTGGTGCCGATCTTGACGTTGTTCGCGCTGGCTTCGCCGCTCCATGACGATTTCCCACCTTCGCCTTAAAAACGAGAGGGATTAACAAAAAAGAAAACCCACCGTTGTATAGAATCACGGGCAACGACTCCGTCTTCATCAGCGTAAGGTCTCCCATGCAACCGCCAATTCCGAACTTGCCCCTGAAATTCGCCTAACGATGACGAAGAATTGGAGAACGAACTCCGCAGTCACGGTTCCGCCCGGGTAGTTCATCTTGAAGTCGAGTTTGGCGCCCGAGAACACGAGGGTCGCCGACGCCTTTGTGCAGTCGTCCGTCAGCTCGAACACCCTGAAGTGCAAGAGATGAACCTGACGGGAAAGGAGAGGACTCACACTTCCGCTCCCTGCTGCTTGAAGCAGTCCGGTTTGTCGGCCTGCAGGCGAGCGGGCGGTGCGGCGAGCACGAAGGCGATCGAGGAGAGGACGAAAAGGAGCACGAGGACAGGCGTCAGGGAGCGACCGCCCCACCACGAGGCCGACGGAACGCGCATGAGCGAGAGCAAAAGGAAGAGCGGAGTGGAGAGAGTGGGCGACTCGAACAGCCGCCAACTGAACGAACTGCCGGTAGATTGCCCACGGCCGCATTTCCGTCTGTCGGTTCACTTCCGCACATGCAAATTTCGTTTAAACGAAAGCCGACTAAGCAGACGGTTCTTGCGCGAGTGTTTGTGGACGATCGTCAGGAGCGTCGACATCTGAGTGCATTCCTTACGAAGTTTCCTGTCACATGCTTTCGTGACGTGAAGCCGATCTTCAACAGTCCAGGACGTTATTGAATTTCAAGACTCATGTTGAAGACAAACGCGCAAAGAAGGACAAGCATTCGAGCCGTTTCTCGCTGCGAACAAGCGCCCGTTCCCACCGAATAATCGCGGCACTTCTCGCTGACTCGATCAACATTCCTCGCTGTTTTCGGAGGCAGAGCGAAATGGAAATCAGTGCATTTGGTTGTCTCATTTACGAACAGAAATTGACTAGAGACGGAGTGGCTTTCCCACCGCATTAAATAGCCGTTTGATCGAATCAGCAAATCGATTACAGAGGTGGGCGGAGCGCCGTTGATTCGTGGCCGGCAGCTGTGTGGCTCGCACGAATTTAAACGCGCTCTTCGTTTCGTTTTGTTTTGTGTTCTCGGTTGACAAGCGAGTGGCTGATCCTTTCCTCTCTTCTCGATACTCTCGATCGATCGGCTTGAAGACAAACTTCGCAATTGGGTCACTGACTCATGAGTCAGTCAGTAACAGTCAGATGACCGTCAGAGTCACTTTCGTTAACTGACTCTGACTGTCAGAGTCAGTTGGGCTGAGTGACTCTGACAGTCAGAGTCATTTTCAGTGACTGACTCAGTCAGTCAGATTACCACTTTCGTTTTTGCCGGTTTTTTCAATAGAAATCCAATAGTTCCGTTTCAAAATTTGTTGAGAACATTTGTTTAAACATTTCTGAACGTTGTTTATTGTAAAAAGCGAAAAAAAATTAGTTTTCCGCAAATGACTCTTGAGAGTCAGTTGACAGTCAGTTCAAATGACTGTCAGAGTCACTCAGCCCAAGTGACTCTGACTGTCAGAGTCACTTAGCCCAACTGACTCTGACAGTCAGAGTCAGTAACGAAAGTGACTCTGACTGTCACAGTCAGTCATTTTGCGAAGTTTGCTTGAAGAGCGGCTAGTCGACAGTAAGCGGGCGTCCTTCGGCGTGTCCATCTCATCGGTCTCTGTCTCGCAGCCAGTAGCCGCTCCAGTCGATCGCCGGTTTTCTCCCCGCCGGCTTCTCTTTGCGGCTGTTCAAAAGACGAACAGGTTCGTCTACAGACAACCCGCTGATCAATTGCAGGCCTCACGGTTCTAACGGAAAGGTCGTGGATTGATCGCCTGCTCCACTGAGCTTCCGTCTCTTCGGCGTGAGTTTAGCCTTTGCTACAACGAGCTCGAGTAAAACGACTTGCTTTTAGTTTCCTTTCACGCCCTTGCATCAAGGAACGACTCTAGGGTCCCTAACACCGCCACCGACGTCCAGTTGAGTTCTGCTTCGTGATCGAAATGATTGCCACCAAGTGTTTCTCGTTTTTCCTCGTTTTTGTCTCAATTTCTATTCAAGTCCCGCCCGCAAGCTCCTCCTTCGATTGCGACAAGCAAATCGAGCCGCTCGTTTTGTTCCTCGAAAAGTACACCGACTTGAAGCCGGGGAGCACTCCCGTCGAATGGGCTAAGAACGCGGCAAACATTAGTGAGCAACTTATTGCGGATGTTCCGCAGTTGACGGAAGACGGGAGTTTTTTGCGGTTGGTGTACAACGCAATGAAAAACACACCGCGGGAAATTCGGGATTGCATCGGGCGGTTGGGGCAAATCGCGACAAAAGACGTCGAAAATCTGGAGCATTCCAACCAGCGGCTGTTGAAAAGCCTCAAGATTTCGGGCTTTGCGCACCGTTTTGAAGAACTCGTCGATTCCCCGTTGTCCGGTGTTGAAAACAAGCTCAAATCCGTGCTCGAAAACGACACCAGCAATCCAACGATGTGGATTGAACACTTCGCCAGAGTCTGCGATGATCGCTCGTCGGCGTTCACAATCCACTTCCGCGATGCGGTCACACAAGGCTGTTCGAACGGCCCGAAGGCACGCGACCTGAAAGTCGACGAAATCGTGGACGGCTTGTTCAAATGCGCCTTTTCGTTCGCCCAAGACGGGGAGCTCTTGGCCGACGGAAAGGAGTTGGAGCGGGACATTCGCGTTTACTTCCAACTCCTGGAACTCGAGGACGCCAGCAAAGTGGCCAACGAGGTCTGCCTTTCGTACTTTGACGCTCCTCCTGGTGCCAAACAGAAGAAGAGCGAGATCCTGGAACAAGTGTGGGACAGAACGGGCGAACGTTATGGCCGGGGATGGTTGTGCTTGCCGCAGGCCGTTCTTTTTTTAAATCCCAACTCAGACGAGGCCAAGACGCAATTCCTGCAGTTCGTGTTAAACGACGTCGCGCGAATTCGCTGGCTTCGACTCAATTGCGGCGCTGCTCTTTCGCTGTCCGAAAACGTGACGAGCCTCTCAACAGAGGTCTTTGAACGTTCCGAAAAGCGCCTTGTCGATGCGATTGAACCTATTTACAGTTTATTTTTTGGTCCGTGATTTTTTCATTGCCAGAAGAAGTGATTGTATTCTAGCGCTCATCCATTCGGTGTCTCGCTGTTACCGCTGCTGTATTTCTCAGATACGTGATGCCCGAGTGTTTTTTGAAGTTTAACCGTTCCACTGGTTTCCACTGGTTTATTCACTTTCGCAACAGGAAGAGAAGAAGAACGGGAATCAGCCGCTCGACGTTGCGGTGAGATCAGCGGCAGGAGACGGGCGGCGCCGGTGGGAGATGTGGAGCGGCCGAGTGTACGCACGTTCGCTTCCATCGCTGGGCGTCTTGGGCGATCGCGATCCATGGGCGCTTGCGGGACGCGTGCTCGAAACCGGCGTGCTTGTGGAGGTCGTCTTCCCAGCTGGTCGGAGAGCGTCCGGGTGGTTGGCGGGCGGTCGGCGGTCGACGTCCAGCGCGTGGGGCGGGCGGACGGTCCATCGGTCGTCGCGGCTGGGGGCGCCGTCGTTCCTCCGCTGATTTGTAGCAGGCGGCCGGGAGGCCATTCGGGGGCCCGCAACGGCTGGTCCCGAAGATTCCAGGGCGGGCGAGCGAGAGCGGCGGCAAGAGCAACCGACCGCTCGGCTCGGGGGGTGACCGCCGGAATGCGGTTTAACCGTTCATGACACGTTTCTTGCAATGATGTTGTGTCTTTTGTAGTTGACGTTCACCGAATAAAAGCATGCAATTCAACCGTTTGAACACTAGGCGCGGAAAAAGATTTTGCACTTTCTGGTGTCCAGTAGCCGAAACGACCGCAGATGAAAGCCGACTTTTAAGTTCGGCGTCGATTCGGAACAAAACAAACAAACAGCCCACATGAACTAATCGGATTATGCGGTTCATCAATCCTCTGTTCTCCAAACAGCAGTCGTTGCGACAATCGAAAGAGAAAAAAGACACTAATGAGCCCATTACGATTTCTTTCCGTTGCTTTTGGACTGCAAAGCCCGTCGAATGCTGCTTGCTTGTTTATTGCGTTAACACTTGACGCTTCATCTCATTGAACCCCGACGCTTAATCCACCGGCGAGAATGTCGGGTGCTCGGCGGCCAACGAGCGGAAAAACGAAATCTCCGAGTTGTCGACGTCGTACTTGACGCAAAAGGTCAGCTCGAACGGAAAGCCGAGAACGAACGGGACCGACGGGCTGCCCGAGTAGTCGATGGCCACCGCGCACCGCCCGTCGTTCAGTTCGATCTGCAAACCAGAATTCGTTTCAATCGAATCGAACGGAACGAACGTCCTGAAGGTAGTGGGCGGCCGGCACGCGCAGCTCCTTCGCGCCCACAACGAACACGAGGCCCTCGAACACGTCGGCATTCGAGCAGGCGGTCGTGTAGATGTGCAAATCGAAGTCGTAGTCCACTGGGAGAGTGGTGAAGACGTGGTAGAAGGCGGCGTACGGCAACCGGAGGATGGGCGAGCTGAACGACGACGGGATTGAAAGGAAAGAAGCAAACCAATGTCTCTTGATCAATAGAAGTCCCCTTTCCCGCTTCGCGCTGCCGTTCGCCCACTCACTTACCCGCTGTCCACTTTGGCTCCACCACTGCCCAGCTCGCGTTCGCCCAAGCGGAAAGAGTCCAGCGGAAAGAACGGGGCTCGATTGTACGAATTGAAGCTCAGAGAAGCGGCCGCTTCCACCTCTCCGGCGCACAAGCCCTCCGGAAAGCCGCCGAATTGCGTGAACGACGTCAACCACGGCGTGTACGTGGGGGAGAGCTGCTGGACGAAGAAACGCGGCAATTCGGGCAGCGACGCGAAAATGTTGAGGACCGGGGCCGAGTCGGGAGTCACGGGCTGCAAAGCAAGCACGTGAAGGGAACAACGAGAAGCAATCGGTGGTCACCTCGTCCTTTCGGCTGGGATCCCTGCAAGCAATTTAGAGCATTGAATCGACCCTTTCTCTCGCTCACCACGCCAATCCGAACACTCCGCTGATGCCCTCAAAAGAGGCGTCCTCTGGGTACGCGCTTTGAATCGAGCCAAAGGTTTGATTGAACGCGAAAGGATCGAAGAACTGAAACAAGCGAAATAAAAGGTCGTTCTTTCCTTCCGCTCTCCACTCACTTCAACGAGATCGCTGATCGCTTGGCCCTCGACGACGATCGCGCCCGCTTGTGCGGCGTACGGGCCGCGCAACACACCGCTGGAGTTGCTGGAAGCAACACACAGAGATTAAATGACGAAGCACTTCGCCGTGCAACATACGAAAGATCGTAGACGGCCTTGCCGGGCGCGAGGTTCGGGTACGAGGCGTCCAACACGAACATCGAGTCGAAACCCGTCTCCAGCGAGAAAATGAACAGTTCTTCTAAACAACAACAGGAGTGTGAAGGGAAGATAAAGGACTCACGCGATTCCCCAAGGAGAGCACCGGCGAGGATCGGTTCTTCTGCAATCACCCAACAAATCACTCGATCCAACCGATGGGCAGCTTACGGGGCCAATGGGGGACGTAGTTCTTGTGCCCGACGGCCGCTCGTTGTTGCTCGTGAAAGGCGCGGAGGTCGGCGGCATTGCGACGAATTTTCCGTCCTTCCAGCCGCTTCGCTCCTTCCGGATTGGAGGCGGAACACTCGTGAACGACGGAGAGAAGCAAAACGAACGCGAGAGCGGCCTTCATTCCCGTCGCTCGCTTTGTTTCATTGATGCCTTCAGCACACATCTACCGGCTTTTATGCGAGCCGAACGGCGACCGTCCCACCGATCACGTGAAGCGTTCGTTGCTCTCCGACAACCGAAACGCTCGGCTCTTGATCGACTTTTGTCGCTTATCGGGAACCCCGCCCGTTTCTTCTGAGCGTTGCTGATCACCGGTGAACCTCTGCGACAAACCGCAGTGCCGTGAGCGTTCTGTAACGCAATGTTACGAACACCTCTTGTCGGTGAACGCCCAAATGCTTTGGGCCGACAAAAATCGGCAAACAAAGGCTCTGCGAGCACTTCGTTGTCACAAACCGGCGAGTGGTTGCACATCTTCCGGATTTTAGTCATTTTAACCGTTGAATTGATCGGCGTTTGCCAGCTTTCGACGATCAAAACGATGGTCTCTTGTTAGAAAAAACGATCCATCCACGTCTCGGTTATGGCCGTCGAGTAGTCGGCAGACCTCGTAGTTTATTGCGAACACAAACAGATGACTAGAGAAAATGCGTGACTAAAGCGAGTGGAGGGAGACCTCGTTAGAAACAATTCAACACGTTTTAGAACACATGATCGAAGGCACGAACGTGACTAGAAAGAACACAAACGATACAATTAACGGCTTCAGGTTCGAGTTTCCTACAACTCGTCGCTCGCCTTCTTCTCTCCGTCCTGATGAGCGGTCAGGGCCGCCTTGATGTGCTCCCAGAGCTCGTCGATCGTCTCCTTGTCCGCGAACTGCAGCCACTCCTCTTCGGTTTTGGCGCCCGAGTTGATGATCTGGTTGTAGATGGGGACGAGGTGCTCCGGGAGGGAGATCGCCAAGAGTCTGGAATCGAAGAAGTAAGCGGAAAACGCGTCCCGGCGCTCACTTGTTGTTCTTTTGACTCTCGCGCGTCATCGGCTTGTCGGCGTTCTGGGGCGTCTTCTTGAACTCGACGAGATCCCAGAAGCCGTTCGGATTCTTGACGACTTGGTAGAACGGTTGGGGCAGGCGGTCCTCGATGATCGGAAAGACGAGGCACGTGTTCAAACCGGCGTCCGCGATCAGCTGCCGGTCGGTTTTGGCGGAGAAGCGGCCCGGCGGGAAGCGGTCGAGCAGGGCGGCCGTCGGCTCGTCCAGCGACTCCCACGCGGCGTCGTACGAGCGGTGGAAAGCCAGCGAGCGGAGGTGGGCGACTTCTGCAAAGGAGAAGAAATAAACAAAGAGTCTGGTTGGGAGTAATGGCAAAGAACTTCGAGATTGGTGTTCAAACAACTAACAAGATCGAATGTCGACAAAGGAACCCGTTCAAATGAAGAGGAACGAACCGAAAGCCCCGGCCTCGAGCAACTCCAGCACGCGTCCGGGCAGTCCGACGATCACGTGCGGCTCCTCATCGTCCAGCAGCTCCCGCTCCTCTTCGATCGAACGAGAGTCGTCGATGGACGCGTGAATACAGACGGCTGTGTACTCGCCCAACTTCTTCAGAGTCTCCAGCATCTAAAGCGGGCAGTCTAAGCAATGAATGGAAGGGAGGACCCACGTGTTTGGCGGCCTCGACAGTCGGGCTCAAAATCAGAGCTTGCAGGCGGTTGGAATTTTCGTCCAATTTGTGGAGGATGTTGACCGCGATCGCGGTGGTGCGGCCGAAACGCTCGGCGCCCGTCTTCATCTCCATGAGGACGGCGTCGTGGTCGAACATCGCGGTGATCGAGTGCAGTTCCGTTGTCACTTCGATGCCCTCTGACCGCAGAATGCGGGCCAAAGCAAGTAGCAAGTGGAGTTTATTTGGGATTGATCGCGGTTGAGCCTTCAGCCTTCGATACGCGTCTAGCGGCCGGGAACGCGGCCGCTGAAAAGCGTGCGGTACGAAGGAAGTGGGGCGCCAGCGTTTTGCTGCCCGCGGTACGTGAACTAATCGACCGCAAAGGCGAGAAAGCGCGTCTCTGCCATCCACTTCAGCGGGTGCGTGTTCTCGGGAGTCGCCGATGCACACAACCCATCGAAACTGTGGCCGAAGCTTCAACGAAACGAAACTAATCCATTCACGAAGCCTCTATAGTTCCGTCTCCACTCTAAACGAAGACATAAGGAATAAGTGGAATAGACGAATGAGGATTGTTGAACACCTCCAGCCAACTTCGATTTACCCCCAACGATGTCAGTGTAGGCCCGTTCTGTAAGCTTCGAGATCTCCGTTGAACGCGTGGTAGTCGCCCTCTGCCAACGAGCGGTCGAAGACTGGGCGAGATCAAAGAAGTATTGATTAATCGCAAGGCCGGGTTAGTCCAGAGCTAACACAACGGCGGCCTCCGGTGCGCTCTCGCACGCGCTGGAAGCAGCAGTGAGTGGAGATTAAACGAGTAGAGGGCTTACCGGGCGTTCCAATGGTGATCAAAACGTCCACGGGCTCCTCGAGGTAGCGGGGGACGTCGTTTAAAACGGGTAGGTAAAGAACTAAGCATCTACTCGGCTTACCTCGTGGATCTTCCGCATTTGCGAGTGGTACTGCCGGAGGTCGTCGGCCAGCCATCGTCGTTGCTTCGTGCGCACAGTCAACGGTTCTTTGTTGAACATGGCCTGGGCGGGGGACTACGGAGAGAAGGAGGAAAGAAAGCGGACGGAAATTTGATTACGCCGTTTGTTTATCCGAGATCAGGAGTTCGAATTCTCTGATCGTCTCCACTCTTTCTGCTGTGATTGTTTCTTGCTTGAGCAAAGTAAAAAAGCTTTCGTTCGAATTGGACGTAACACACATGAAACGATGCGATCCGGCGTACACGGGCATTTGTTCACCCACTTCAATGCGAGCGAGCAGCGGGGAAGAGCGGCAGTCGACCAGCGATCGAAAGACCCGGCAGAAAGGCTCGGTTGCCGCCGGTCATCTCCCAAACGCAACGATCAACCGATCGATGTGGCGCCCACTCTCCCGACCTTCCCACCACGCGATCGGTGGGAACTGGGCAGCGATCGCGCGACCTGCGCTGATTGCGTGCGGCGTGGGCTGGGCGGCGTAGGTCGAGTAAGAGTGAATAAAAGCGGACTGTCACCCCTGCTGAGCACCCACACTCCCCATCCGCCGCTCGCTTGTGCCCGGCTGCTCGTTGTGTGGAAAGGGGAGTGCGTCGTCGCTTATCGTATTGATCGTAGTGAGTCGTTTTCAGCCCGTCGTTCCAGTGGCAATGTCGAAAAAAACTTCTCAGCGAGTGGACTTTAACAGTTACCTGAAGTCAGCTTCCATCGGGAGCCCGTGGAGCAGCGATACGTTTTTTTTGAACGGTATCGTCGGAGCTCTCTTCCAGCTTGCGTTCCAGCCGCAGAGCCCGGATAATCTCGATTACTGCGGCATCTTCCTTGTTTGTCGACAACTCGACAACCACACGTCCGTGCGGCTTCGTTTTAACACGTGGATCGAACGTGCTGATTCGTCGCGGAACGGCGAAAAAAGTATGCAACCGCTTCTGACCATGGTTTATCCATTCTCATTTTTCAGAACACACGCAGCAATTTGTTGCAGGCCAGGAACACGACGGCGGCAAGACCGGGTACTCGTTGTCCGTTCTTCAACGCTGGGCAGACAGCTGCAACTGACGCGTGTGTTGTGACATCGAACTTGTGGAATCGGTGGAGAGACCCGCTGGTCCAAAAGACGTAGAGGTGGCGGCCCATCATCTCGAAAAGACGGCAATGATGTTCGGCGATCAGCAATGGACGGACGTCGAAGTGCACGTCGACGGCAAAATCTTCAAGGTAGGCCTCCTTTACAGTCTTCTCGCATTCACTCTTTTCGTTCAGGTCCACAAGGTCTTCCTCGTTTTGCACTCGGAATACTTCGTGAAAATGTTTATGAACGACACAAAAGAAAAGCAGACGCGGGTGATTGAAATCAAAAACCACAGCGCATTTATCGTCGAAAATGTTCTCCGCTTTATCTACGCGGGCAAGGTCGATCAGCTGGACGAGTGCGCCCGAGATCTCCTGCTCGCTGCTGACTTCTACAATTTGGAGATGCTCCAGGCAAGCTCAATTTCTTTTTTAAGCTCCTTTCTTTTTGCAGGACATGTGCATTGCGTCGATCATCAAGACGTTGACGGTTGAGAACGTGTTGGATGCTCTCCAGCTCGCGTACGCCCATGAACATTTGGGCGACTTCAAGCAGCGCGTGCTGAAGTTCGCCAAACATAACTGGAAGGCGATTGTTCGTCTGCCCGGATTTGATGAGACGTACACACAGGACAACTCGGGGATCATCACCGAGCTCTTCAAACTGGCAGCCGATTGATCTCATCGACTTTCATTGTGTTCTGCTGCTGTATTTCGTTGTTGTTGAAACGTGAATAAATGTCTCTTCTGTCCCATTCGACGGCCAATGGCGAGTGTCCGTCGGCGTGCAAACGGCGAACAAGAGCGGCGTTTGCGGGGACCGAACGGAGCATTCGGAGCCGCAGATAAACCGCTCCAACACAAAACGGAGCGGAAAGGCCGTTGTTCGCGTCCTCTCGAATCCTTAGACGAACATCACGACAAAAATTAGCATCAGAAGCGGCCATGCAGCGATTCGAAATGCCGGTCGAAAGGATCGAACAGCTCACTCGTTCTCACCGAACAACTCGCGGCCTCCTCGTTTCTCCCGCTCACTCCCCGACGAGCAAATGGACGGTCGTTCTGCTGCTGGTCGGATGCTCTTCTTCGTGCTTCTCGCTGCCGCTCCGCCCTCCTCCGCAACGAGCGGCAACTCGACGAACGGAACGTCGACGAGCGCCCAGAGCGAGAACCCATCGCTGGGGACCTACTGGCGGACGCAACTCCTCTTTGCGGCGGGGATGTGAGTCGCTTGTCCTCTTGCTTCCACTCGTCCGCTCTTGCAGCCTGTTCGTGACCGTCTGCTTCTTTCTGGTCGGCAGCGTCGTGTGCTCCTGCTTCGAGAAGAAACGAGAGCAGTCGGCTGTCGGCGTGCTCCCGAGTGTCGCGGCCGAGAGCGAGTGATCCCGCTGCGATCCCGCAGTGATCCTGTGGCGATCTTTCCTCTTCTTTCTGTCTCTTCGTTTGTTTCTCGTCCGTGATGAGCTGAAATAAACCTCGTGATTTCATTTGCTAGCGATCCTTGCGCGCGAATCATTGGGCGGATCGAAAGGTTTGGAGAAGAGGCGAATGGAAAGTAGAGGAGCAAACTGGGAGGCGACCTGCGAGACGCCGTTGGTTGTGGAGTGATTGGAGCAGCTCGTGGCTTTGCGGCGTTCGCTGTTCTTTTTTCAACCCTCGCTCGATTGACCGCTTCGCTTGGAACACGGCGTTCCGTTCGATTCTGGGTGTGGAGTTCGTTCACGCCCGTCTCTCCGGGTGGTTGGTCGAGTCGTGACTCTTGCTCGGCGACCACTCGGCCGCCAATCGTTCGTTATGGTTTGAGTGTCCTCCGCGGAATCACGCACTTCCGCTCGCCTGTAGATTGGAACGGACTGGATTGCATGCCTTTATTAGGCGGACGTCAACTACAGAAGACCACGCAGAATCAGTGCAACAATGGGAAGAAGTGGGATCTGCCAACACAACTCCGAAGGAGCCGGCGAGAGTGCAATACTCAGCTCGCCTGTTCATTAACGTCGTTTAACGCGCATTTTGCTGGAAGAGAAAATCGTAAACGAATTGGATCGAATCCACCAAAAGCGCGTCTTTCTTTTGGAAAGCCGCTTGCAACGCCGTCGTGTCACTCCGATCGGGGTGGCTGGCCAGAACGCAGTTAAGCGTGTACCAGCGGAGTCTTGCCACTTGGTTCAGCACGTAAGCCATGAACTTTGCTTTGGCGTCTTCATTGGCTTGTCCGTTGAGCAGCATGAGGATGCTCGGCAAGCAGTACGCGGGTTCGGTGTCTTTTAGAACGAAAGACCCCCACACATCTCGCAAAGCTTCCAGCTTGGACTTCGCGCCGGAGTTCTCGTTTTTCAACGCCTCCAGACACAAATCGTTGGCCACTCGTGAGGCGTTTTGAAGACCCAGCGACGCGAAACCAGCCCGGATTTCCATTCGATTATCCAGGACTTCCCTGCGCGTCATGTCGTCTTCTTCGCTCGACTTTTCGGTGACAGACGTAAAGACGCACTCGAAGAAGCCGTCAACCATTTGGTCGATCTTTTGAAAGTCGCGAAAAGAAGTCTTCCCGCAATCGCTCTTAATCCGCGCGCGAAACATGCCAATCATCTCGGGATAATCAGACGTGTTGCCTTCGCATCCTCCTTTGTACCACCCTAGGGTCATCGAAGCGCTAACAGAGGAGTTTGAGTAGACCGAAGACAGGAAGTACAACTGCTCATTGAACCGCCATTCCACCTGTTTTTGGTTGTAGAAGGCGTAGTCGTCCATTCGGGTGTCGTCCAGGAGTGACCCGCTTGAATTTTGGATTTCCGCGAATTTTTTCTTCCACGCGTCGCGCAGTTCGTCAATGCAGACGGCATCTTCCGCGGTCCTGTGCGTCTGCGGGTTGAACGTGTGATCCAAAACCCCGCCCACTTCCGCGATCTGCGGGATTGCCGCGACGATCTCGTTTCCCACTTTTGCGGCGTTTTTTGCGAGCTCAACGGCAGATTCGGCGGAAGTCGGGGCGATGAATTTGTCAAGGAAAGCCGTGATTTCGGTCAAATTTTGCTCGCAAGCCGGGGACGAAATTGAGGGTCGGATTCCGAAGCACACCGAGGGCAAGAGCAAGAAAAACGAGAAACGCTTCCCAGCAATCATCTGAACGCAGGAATCAACACGAAACTGAACCCAATTCGACGTCGACGGCACGAAGTGACGAAGAAGGTGTTGGCGATGGATTGATTCGAAGCGAACTGCAAAAACACGCGATTGGTCGAGTTCGACCTGCAAGCGAACACTTACCGCAAAAAGACGACAACAACGTACGCAATCAAGTGATCGGGTGACAGTCGTTCGGCTCAACTGGTGGGTCCCACAAGATTCTCCCGGTTTATTGAAACGCAAGCTGTTCGTTCTCGAATCTGCCGCAACGAGAAGCCGGTTGGTGGACCCCGGCTATCGATGGAGCGAACTGCCGGCTAGAGGGCAGAACCGATTGAGTGCACTCAAAACAGAAGTGATCACTTACTTTTGACTAGCCGCTCGAAAAGCCGTGCAGATTGAAGAAGGACCCTTCGACTCGCTCGCTCCGCAGTGAAGCAAGACCTGGAGCTAAAGGACTAATTCAGTCGTTTAAATGCGCCCTCGCAGTCCCAAAGATTTGCCGCGGGTCGAAATGCTCGGCCCACTCCAGTAATCCATTCACCGATTCGATCAAGCGGCTAATCAATGCGGTGGGAAAGACGCTCCGTCTGCTGTGAAGCTCCGACCGCCGCACGGAGATCGAGTGACCGCATTTCCATTTCGTCTCGCTCGGTCACAAGACAGCAAGGAATGCTGATCAAATCGGCGAGAAGTGGAGTCGATTATTCGATGGGAACGGGCGCTCGTTCGTGACAAAACGGCGAGAATTCCTGTCGTTCTTCGAATGATTGCTGCGAGACCGTTGGGAGACCGTTGTGGGCTTTTCTACCTCGCTACTTTTTGCAAAGCCGTGGAGAGACGATAGAGTGGTCGCAAGGCGCGGAGAAGACGAGTTGAAGGGAGAAGAAGCTGCAGCCACCGTTCAGTTGAGAGCCCCGACCAGTCCTTTCTTCTGCTCGACATCCCGTCCATTGCTCACGAGTTTATTCCGCTCTCAAACAGGCGGCTTGACGCCTGATCGATCGTGCCTTTAGAGGGCGCAATGAAGCGAGAGGACGGCGGAAGAGCAATGCGGGTGCAGTGCGGAGGTTCCACCCGTCAGCCTCGACGGCCACCAGTCGGCTTGCTTCCGGTTCCAGCGGTCCATCGCTACAGACAAGACGGTTAGGAGCGAAAGAAGACGGAACGCACGAATCAACAGAAGAACGGACTTGTCTTTGCCAGGTGCTTGAGAGCGCGCCCACAAAAGATCCGGTCGCAAGAAGGGAGGGCCATCAGCAGGAGCAAAAAGAAAGAGAAGTCGTACTCACTGGCCGTCTGCTTGGGCACAACTTGCGCATCCAACCTTCTCCTGCAAAACGAAGGGATTCATTAATGAAAAATGCGAACTCGAGAGCGATCTGCTGTCCACAACGCTCATTTTCAATCATCTCATCCAGCACGCCGAGAGCTTCTTGTTGGATTGAGAGCACGTCCCTGCAAGCGACGCCGCAATCCATTCACAAGGGGATGAGCAGAGGGAAGGCGCCCACGCTAAAAAATAAGGGTTAAAGGACGGAAGCGAAAGAAACGCGCTTCAAACAACCATTAGGAGAATGTTTTGCGCTTCCTCGTCGCGAACGACCGCAGCTTCCAACCGGCGATCATCCCATCGCCTGCGGAGCGACCATAAAAACGATTTCCCTGCAAAACGCGTGGATTGAGCGAATGTGGGGGACGAAAGGAACTCACTCGAACTCGGAAGCAGCTTCCCACAAGCCGATCGCTCATTTTTGTCGCTCAAACGACCGCTGTCTTGCCTCTTCTTGGACTTCGAGTCAAGTGACTCCGCAATCCAGCTGCACATTCCGAGAGCGAGCGATCGAATGAGCAGACGGAAGGAGAGAGCTCGGCGACTCCGTCCACCGTTCGGTCGGGCATCTCCTCCCCTTCTTCGTTCCCAGCTTCTCGTCGATCAAACCGAACGAGACGAAGGGCGGTAGTCGAGTGTGTGGGATGCAACGAAGTCGACGAGTCGGTGGCACAAACGAAAGAACTCACGCGTTTGAGGACGAAAACGGGTGCCGAAAAAAGCAGTCGACAGACGATTGGTTCTTGTAGCAGCGTGCATCGCGAAAGCGCACTTCCCACTTCAAGTCGGTCGATCGTCGTCGAACGAACAAAAGAAGGATGATTACGGCAGCTGCAGTGGCCTGGAAGAGCGGAGACACGTGAACATCGTCGATTGCTGCAGACTAGAGGACTCACCGAGCGGACGGCCGGGCGGAGAGTTCGAAGCGACGGCGAGAGGACGCATCACTGACAAAAGACTCTCAAACCCCCTTTCTTTCTTCTCAGTTGTTCGTTTTCGCTGACGGCCGACTGTCCACTCGATTGCGCCCACTCCGTCCGCACTCCGTTCTGCCCTCCATTCCGCAGTTTATTCCAACAACCATCAAGCAGACGAAAGAGAATTGTTCTTGGTGATTGCAACTCCTGCATTTCGCGCTCCGCTCGGATTCCATAAAGTCCACTCGCTCGACCGGCCACTCCCAATCGGCATCCGCTCGCATTTGCCCTGAAATCGAGCGATGAATGTGAAGGCGGTTGGATTGAACTTACCGATCATCCTGCCGATCGACTCGACCAGTGGGCAGCTGCTTGGCTCCTCGTTGAACTCGACTGCACACGGCGGTTCCTGAAATGAGCGGCGAGTGTCCATTGATTGGCACAAACCGGAACACTCACGACCCTACGCATTCATTCGCGCTTGAGAATGCCGGCAATCGTGGTGCGCATGCGCCCGACTTCACGAGACGAGCGGCGCATTCTGTTGTTCTCGCAACGACCATTAGAGGACTCCTGAAAGCAAGACGGTCGATCACACCAGAGCGAGCTGAGTGCCGACCACAAACTTGAGTGGGCCGAGCGCGACGGCTCACAAGGTCCTTTCCCGTCTATTTCGCCGAACGCTCAAGACTGCAACGAGGAGAGGTGAGAGGAGGGAAGGCAGAGGGGAACACCAACCCGCTCGTCGAGGGCGTGCTTCACCACCGGCACAACGTTTGCACTTCCGCAGCCATCCTTCAATAGCAGTCGGGTTCAACGAGAGAAGAACTCCTTGAGGGCGGTTGCAATCGACGCACACACAACCAGCTGAAAATGGGAAGAAATTGAAGCGAGGTGGAGGTGAGAACTCACAACTGAACAGAAACAGCAGCCTTGAGACTGCGGCGCACGGCGACTCGCACGCTTTCGTCGATTTGGATCCCTATGCAATCGAAGATGACGGAGACCACAAGAAAGAACTCACCAACAAAGACGAGCAGTCGGTTCGTCCACATCCTCCCGCTTCGTCCGCTACGAGTGGATTGGTCGAGAGAATCAAAGGAGAACTCACCGAAAAAGGGGCTTGCCTGCTCGCCTTCAATTCACCTCATTCTTCCTTTCGATTGATCGCCCACCGATGAACTTCTTGGATGTGCTTCTCGCCCAGCTTCGCAAGTGACTCCTCAATCCATTTGCACTGCAAAGAAGTGGAGGTGAACGGGCAGAGAGGAATGGAGGACTCACCAACGGCGGAACAACAAGCGTACGACAGCCGCTTGAACTGCTTCACGACCTGTTCGATCTGCTGGTGGGTTCGAAAGAGCAGGAGTAGATGCGCATGCGGCTGAAGGCGGAGAATTGAATGGATGGAAGGGCAGAACGGAACTCACGCCAAACACGTGCACTTGGCCGCCTCCTCCGTCTCCTCGTCGCCCGCCGATCCGTTCGATTTGGCCCCTCGGCGGTGAGCGTGGACGGGGCACTCGGCTCGCTTCTCCTCGTCGTCCAGCCAGGCGCCCATCAGCAGAGCGAACGCCCTCCCGAATGGTCAGTTTGTGGGGCTTGCGGTCTAGGTCTTCCGTTTGCCGCAGACGCTCTGAAATCAAGAGCGAGAGGTGAGTGAGATGCGAGCGGAAACCAACAATTTTTCATCCAAAAGCGAATGAAGGACGGAGGATTCGAAGAGACAAGCGGCGCGGCTCGCCGACGAGCGGGTGGGGTTTGAAAGAAAAGGTGAGTGATCAGCGGAGAGCAGCAAAAGAGGGAGAACTCACTTGCTCGATCGCCTTTTTCATCTTTGCAGTCGGAACAAAGAAGTGGGAGAACACTCGATCATTCGAGTCCCGCACACGAGAAGCCCCTAATTCTTCAATGGAGTCGTGAACGTCGACGATCACGGGGTACGCATCACAAAAGACGGAAAGCGGGCGGCCTGCAACGAAACGACCGTTGCGATCATTCGTCCTCTTGGACCAACGGGAGAACTCACCGCTTGGACGGCCAACTGGACGGCCGCCGACAGAATCCGAAGAGACGAACGGCGCGGCGGAAAGCCGAAGGAAGAGCGGAGAACGTGGTTGAATTCGGGCACACTCGCCGCAGAAGTCGACCCACTTGACGAGCAGAGCGGCCGATCGGGGGGACAAAACGCAGGAGGAAGGAATGAAGGCGGAGGAAAGAGTGGAGAGAGCGGGCGGACGAGAGGACGAAAGGGAGCGGGAATGAGGGGCCCGCTGCTCCCGCCGCTCTTTTATACTCGCGGGGATTGCCCAACGATTGGAAGCGGCGATTCGTGCCGTCGATTAACCCGACGGCCGTTTGAGTCGATTGCGCAAGCCGGCGGTTGTTCGTGACCGCAGTGAACGACGCGATCGCTCGTGAAGCATCGCTTCTCGTTCTAATGATGCTGCAAACTGCGCGCAAAGTCCCGGGAATTTTCCACGAGTCATTCTAGCAGCGCGGCGGGTGACTCGCGAGCTTGGCGGCCGTTTGCACGCGGTGGGGCGTCCAGCATTGATCCAAGGGCATCGTCTTGAAGCTGGGGTTCAGTTCGATCGCATTCAACTTCTTCTTTCAACGAATCCCTTCGCTTCAATCCCTGGCTCGTCTACTAATACAACACTCGTTTATTCGTGCTCTCCGCTGCGCAATGGACGGCTCAAATGCGCTTCGAGAAGCCCAACTTGTAGCTACCTTCGCCGAATTTGTAGTGAACGCAGTGGGAGTCGAGGAAGTCGGCGCCGAGCTTCGTGTTCAAGGAGTCCTCTTCGGCCACGCGCAGCACGCACTCGCCGCGTCCGTTGCGACGAGTCTGCAGCGGAGAGTCGAGTGAAGCAACCCCACAATGAACGCACCTGATCGACCGGCAGTGGGAACTCCAGCCGCTTGCCGCCCGCCCAGTCGAAGCCGAGGTTCCAGCGACTGTCGCACGGCGTCTGTTGAGTTCTTCCGCAGTTTCCCGGTTTGCATGAGCACCGCGAGGTCGTCGGAATTGAAGCGCGTCCGGTTGTTCGAAAGGTTCGTGCTCACGAGCAGCCAGTGGCGGCGTTTGTCGAGCGCGATCATCGCTTTGGAGCGCGCGTTCTTCCCTTGGCCGTGAGTGAGGACGATGCTAAACGGAGGGATGAGCAGAAGCCGCTCCTTCCGGCTCACTTGGTGCCCTCCACGTAGAACCCACCCCCGTCACGGTGGAACGTTTGGCCGCCGCCGCAGCGCCGCTCGTCCACGCCGCCGATTACGAGTTCGCCCGTTTGGAAGGCCGCGCGGATCTTCGGCTTCCTTCAAGCAACAAATGCGAGAAAGAAAGCGAGAAGAAGTTTACGGATCGGCGACGAACGTGACGATCGGCGCGGGTTTTCCGGCGAGCAGCGAGAACCACGTGCTGGACGCGTGCCAGTAATGAAAGGGCAACACGCCCGCCACGCCGTCCGGGCAACCGAAGTCGAAGCGATTGCCGTCGGGGAAGAAATCGAAGTCCATCGGTTGCATTTGAGCCGCGTCGCTGCCCAACTGCAAGCCATTGGCGGAGAAGAAGCGCAGGACTCACGGCAAAACGATCGCGAAGAAGCGGCTTCTCGAAGCGGCTCTTCGGGGCGAGCTCCTCAAACGACTTCGACGACCGAGGATTGTAGGCGCGCGCGCTTGGAGCATTTGGATTTGAGGAAGCGTTGAGAGAACAAAAAGAAGCCGGCTGCTCGGCGGCCGATGTAGTCGTAGGCGACAGCGAGTTTCAGTTTGCGGGCTGCAACGACGAGAAGAGAGATGAATGATTGCAGCGTGGGGCGTACGGCGTTCCGAGCAGCACTTCGATCACTTGCGGGGTGTCTGCAATCAGACGATCATCCTCCCGTCGTTTCTTTCTCGCTTGCCGTCGGTTTGGCGCACGAACGGGACTCGTTAGACGGGGTTCCCTGCAGCGGCCTCCCCTTCGACGAACACAAGAACGACGAGGAGAAAGACGGAGAATTTCATTGTTCGTTTCGCTAACTACGAGGCCCGCTTTTGTACTCGAGTGCCTGTCGCCGATCCGAACGCCTGTTTGAGCAGCCGATCCACAACTGCGTGGAAACGGAGCAAAGCCCCGAATCGCCGGCTTCTCGCTGGTCTTCCGGTCAAGCAGGAGGTGCGGTTGACGTTTTTGTTTCTTCGGTTCATCGGAATGACGGCTGCGCAAACAATTCCCGTCCTGCTTTGCTGACGGCACGTGCTTTCGACCGCCAGCGAATGACGAACGGAGCAGGCACAAAACAAAAGAATCTTTTTGTTTGTGAAGTCTCTAACAAGGAGTCCCGGCAACAGAATGAAGCCTGCAGCCATGGAAAATGGAACACGACGGCTCTCGATTCGATTGATGTTTCCTTGCTGATTGTTTGTAACCGTTACGTTTGTTGTTAATCGTTGGTCCTTTGCCGGTTGGTGAGTGTTTCCTTTCGTAGCCGGTAATGAAATGTTGCTCGTTTATTTCTCGCCCTTTCGGTTCTCGTGCCCGACGCCGAAACGAACTCGACGTTGAAAACGCAACGACGCCCGGCCGTCCACCAGGCGGGGCGGCCGCCCCGTCCGGGAGTTCGCGCCGACCAGACGCTCCATTCGGCCACCAGAACGTTTCGTATCGCTGTGGTCGAGTGGTGAAGGCCGACCCCCAGCGGTGTTTTGCGGCCTCGTCTCCCTACGACGCAAAACCATTCTGCAATCCGTTCATTTCAGCACACAATCCATCGCTCTATTTTTCTTTGTGAACCGAACGGAGTGCTCTCAGGTTACCGTTTATTCGTGCGGTCATTAGAAGACGAACAACGAGAGGAGAGCGAGGACGTGCAGTTTGTGAGCGGTCGACGGGGCGGCGAAGTTGTCGGCGGGCAAAGCGGGCAACCGCGGCCCCCGAAGTCGACGCCGGCGCGTTGCAATCGTCCGTGCCGCAGTAGCACGTGTAGACGCCGTTGTCCGGCGAGCAGCCCGCCTTCTTGAAGGGGAGAGCGGAGGGGACTCACTCGACTTCCTGATCGCACAGTTGGAACACGGAATTCGATGCGTTCTTGAAGACGATGCAGCGGAGGCACTCGTCCATGGAGATCGGCTCGGGGACGACGGCCGCCGCGTAGTCGAGCGAGTGATGACAGCGGAGACCCGCCACCTGCCCCAGCACCAGACCGACGAGCCCGGAGACGAACGGCGGGCCGGCGGATATCGTGGACAGGAGAGAGCGGAGGAGCGGCAGGTGCGGAGCGGAGGGAGTGCTGGAGAACGAGTGACCGGGCCGCTCTTGCCGCCCGGTTTTTATACGCGCCGATTTTGCCGATGTCGCCGAAATTTGCATCGTTTCCCGCTCGTCGTCCGGTTTTGCGTCAAAAGTGAGCGTTCGTTCTCAGCTCGTTCTTCGTCGAGGTTGCGCACCGAAGACCGCTTGCTCGTCTCCGTTCCCGTAGACTCGCCGTTCTTCTGCTCCTTTCTTCCCTGATTGGACGCCTGCTGTCTGAACAAGACGCTCGAATCGTCTAAGAACCAAAGCAACAGGCCGTTCGAGGGCGAGAAGACAAACCGGTGGTCTACGGCGTTCACGTGCAGGCCGGACGGCTGTTCGTGCCTTAACGCTTATGCGGCGGACGTCGGCTCGTGTTCCTTTTGCGACAAGTACGCTCTTCTTTGTTCTCTTCTGCCCTCTCGTTCGTTCTCAAAGACGGCCGAATGCCCACTGCACACTCCAATCCACCGTTTATTTTCGCGAACAACAGCGAAACAAAGAAACTGGGTCGAAGACGTCCTCCGACTTCACACACACTCCGTTCGAACGTCTTCGAATCGGCGAGATCGACTCGTCGGTGGCAATCGGCATCTGCTCGCAGTTGCGCGTCTGTGGTCGTTTCGTTCTTACTGGAATCAAGTGATGAGAACTTGGAGAGACGGGTGGACTCACCGACGACTCCACCGTTCATCCTAAAGACCGGCGATGGGTGAGGACTTGACTGTTCCGCTTCTTGGCGGCCGCAGCGATCGCGAGCTGAAAGGATTGCGGAGAGAAGCCGGTTGATTGCTTCGGAAGGCGGCACTCACTCGACTTCGTTCGCTCTTGTCACGGCGCGCAGGAAATCTTCGCACAAATTCGATTTCGCAGTTGTGCCGAAAGAAAAGCGGCGGTCTTGACGGCTGCGATTTTTTCTGCCCCCATCACCAAACAGAAGACGCCTGAAAACGGGCAGCAGTCAACCGCACGAGTGCTCCGTAAACGAACTAGTTGTTGTGCAGGAACTTGCCTCCGCTCGAGCTGATCAGTCGGGACTGAAACGAGGAGAAGTGATGAGCGGAAGGCGGTCGGAATCACCAAGCCGTTCGCCGAGGGCGTGCTTCACCACGGTCACAACGTTCGCACGGCGGCGGTCCAACGGTCCACAGGCAGAACAGAGTCGGCGCCAACGGCAACAGCAGGACGTCTTGAGTTTGTGTGCAGGCTTGATTCGCAGAGGCGATCGCCGAAACGACGCTGAAAGCAGAACCAGGAGATGAGTTGTTGAAAGGGAGAGAAGAGGACTCACCAGCCGCTCGTCGAGGGCAGACGAAAGATCAATGAGAGCGCATTCCGGGGGTCCGTTTTCCCCCCTGCTGCCCCGAGCAGTCCGTACTTGCGGCTGGTCCGTTTGCTTCGTCGCAACAGCGCCTGGAAACGAACATAAATTAGACAAAGCGGGAACTCAAAGAACTCACCATCCAACAGAAACATCGAGCTTGACGTTGAGATGAGCAGAGCGGCGGTAGTCAGCCGCCAGCAGCTTCGCACGACTCCTGCAAGCAGCGCAGATCAACAACCGGCTGGGGAGGACTCACGCACAGAACGGAAGAGAGCAGTCGTGCAGACGGTTCGTCCACATGCTCTCACTTCGTCCATCCGATCGCTCTGCAGTCGTGAGAAGGGGAGGCGAGCGAGCAACTCACCAAACCATTTGCCTTGGCTTTGCGTGGGTTCGGTCGTCGCAGCCCACTCTGCCGTTCGGTCGTTCAACCCAAGTAGGGCTTGTTGGGCACAGGGATCGACGTTCACAAGTGACGCCGCAATTCATTCCCACTGCAAAGGGGCGAGTAGTGAGGTGAGAGCGAGGGAAGTGAAGACTCACAAATGGAAGAATGGCCGCGAGCGGACTCTTCGTTTCTTTGGTCGGTGCGGTCTTGTCCGCATCGTGCCCTTCATCTTGCGGCTGACATGAGCGACCGAACGCATCCCGTCGGTTATCAGCCGAACGATTCTGAAACGAAACGAGTGGATGAATGGGATGAACGGAGAGGATGAAACCGCTTTGCCGCCGTTTTGCACGGGAATCTTGACGAGTCGTCCACGCGAAGGTCCCAGCACGCCTCATTTGGTCCGTCGACACGGACGATTTGGAGGCTTGAGACGGCGATGTTCGGGTGCTCGCACGAGTCCTGAAATCGACGGCGAGGTTAGTGGGGAGCGAACGGAGAAGACGGCCGCCACTTACCGAGCGATCGGGCGGAGAATCCGAAGAGACGGAAGGCGCAGGAGAAGACGATCGGGTGGAAGACGAAGGACGTGATGGAACTCGCTGCCACGCGCCACAGGAATCAGCGCACTCGACGAGCAGAGCGACCGACCGGATGGACGAAACGCAGAAGGAAAGAATGAAGACGGAGAGTGGAGAGCGGAGGGAGCGGACGGGAGGGCGGCGGAAAGCGGGAATGAGCGCCCCGCTGCCCCCGCCGCTCTTTTGTACCCGGCCCGTCTTTGAGTCCCGCAGCGGAGGGGATTGCGCAACGCTTTGAGTAGAAATTCGGCCGTCGATTAGCCCGACGGTCCGTTTAGACGATTGCGCAATCGCCGGGCTGTGGCTATTTGTGCACGAAGTACCGCTCGACGCGGTCGATTCCGATGTCCTTGCCGTAACGTTCAAAGTTTCTGACCGTTTGCAACACATTCCACACGAAATTGCGTTGTTTGTGCACTTGCCGGCAGGTGTTTCAGGTCGAGGAGCGAACACACGCGAGTTCGGAGCAGCCGCCAAGGACGTTAAAACCGGCCGCTTTCATCCGCTGCCGCCTTTCGTTTCGCCCGGAATGAACTCAAAGTGGATCGCCCTTCTGTTCGCCTCGTTCTTTGCGCTCCACGCGACGGTGATCGAAGCGGCCGCTGATACGAGCGGTAACTCCAGCGCCGATCCAACGGCGTTTAACAACGCTCCGAGCTCCTCGCTGTTCCTTTCGAAGGCCGCCTGTCGCGACGACGTCCCGCAGGGCTGCAAGGAACACGAGAAGCGGTGCCACTCGACGGTTTGTTCGGTTCTTCTGCTCACGATCCTCTTCGGTTTGCGGCGCTTCCGAGAAGCGAGCGGAACGCGTGCCGAAAGACGAGCGCCGCCTGCTGAAAGCGGGGATGAACGGACGGCGAGGAGCAGGGGAATTCGAATGGTTGCTGGAATAAACGCGTGCATCGATCCGGGACTGCCCTCTTGTCATCTCCGTTGCTCGAACGAATGCAATCGAATGGACTGGTCGTCCTTCCGCATTGCATTGAACTCGGCGGTCGCAATCCATTCGATTTGCTGTTCGTTGCCAGCGATTGCGGCGGGCGGACTACTCTTTACACCAATTGGGTCTTTTCTCCACCGATTGGGTCTTTTCTCCACCGATTGGTTTCTTTTCGAGACATCGGCCGTCTGATTGTGCGCATTCTCCGTACGCTTCCGCTCGTTTGTTCGTTCAGGCCGCCTCCCGCTCCCGCTGCTCGTCGAAACGACTACGCGAGGCTCCTCACTCGCCGACTTGCCGTTCGGCTCGATTTGGAAGCGTCGTGATCTCGTTCGTCTTCGTGGGTCCCCACCCACCCCTCTTCTTTGTTCTTCGAGGTTCTGCTGGACGCCGTTCACGTCTTGCAACATTGAGGAGAGGATCGAATGCCGTGTTCAAGCCAACGAGTCAATGACGGCTTGGAATGAAACGAGGTGACCCTTGCGTCAATGGACGCTTTTTTCTCCTCGTGAAGCTCGTCGGTTGCCTTCACTCCTTTTTCGTCGAAGAACTTTGGCGGCTTTTCTTCCGTTCACTCCGCGTTCCATGGCCCACCGAAGGCACTCGTTCAATGCACGGCTTTATTGGACAGAAGGGACTGTCGGTTGTCACACGGGCTTCACACAACCACCGCCCCTCTTCCCTTCGCGCTCCGCAGGAAGCGGTTGAAGAGGAGCCTCTCGAAGCAAAGAAGGGCGCTTGGCTCTCGGGCGACCGGCTCATCGCACATCCACTTCGCACCACGGTGCACGTCGACTTGGAAGGAGGAAGATCAGATGCTGGCAAGGGGAGACCGCTTACTCGAACAGTTGGGGCTTGCGGCTTTGCGGACTGCTTGCTCGCACTCCACGGGGTTGCTCGTCGCCTAGAAGAAGGAAGAGACTCATGACAGGAACAGCGTAAAAAAGAAGGCGAACTCACACGAGTTGGTGTGGAAGTCGACTTGGAGATACGGCTGTCGCGGATTTCCGCGATGAAAAGCGGCCGCCGTGAGCGGGAAGAGTTGCCACCCCCGAAGAACAATCGACACCGCGAAGGAGGAGCCCCGCAATCGCCCACCGCCGCCGCCGCGCCGCCATTCGAGCTCCGCCGCCCGCCCCGATCGGCGGCCGACTTTCCCCCGCTCCCACCTTCCCGCTCCCCGATCGTTCTCCCCCCTTGTTTCCCCACTCGCGCTCGTGTTCCCCCCTCCCTCACTGACCCTCTTTCTTCCAGGAAAGAGGGGCCAGTCCCCCTTTTTTGTTACACCGATCGTTCGTCTTCAATAAACTCCCGACATCCTTCGAGTTCGGCCGTCACCCAGCGAGAGGAATCTTCCTCACACGATCCTTTGGACACGCGAAAAGCGGCCCGCCCGCCACTCGCGACACGGCGAGCGAACACGCGCAAGTGCAGCGGTGCGAAGACAAAGGAGAGCGGACTTGACAGGGAGCAGGTCCACTCGTCTCATCGGCGCCAAAAGGGTGAAGTCGGCAAGTGGGCGGCGGTCGCCTGAACGCACGAGACGAATCATCAATGCGAGGTCGACTGAAGAACAAACCCGACCGGAGAATTCGAAGAGACAAACGGCGGCAAGAGCTAAGAAAGCGGGTTTGACGTGTTGCTGCTGGTGCTTGCACATCAAAAGAGTGAAAGAAAACGGCGGAAGAGAGTGACCGCTGTGCGAGTTGAACGCAAACGTCCTCGCAGCAACCGGCCGGTGGATCGAGGGGAGAAGCGGGCCGAGAGACAAACAGCAGCGGCTGACCGCCCGCAACGAGCGGAGCGGAGCGGAATGAGCGGAAAGCCGGGAGAGCGAGGAAAGGAGCGACTCGTACCGATCGACTGCGATTTCTCTCTCCGTGGAATGCCCGTTCTGTTGATGAGCAGGACGAAGAGTTGTTCTTGTTGTCGTCAAGCGACGACGATTTGAAGTCGCTCGTTCTTGATTTCCTTTTCGGCTTTCTGAGAGAACGGAAAGAAGCGTTTGAAGACCGGGGAATCAAATGAGACATCCTGGCTTTCCATTTCTCGCCCAGCTCGTTCCAATCGTTTTTACCGGCAAATCGAGTATCCGTTGTGGCCGGCGCGAACGGTTGGCAGTACAAAGCTTGCCGCCCGCCGCAGAAGCGAGTGGTGCCTTCCGCCGCGATCATTTCCTTGCGTGCTGCGGAACGCCAGAGCTTGATGCCGGCCGTCGCATTTCTTTCGTTCTCCGTCGGCTTTCCACTCGCTTGATTGCTCCAAATTCGTCGATTATGGAGGCGGCGGTCGTCAAGCCGAGGCCGCGAATTCGGGCGGTCGTGCGCGACGGGCTGAATCGCTTCATGCTGATCGACGCGTGGGAAACGGACGAAAAGGAATCAATACGACTCGTTCGTTTGGCCGTGAGTTTACTCGTTTGTTTGCCGTTAATTTTGCGTGTGTTTGCAGGCCGTTTCTCGCGTCCACTTGGCGTCCGTCGGCCGTTCCGTCCGCGGGATCAAGTTTTCGCTCTACTACCCCTTGGGATGGCTTGTGAAGATTAAACCGGGTCTTGGAGCGCCGAAAATCGACTTCTCGGTCGACCAAACGGAGATGATCGCGGTCATCAAACTCCTCGCCGTGCCCGTCCACTTGAAGTTCGCCAATTACTGGGAGGAGTACAAAGACGTCGACTGGGAACAGCTGCAGCAAATCGAACAACGTAAGTGCGGCCGCTTCTCTCTTCCTAATTTCCTCCCTTCTTCTAGACGTGAACCGCCTGACTGTCATCGATGATCCCCGTCTTCTTAAGTTCTCCGCGTTCGTCAACGGCGTGGCGCCCCATCTCCGTGTGCTTCATTCCGGGTGGTCCGACTTGAAGCGACTTCCGCCTTTGGACCTGGAGAAGGCGCGAATCTACGGCCGGTGTATTGCTTTTATTTTTTCGTCTTCTGAATGATCCTTCGGATTTTAGTCGACGAGTTCAACGCTCTGCATCGGCACAAGATTCACCGGCTGGACGTGTCGCTTCGTGACCTCTCTTCGTACACAGTCCAAAGGTTGGTTTGTACGGTAGAAATTCAATGACTCTACGCTGTTCAGCAATCAAGTGATCTCTTTGTCGATCAAAGCGCTTGGCATCGTCATTCCGCACGTCTACGATCAGTCAACCTTCTCCTCTGACTCCATCGAAAGTTTCCGCCGTCGTTTCCCGGCGCTCGAAGATCTCCACATCGTGTGTTACAACAACGTAAGTACCGAGCTTGTTCTTCTAGTTTCTCATCATTAAATTCCAGGGGCGCGTGCAAGATTTGAGCGCCTACTTTACGAAGCTGTGGGCGAAGTGCCTCGGAATTCGCGACCGTCTGCACGTTGCTGGGCTAAAGCGACTTTTCGTGACGGTGAAGCACGAATGCTTTTTCCACGGAGTTGGTGGCTCCGTCCACGGGAGATCTCCACATTCTCATTGCTTTCAGACGGAGAACACCTGGTTCGAGAGGTTGAAACAAGTGGAGCCCTTCGATAAAGCCACTTCCACGATCGACCGCTCCTGCAATTGCGTGCGAATGTTCCTGAAGCACAACGAGCCGAGGGGACCAAAGCCGACCTTCGTGCTCATCAAAGGCATCTTCTGGCCGGACGTGGAAGAGGACAAGGAAACGGCTGAGGTTAGTCGATGATCGTTTGACCGTCGAATTTTATCAAATTTCAGGGCCCGCCCGGCGATCAAATGAACGACGACGAGGAGGAGGGCGACGCTGTAGAGATGGAAGAGGACGAGCAACTCGACGACTGCAGCGATGACGCGATGGACGAGAGCGAGGCCTCCGATCAGGACGGAATGGACGACGCGGACGGCGATTAGGCGGCCGTTTTCCCTTCCCTCGTGCACTGCTGCGTCCCTGTTGAATTGTGCGTGTGTTGTCTACGTTTCGATTTCTGATCGCGATAAACAAGTGTTCTTTACGGCTTTGATGTGTCGGCAATATAAACGATTCATTTCAAGAGGAGCGCATGATGGATTGAAGGGGCAAACGGAGGCCATTGGCCGACGGTCGTCTTCTCTTCCCGTTCATGGGGCTCACTTTTGCGAGCGAAAGGGAATCGTCACTCGGATCGAGTGGCTCGTACGGAACTCGCTCTTGATCAGCCAAGCCGCATGTTCCAAAGAATTTATCCGCATATTTCAACAGGCAGTTTAAAAGAAGACATTCTCGATCAAAAGTTTCTTCGGCACGGGGCGCGGAACGGTCGGATGGCGGGCGGCGAGCGCGTGTCGGTGAAGCGAGGCAGGCGTGCTGAAAGAAACGAACGATTGATTGGCCGCCGACTACTCGTTCGAACGCACCGAACGCTCAGGCGGTAAGGGGTTCCAGCGAAAGGTGGGCGTTCCGTTCGGCCACGTGCGCCCGTTGACGGACGCGTAGAGCGGCGGACGTGGAGCGTGAGCGCGCCGTCGGCGTCCACGTGCAGCAAGTCGGTCGGCTCTTTCGGATTCCAACCGCCCGCTTCCCGCTTGGCGTGCCAGCTCGAGTCAGCGATTCCCTTGGGTGCTCGCCGCTCGTGAGGTCCAAACGGCAGAGGCGGGGCTCCAATCGGTTCTTTTCGACGATCGCCTGCTCCAGCGCGAAGAGGAAGTGGCCGCGGAAGGCAGCGGACGACGGAACGAAGCCGCGAGTCGTGAGGTCGCCCTAAAGAAAGAAACGAGTGGACGAACAGGAGGAGAGAGTGGGCAAACAGGAGGAGTGAACTCGCGGCTTCTTCCTTCCACACGTCCACTCAACTCGTGCTCCTGTCCACCAAGCAGATCGAAGTGATGCGCGTGTTGTCGCGGACGATCGCGTGCAGACGGCGCGCGCGGAAGTGGACGCCGTCGACCGCCGTCGAGCCCACGCGCTCAACGCGCCGCGTGTTCAAATCGACGCACTGGAATTCGAGACGGGCGACCGCAAAGACGAAGCGGTCGGGCGGCTGCGGACGGCGGGGAGCGGGAATTCGTGGAGGATTTCGCTGCCGAAGCGGCCGCTCGCCCGCTCCAGCGCGATTTGCAGCCGGCCGCTCGCGAGTGGCGACCAGCGGGCGGTCCGCCCGCACCGCCACACAGTCGAGCACTTCGTGGAGGAGCTGGAAGCTGAACGGGCCCGAGAACCGCCCACAACCAGGCAGAGAGGGCGGACTTTTGCTCGTGCGTCCACGCGCCCCAGTTCGGGAACTCGACGAGCAGCCGGCCGCTCGTGAATACGCCGTGAAGGCGCGACGGGGAAACGGCCGCTGCAGGCCGCCGAATGGCGCTCGCTGCTCGAGAGATCGGCACGCAACACCCGCTTGCAATCATTGGAGAGCGTCTGCGTATCCAACCGGCCACTCCAACAAAAATTTGCATGAGACAAACCGAAGCGAAAGGGGAGCCGGCGCTCGGCAGCCAGTTCGTCCAACCGACAGCCCTCCGAACACCCGCTCTCTCCTCTGCTCTCCTCCATCTCGCTTTTCATGCGCGTGCCGACGGCCTCGTTGTGGAGCGGCCGTTCCTTCCCGTCCATCCTCCTGCTGCTCGCCTTTGCGGCCGCCGTCTTCGCCGCCCCGTCCGCTCGCCTGCTGGCCGACGGGAAGCAGAAGTGCTTCAAGGACAACAACGGCACTGTGTGCGTCTCCTTCCTTCCTTTCTCATCGACTAATCGGATTGACTGCGTTTCAGGACGTTCGAGCTGGTCGAAGGATGCACGAACGCAACGGCCACGTTGATCTTCACGGGCGACACGCTGGAGTTCAAGATCGCTTACCCAAAGGGCAAAGCAGATCCTGGGTTTACGAGTTACTTGCTTCTTTCATTAACCGGGTGCTTGCAGCGGGCCGTTTGATGTCGGCGGCTGTCCGGGGCGCCTGGTCGTTCAACCGGCGCCGCCCGACCTGAACGTCCAACCGTTGCTCTACTACAGGGGTTAGCACTCGCTTCATTTGTCGCTGCTTTGACTCGCTTCAGATGGAGACCAGCGACTGCCGTTCTCGGCTCATGCCACCGCGGAGAAGATCGTCGTCGGCAAGGGCGAGTCCAAGTGCGCGCCAAAGTTCGACGAAGTGGGCGAGGACAAGAAGAAGACGACGGTCAGCTTCGCGATGAACAAGGCGGCGCCCGGCTTCAAATTCACTTTTGCGAGTGCTTTCTCCACATCATTCTGACCTCTGCCCTGCTTTTAGACCGCCACCCTGGAAAAGCCGGAGAAGAACGCAGCAGGAGCGGGCTTCGGAGGCTGGAAACTCGGCTTGCTGATCGGCGGCCTTGTGTTGTTCGTTTGTGCCGTTCCGTCCGCCCATTCACTGACTTCTTGCAGCCTGCTTCTTGTCGTCCTGCTCGTCGTGCTCGGGGTCGTCGGCTGGCGAAAGAAGAAGGCGGCCGCAAAGAAGAGCGCCGCGCCCGACGAGGGCGGCGGCACGACGACGACCATCACGCTGCAAGGCGTCACCCTCGCGTCGCACATGCCCGGCGCCGTCGAACACAACGCCGTGAGTTCCGCCGCCCACCTCGTCCACTCGCTCGCTGCAGCTCGTGCGCGCCGCCCAGCTCGACTTCGGCTGGAAGGCGGACTTGGAGCTCGCCGCCCACGGAGTGGATGGCGTCGATCGAATGAAGCTGCAGCGGATCTTTCCGGACGCCTTCGAATCGCGCAACAACGCGGCCATCCGCGCCTTCCTCCAGTGCTACCCGCTCGATCGAGAGACTCTCGCGCTCCTCGAGAAGACCGCCGCTCTCGCGAAGGACCGCCCGACGAACACGGTCAGCCCATCCCTTCTTCCTTTAACTCTCCTGCTTTCAGTCGCTGCCGCTGGACGAGAGGCTCGTGTGGGCCAACCTGTACGCGTACCTCAACGCCTTCCGCGAGCAGCACCACGCGATGGAGGCCGGGAAGCAGGAGGCTGCTGTGAAGCCGGCAGCGTGATGGTTGTTTCTTTTGTTTCGTCGTTTGTTCTCGTGAGTGCTGAGGGCCGGGATAAACACCAGCTGCATCGATCAATGGGGATGTAAAAGAGTTGGTACGTGGCTGGCGTTTCTCACGACTGTCAAGTGATGCGGGTGGAAGCCGAAAACGAAGTGAATGACCGCTGCAAACCTCCTTCAAGCGACTAGTCGGTTCAAAGCTCTTTTGCTGTCAGCACGCGACTTACTACGCGCCCGCTGTGATCAAACAGGTGTTTCGCTTCGTGTACACGGCGGAAATGGAGGGTGCGGACTCGTGTGCTCGTAATCCGCTGCCCGCCGCCGACTTCTACGAGTTGGGGCCCCTGCAGATGCGTCCAGGCGCTCGTCTTCTTTTCACTCCGCTTCCAGGAAATGTGCGTCGAATCGATCGGAAGTGTGCTCGCGACTTGAATCTTGCCACCGTCCACTCACATCTCGACGGCGTCAAGGAGCGCGTGCTGGAGTTTGCGCGGAAGAATGCGGAAGCGATTGTGGAGCTGCTCGATGAGGACGCCGAGAGCGCGGAGCAGAAAGCGGAGAGTGTCGCCGAATCCTTCGCGTTGATTGCCGCTTGATTTCTTTGTCGAATAAACGTGAGTAGAGAAATGGACCGGCGGTTGTCGCCGAAAGAAATCAGCAAAGTTGTTCAACGGTTCGTTTGAGGAAGGGTCACGGGCGATGTCGATCGAGTTGATCAAAACAAAGTGCCATTCTTTGTGGACGACCACTGGCTGCCGGCTCGCCCACTCCGCGAACTAACAAAAGGCGGCAAGTGCGCCCTCCGCGGCGTCCAGCGAGCCGACCGGCCGGACGACGCGCCCGCTCGAGTAGATCGCGTGAATGTCGGCGCGACGGCCGCTGCGGAGCACCGACCAAACGAAGCGATCGCGAGCCTCGGCGGCGGCGACCAGGCGGCAGCAGATGGCGGTGAGCGGGAATTGGTGGAGAACCTCTCTGCGGAACTCGCCATTCGTCCAACCCGGCAGAAGACAGGCGTGAAGTACGTGCAGCAGAGGTTCCGTCCGCAGCGCCCAGCAGTCGAACACTCCGAGGAGCCGATCGGTTAAAAGATGAGGGAGTCAGTGGGCACACAGGAACCGCACTTGTGCTCGTAAACAGAGAACTCCCGCATTCGTTTCCTTTGATCGACGTGTTCCCGCTCATGTCGACCGGTTTCCGTTCCCCACTCCATGCATTTGAAGAGTTGAAGAGTGCTTTACTTTAGACAACAACGAATCGGAACAACGACAAAACGTAACAGCACTGAACAACAACAGAATCGAACCGATCAGGGAGACAAAAAAGCCATGATCTCCTTTACGATCTCCATGTTCTCGCTCATGAAGACGTCCGTCCAGTCGGGTTGCTGACGAACGAGCTGGAAGTTCTGCTTCGTGAAATCGAGGAACCGCTGCCTGAAACCGCCCTTGTGGTCGTGAGCGAAGGCCAACTTCAGATCGCGGAGAGCGGTCTTGACGGTCACCTGTTCGTAGAGTGCCTACAAACACAACTCCTGCAAGAAGCAAAGGAGTAAGAAGAGCTGCAAGAAGAGAGAACTCACGGCCAAGTAGAGAACCTCGTAGCAGTCAGCGACGGGCAGGAGACGGGCAGCAACGTTCTTCAAGCCTTCGACCTTGCCCGAGTAGAGATAGCGGAGGAGGAGCTCGACCATCTTCGCGTCTTCCTTCTTGATCTCGACGATGCCCCTCTTCTTTTCTTTCGTGTCGAGGGGGAACATCTTGCGAAAGACGGGCGATCCCAATGAAATGATCATCTTTGCGACCTAAAACCAAGCAGAAAATTGAGTAGAGGGCGGTAAGCGGGGCAAACCTTGAATCTCTTGCTCTGCACGTGGATTTCGACGTGCGCGAACTTGCCGGCGTCGAAGTCGGCGGCGATCTTTCCGAATACCTCCATCGGGGCGCCTTCGATCAAACGCCCGGTCGCCCAGTTAGGCTCCAACGGAACGACTTTGCAGAAGACGATCAGCGGTCCGCTGTTGGCGAATTTGAGGAGTTCCTTTTGGGTGAAGATGTTGGACCGTCCGCAGCTGCTTTGCGTGGCATGGAATTTGTGTTCGATGCCTGAACGGAAAGAAAACGGGCTGGATTGAAGTAGAAACGACTTACATGATTTCTTCAATTGTTTTTTCTTGAGATTTTCGAACCAGAACTTGAACTTCAGCGAGATGGACGGAAACTCGCCAAAGTTCTGAACGCCGAGGAACATCGCACATCCGTCCTTGCACGTTTCGCAATCGCCTTTCGGGTAGAACCGCATGCCGAACTTGGCGTTTGGCACCCCTTGGACGGTGAAGTCGCCGCTCTGCCACCTCTGCCCGAACGTCGCATTTGCGAACTGCTCGCCGAAGTCGTCGAGCGGCCAGCGGAAGATCGTCGGTTTGACCTGGGCCATGGTCGTCGAAATGGACTAAAGTGAAGAATTGGCGTGGTTGCAAAGAGACAGCAAAGAGAATGCGGAGCAAAAAGATGCGACGGGTCGGCCCATCCGAGGGGCGAGCGGAGGGGGGAGGCAAGCGGGAGAGGCCGTTCGACGCGGCCGCCGACGCCCATCCGCAGACTGTGGGAAGCGGCGGAAAGACGCCATTTGGGCCGCCTCCTCTGCAAACCGGCGAGTAATCGGAGACGTTCTTTCGAAACCGTTCGCAAAGCCGCCGTCGATCGGGCAAGTCAAAGCAGGTTGCGGTCGCGGGCGACTTCCATTTTGTCCGCACCTTCAAACGGATTCGAGAACACCGCCAGAGGACAAAATAGACGGAAACTGGATTCACTTCTAATGGAAGTGGACTAATTCGCCCACGTGCCGCATTCATCTCGCTGTTCCTTGCGCCAATCGAAAAAGACGGCATAAAGAGACGACGAGCGGAATTGGCGCCCAGAAATCTCCAGCAAGCGGAGCGGAAAGTCGGCTCTTTTCTTTTCGTCCGCCGAGTGCCCACCGATCGATGGGGCGGAACGGAGCAGAGTGTCGGCAAGGGAACGAGACGACGTCAACCTCCCTGATCACGGGCAGCACAAACAGAAGAAGAAGGATTCCAAAAGCGACGTTTGTTAAACAAAACGGAGTATACTGGTCCAGTCTTGCCGACGACAAAAGAACAGTCGGTAGAGCCGAATAAACGTTCTGCTCTCTTTGTTCGTTCCACACCAGTCCTCACGTGAAATTCCGTCCGTCTCGGGCCTCGCTGTTTGCTTCCAACGAAGCAAGCAAAGCGAACGAGTCCAAAGCTCGTCGCTTGTTCGTCCACTCGAACTGCCGCTAATTTCTTGAGGACTCATCGCGGATCTCGCGTCACTTGTCGACACTCAAACTGCCAGTGGGCACTCCGCGGCGTCCTCTTATGCTCTTGTCCTGAGGTCGTCTTACGAGTGTCTTCGGCCACTCACTCGGCTGCTTGCTCGACCAAAGACCGCCAGAGAGCGGACGAGTCGGTGCATCGCTGGGAGCTGCCCGACTTTGCGGAGCGCCTCGCTGCGACTCCGACCGGGCGGGACGTCGAAAACGACGCCTTTTTGGACGACGAGACGGGCGGCGCTCCGTTCATTCTGGCGCTTCATCCTCAGAGCTACGGAGCGGTGCTCGCGCTCTGCCTTCATCGCCGACGATCGCGGAGGTGGATCTTGCAATTCGAGCACCCGGCTCGTTTGTTCGGTTTCCGCTCCGATCCATGGCTTCTTCTGCCCGTTCTCGAGCTTCTGCAGCTGCAATGGCTTCTCGTTCGCTTCCTTGCCTACTCCTGCTTTCTTTCCTTTCCCGATTCATAACTTCCGCTCACCTCCACTGAGTTCAGACCACCAATTGTTCACTAGCGGGTCAACAGCTCACTTCAAACTTCTTTTAGCAACAATCAAGAACGGGGAGGGCCGAGAAGAAGAATGTCTTGGAGGATGTGCGGGTGGCTCTACATCAACGTGTTCCAGTTCGGAATGGCGATCACTTCGGGGCGGTTGTCGTAGACGAAACGGATGAGCTTCGGCTTGAACTCCTTCCCGTCCTCGTCCTCGTAGCTCCACTTCAGCAACTCAATCACATGCTCCATCGTCGGGTTGGCCGCCAGCGAGGCGCGGCACAAGTTCTGAACGAGAGAAGAGCGTTGACTTCAGCACCGATCGAACTCACCGCTAACTCGTCCAGTTCGTAGTGCAGGGCGAGCGGGAGCAGTCGGGCGGCAAACGCGTCCAAGTGCTCCGCTTTGCCCGTCCGGAGGAAACGACGCCTCCACTCCACCACGTCCGCATCGAACAGCTGGGGATCGATGAGGAGCTTCACGTCTCCGCTGGCTGTCGGCTTCTCGCCGCTGGACGGCTCCTCGTTTCGTCCATGGTCCTTGGTGCTGGGCAGGAGACTCACCTGCAGGCGACAAAGATGTGCGAACGACACACACGGGAGCCGCTCTTCTTGCAAGCGGACCGATTTCTCGCGCTCGACCGGCGTCGCTCGCAATCAGCGGAAGTCGACGGATTTGCGTTGTTTGTTTCGCGCGTTGCGCGGCCGCCGGTTCGCGAGCCGTTCGGTCGGCTCGTGGTCGCTTGTCGGCGGTCAAAGTTCGTGAGAAGCCGGTCGAAGCACCGAAGTGATCGGTCGCGAATCAGTCCGCTTTGGTTGCCGGGCTGCCGGTGGTTGAGAGTTGAGCGAGAGTCTCGAATCAAGGCTGCTGTTTATTGCTCAAACTTCTCCTCGCACACTCCGACTGCTTGGGGCAAACGGGCGGCTTTCATCCGCTCGCCCAGCGGGTTGACAGCCCGCTCGTTCCCGAACTGATGGTCGCTTCATTGCTCACAACAACACCGAGGGAGATCAGGCAGATGAACGGCGGTTCGAGCGGATCGGCACGAATATTCGACGAGCTTCTGCTCCTTGCCGCCCTGCTCGATGCAATGCCCGCTTCGATCGGTTGGAGCTTCGAAATTGAGCGACGGCCACCGGCTGCAGAATCCGGGCGATGGGAATGCAAAGGGGTGTTCCAGTTATCTCTTGAGAGCATTCGATTGATCGACTGCTTTGCGACGAGCACTTCCTGCCGGCCGCCCGCACGGCGCTCCCGTGCGACGCGGAACTCGTGCAGCGGGGCGGAGAAACACGGCGGCTTCGTGGTGGCCGAACACGCGACCACTCCATTCGCTCTCCGCCCTTCACTCCGCGCCGAGCATCCCCGAACTGGACGCCTTCCGACGCGAAATTCTCGCCGTTTCGCCGTCGGGCGTCCGCTACGTGGAGAGTCGTCGAATCGCGGCGAGTTCGCAGTCGAACGAGTGACCAGCGAGTTCTGCGGCCGGTTTGCCGCCGACCCGTTCGTCTTCCGGCCGATCGGCGGCGTGCTGGACGTCCAGCGGCTGGAATTCGGCGCCGTCTTGTTGGGCAATGCGAACGGCTCGTGGGCTTTCGGTTTCGATCGCAAGCCGGCAGTCGTCCTTGCAGCCGGCTTCTCCGCGACGGTGCTCGTGGGAGTGGGCGGGCGGGAGCTGTGACGCAGCTGCACGAACTCGGGCCATCGCCTCTTACTGGTGGATGGAGGGAGCGGCCGTGCTGCGAGTGGGCGACCTCCTAGCGGACTTCTGCCCCGCCGAGGGGACGAGCCGCCCGTCGGCCGACCGGATCGACGGGAGCGGCGTGTTCGCGACAAGCGGGACGGAAGCGAGTGAAGGCCGAGGGACTGGCGGCCGACCCCTCCGGACGAGCAGATCGCCCTCGAACTCCACGTTCCGTTCACTTCGCTCCCGCCGGCCGTTTGCTCGGGGGATTTGCGGCCGCTCAACGCCCGGCCGGCCGCCTTGGAAGTGAACGCGGCGACCGGCCGCACACTCGCCGTCCACATCGGCGCCTCGCGACTGATTGGAGGCGACTGCAACGAGTAGAGGAGGTGGGCGGCTCTTTGCGCGTCGCCGGCCGCTCGCTACTCGCCGGACGTCGAGTGGACCTTCGGACGGATTGCCGCCCAACCGTTGACTACGCGAACAGCCGGATTTCCATTGGGAAGAACCGAGTGGAAAAAGTAGAATTGGTGAGAGAGTAGGAGGTTGGAGTCGTTTATTGCGCTGCAAGGGGAGAAAAACGGACAACGAGATCAATTTAGAGTCTTGTCGGCAGCTGGTCTGTCGGCTCGCACGTAGTCTTTCAGCAGTGGGCAGTTCCGGCTTGTCGCAACTGCAAAACGAGTGGGTCAGTCGCGAGAACGACCGGAAGCGGCAAACTCACTTGACAGGAGGTGTTTGACGCAGGTTGAAGCCGTTCTTCGCACCACTCGTCCCCAATCGTTCGTCCAGCAAACGAGAAGCTTCTTGCTCGAACTCGGAATCGGTTGTCGCAAGTGATTCCACAATCCATTCGAGCTGCAAACAGAAGTCGTCAAACGAGCAGAAAAAGGGGAACTCACGGCCTGAACAGGTGAGCGGGCGACTCCCATTGGACAGGGTAGTTCGCCGAGGTCGAACAAGAAGAACGGCCGCAGTCAATGCAGACCTGAAAGAACCCCCAACGAGTGGTTGGCAAAAAGCGGGAGCACTCACCTGAGAAGTCGACCAGTTCGCGTTCACAAGTAGGCAGCAGACGGTCGGTTCTTGTCGGACAGCGTCAGATTTGATCCCACTAGCCAGTTCGAAGCGGTCGCTCGTTGCCGAAAGGGCAGCTTGACGTCTCTGGCAGCGTAGGCGCGCAAGTGGATCCCCTGAAACAAGCAGATGGATGAACGACCGTCCATTCGGAGGAGGACTCACCAATCGGCCGGCGGGCGGAGAATGCGAAAAGACGAATGGCCGGAGAAAGCTGAAGGAATTGAAGCTCGTGGATGCCGAGGAACGCATCATCGGAGCAAACGAGCGAACGGCCGACTGGTCGACGAGCGGGCGGCAGGAGGAGAATGAAAGCGGGCGCACCGGAAGGCGGCGGAGAACGCGAATGAGCCCCGCGCTGCTCCCGCCGCTCTTTTATACCCGCCGGGATTGCGCAACGGAAAGAAGCGAGTGGAAACGAGGCAGAAAATAATCAGGCGGCTTTCTCCCCGGCGTTGTTATTTGGCAACAGATTGGGAGCAACAAGCGGCGAAGACGCGTGTGGAGCGATTCGAACGGAGAGAAGTGAACGAGTCCGCTCTTTCGACTTAACGGAAGCGAAGAAGCGCACTTCCAGCTGGTGTTCGAGTGCGAGGGCGGCTCGTGGAGATCGTTCAGCTTCTGTTTGGCGTTTGGGCGGCTCGACAGCCGGCCGATCGTTCGCCTTTGCTTCAAGCTGTAGATTGAGCACGAGGGAGAAGAGTGCCGGGGCGAGCGGTTCGTGCGCGAGTTCTGCCAACCGTTCGGGACTTCGAATGAACGAGGCGGCGGGCGGATGGAGCGAGCGGGAGTTCGCGGCGGACGACATGCCGGCTGGACGGGTCGGGTGCTCGGCCGGCGTTCCCCGCCCGCAAGGTACCGACGCGGTCGATCTTTGCAGCGAAATCGAGCTGCTCGACGCGTTCAAGGCGCTCCCGTTCGACCAGCAGGCCGTGAAGGCGCGCATGTGCAAGAACGTCGGCGAGATGCTCAGCGATCCCGAGTTTGCGGACATGAAAGTGCGGGCGGGCAAGCGGGGGTGGAAGGCGCACACAATTGTTTCTCTTCGCTCCGCTCACTCCTTTTCGTTGCAGGTCCACAAGTTCGTGCTGATCTCGCAGTCGCCGTACTTCAAGGCTTTGTTCACGCACGACGAGGAGGTCATGCGGACGGGAGTGACCGAACAGAAGACGTTCGCGCCGAAGACCGTTGAGCAGATCCTCCGTTTCATGTACACGGGCGAGGTGGACGATCTGCAACCGAATGCTCGCAATCTCCTGCCCGCCGCCGCCTTCTACCAGCTGGACGTCTTGCAAGTAAGTCTTCTCTTCTCTCTCCTTTTCAATCGATTTGTTTCAGGAGATGTGCGTCTTGTCGATCGTGAGTGCGCTCTCGACGGACACGATCTCGACGCCCTGGAGTTCGATCACGCGCACGCGCAGCTCGACGGCCTCGAGAGCGGCGTGCTGGACTTCGCGAAGAAGAACGCCCATGCGATCGTCGCGCTTCCCGGTTGGACGGACGTGTTCGTCGGCCAGAACGTGAAGGTCGCCACCGAGTTGTTCAAAACGATCGTTTCACTCTCCGTCTGAACGTGTGTACGCGAATTTAGTTCTTTCGCTCTCCCTCACTTTAACCGTCAATAAACTTTAGTACGCGGCCGTTTTGATTGAGTGGCGTGTGGAAAGCGGCAAGGAATAACAACAAACGGCAAGGGGTCCGCGCGAATTTGAGCAATTTTTAATGGCTGCTTTTTTTTGTCCGTTGGAAGGAAGTCCCAAGCGCAGGACAAAAAACGAGTCAAGATAGCCGGACGTTCTGTCGCGCGCGCTGGCCACCGACTTTGACAAGGAAGCGGTGCACGTGGGCGACCGCGGCATTCGAACAGCCAACGACGTGACTCGCTCCAGAGAACGGAAATTGATGGCTGGTAACGGACCGAACAGAAGAGGTTGACCGACCGCAGACTCGCCTTCTTCTGACTGCAACCCCAAACGAAATGCCAGCACTTCGCCTGACAGCTTGATTGTTTGTTCCGCTGGGAAGCGGAACGTTCCAAAATTTCTCTCCAGACCACTGCGAGAGGGTCGGATTCGTCGACTAACCTCAAACTTGGGTCAAAAAACCGAAAAAGTCGGCGGCCGCTCGCCGCTCGTGCGGGCGCGAGGGCGAGCGGCCGACGAGAAGCACGCGGTGGGGCGGGCGCGAGCTCGTCGTCCGCTCGCCTCCTTTCAGCTCGCGATCTTTTCGCGTCGTTTCGGGCGCTTGATGCGAGCGAGTGCGGTGTGATTTCTTTGCCGCCGCCGCTCGGCGAGGAGCAGCAAGCGGGTCGGCTGGTCGCGTTCTTTTTGCACTCCGAACAACTTCTCGCTGCTTCAATGCCAACACATGAGTTTATTTCTCACAACAACTGATCAGTGGTTACGTCGATGCAAATAAAACGAGTCAAAGAGAGAACGGCTTCATTATCTCCATCACGATCTGTGAGTTCTGCTCCACGAATTTGGGCGTCCACTCGGAGAGCTGGCGGACGGCTTGGAAGTTCTCTTGAGCAAATTGGAGGAACTTGTGCTTGAAGTCGCCTTCGTGGTCGTGAGCGAAGGCGAGCTTCAAGTCGCGCAAGACCGTTTGAACGGACACTTGATCATAGAGCGACTCCAAACACATCTCCTGCAAACAAAGAATGGGAAGGACCTGTGAGCGAGAACTCACGACTAGGTGCAGCACTTCGTAGTAGTCGGCAACTGGCAACAAACGATGAGCGACGGTGGGCAGTTTATCGACTCGTCCCGAATACAAATAGCGCAGTAGAAGTTCGATCAAGTCCGCTTCCTCGTCTTGAATCTCAACCACTCCTGTTCGCTTCTCTTTTGTGTCGTGCGTGAACATCCGATCGAAGACGGGCGATCCCGAGCAGAGGATGAACTTTACGACCTGAACGAGTGGAATATCAAACGAACCAATAGACGAAACAAACCTTGAAAACTCGTCCCTGAACACGCACCTCCACATCCGCGAGCGCCTCCGAATTGAAGCCGGCGGCGAGATTGCCGAGGACGTTTGTTTCGGCCGTCTCGTCCGCCCCGCACCACGGGATCGAGCGGAATCACTTTGCAGCATACGAACACCGCACCCTTTCGAGCGGCTTCCAGAAGATCGGTTTGCTTGATCATTTGCGCCAATCCCCAAGCGTTAAGCTGAGGGACAAAGTCACGTTCAACGTCTGAAGGAAGCATTTAAACTTTTTTTCAACAACGATAAAACACACCGCTAATTTTTATGAGCTCTTGTTCGCCGCTTGTGAGCCACAACTGGTGCTTTAAACGAATAAACGGATGGGGGCCGAAGTGCCGAACGCCCAAGAACAATCCACAATGCTCCTTGGACTTTACGTCTTGGCCTTTCGGGCGAAACAAAAGGTAAAACTTTGCCTTGGGCACCTCCTTGAGTTCGAACACGTCGCTTGTCCATCGCTCTTTAAAAACAGCCCGTCCGAAGCGAGCGACGAAATCATGGAGATGCCAGCGAATAACCGCCGGCGATGGCAACGGTTTCCGCGATATCTGTTGGGACGAAAAATAATTGCCCATAGCAAACGGGTAGAGCGAACGCGGTCGGGGTAAAAGCAAGGCGACCCCTCCACTGCAGATTGAGTGAGTGAATGGGTGAGCGACGAGGCGGGGGACGCGGCAGGGCGCGGGGACGTCGTGTTGTTTCGGTTGCGCCATCGCCCCCATTCGAATGATCGTTTGGCGGGTTGATTGCGAGCGGCGTGGGCGGCTGGCTGGTGAACCACATGAGCACAAAACGGATGGCGCTTTGACGGGCGTGAAGATCGTCTGCCGCTGCGTCGTCTGAACGGCCGCCGCGTCTCGAACTGACGGGCGCCACCGAGTCACATGAACTCGAGCTTTTGTTTTGGTGCTTCGTCGAGCGAGAG
This sequence comes from Aphelenchoides fujianensis, assembly GCA_024699865.1. Classification (NCBI taxonomy): domain Eukaryota; kingdom Metazoa; phylum Nematoda; class Chromadorea; order Rhabditida; family Aphelenchoididae; genus Aphelenchoides; species Aphelenchoides fujianensis. The sequence continues at coordinate 1,326,854 of JAMPIO010000010.1, read as the reverse complement.
CGAAAGAAGGGGTCGGTAGAGACGGCAAACGGAAGAAGGTGTCTCGAACTGAAAGCGAAACCGCGAACAGCGGAGCGACCTGCTCGCGAGCCTCCATTCGAAACGAGACACTGTTGTCCTCAAACTGCGCACGCATCGTTCGGCCAAAGCATTAACCCGAGAACATGAATCCACCTGCACGTTCAATCGAGCAGCTACGAGCGGAGGGACGAGCGGGGGGCGGGGAGGGGCATTCCGTTGGGTCGTCGGCGTCTCGCGAGTGGGCGTGCGGCGGCAACGTGCAGGCTTGCGAGTGGGAAGGCGGTGGGCGGAAGAATTCGATCGAGGTCGGCGAATCGATGGGTTCTTCGTTCCTTCCGCCTTCCCGACCGCTCTGCCCCTTCGCCCGGTCCCCGAAGCAGCCCGTCGTTTGCACCCCACAGAGCCGGCGAGCAGGAAGACGGAGAGGAGCGCCCTGAAATCCCTGCAGCATCCCCACGTCTGAACGAATTGCGAGGTGAAGCTCACAGAACGCGGCGCTCGTTGCAACACGCGCAAAAATCGGGGGCGCAGCAGCGGACGGCCGGGCAGCTCCAGCGGCGGCCGTTGGGCGGGAACCGTTCGAGAAGCGCAGCTGCAAGTGGGCGGCGGGACGCAGCCGAGCGAACAGTCGGGCGGGAGTTTGCGGCGACGAGCAGCGGCCACCCGACTCGGCACTCCGCCGGCCTCAGCGGCCTCAAAAAAGAAAAGAAGCCCGTTGTGAACGAGCGGACGCCGCCATCCCGTCCGGCAACGGCGACTCGCAGCGAGCAGCAGCGGAAAACCGCAGATGATCGATGCGACGAGGCGGTGAGTCCTCCGGCGACTAAAAGGATCCATTTGATCGTCGCGTACGCCGCGAGCGGAACGAAAAGAACGAGCTCGTGCCTCACTGTCCAACCCAACTGCTTCGTGCGAAGCGAGAGGAATCGATCGGCCGCCGAGAAGAGGACAAAAAGAAGGCAACACCCGCTCAACTTCCGATCGGTTCGTTCGCTTTCAACCCACCGCGTGTTTGCTTTTGAAATCGATTCGAATGACGTCATTCCGGGCGATCGAAAGCACTGGGCGGTAGCCGCAGAAGAAAGAGGACGTCCTTGTGTTTTGCTGGAGGATGCGAGAGGAGCGAGCGAGAGCACAAGTGCGTTCGGGTGGGCAACAAAAAGCGGGCGCCCGCTTTCTGCGGATCGCCGCCTGTGCAGTTCGCAGATTTCTTCGTGCGGTTGGCGAGTTTCCTGCTTTCGTGCTTTCAACCCACAACTCCGTTCTGTTGACGTCTCTCTGACGCGCACAAGCCGAGCCAATAGTTGAAATAAAATGTTCGACGGTTTCTTTACGCTCGTTTATTCCCCACACGAAGAAGAGAGAATGGAGCTCTTCCCAGTCATCTCCTTGACGATCTCCGCATGTTCGGCCACGCATTCGGCCGTCCAGTCGGCTCGTTGCCGCACACACTTGCGCGAACTCGAGGAACTCCCGCTTAAAGGCGCCCGAATGATCGTGGGCGTCGGCCAGCAGGAGACTGCGGAGAACGTTCTCGATGGACAGCCGATCGAGCAGCGACTCCAGGCACAGCTCCTGCAAACCAGAGAGGAGGGGGTACTCACGGCAAGCTCCAGCACTTCGTAGCAGTCGGCGAGCGGCAAGAGACGAGCAGCAACCGCGTCCAAGCTCTTCACCTCGCCGGAATAGAAGAAGCGGAGCAGCAGTTCGACCACGTCGTCTTTCACGCCCTTGACCTCGACGACTCCCGTTCGTTTCTCTTTCGTGTCGTGAGTGAACCTTCGACGAAACACCGGAGATCCCAAGCAGATGATCGCCTTTGAGACCTGAAAGAACGAGCAAGATCAAACAAACAAATGGTTGGAGCAGACCTTGAAGGCCTTCTCCTGGACGCGCACTTCCACGTCCGCGAACTCGCCCGAATTGAAGGCCGCAGCGAGTTCCCCCCGGACACTCGACGGGGCCGTCCGCTGCGCCCACTCGACCGCACCGATCGGCTGCAGCGGGCGGATCGCAAAACAAACGAAGAGCGCCTGGCTGGCAGCGAGTGCGACAAGTCGCTCCTGCTCGACGAATCCCGATGGATGCCGTCCAATCCCGGCAGTCGCTCGTCGAATCGAATTCGTGCTCGTCTCCTGAACGAAGGGGATCGATTGAACGAGAATGGAGTGAACGGACCGCGTTCGAAGAACCAGCACGCGACTGGAGGCGAATGGACGAATGGCCGCCAAGGTTTGTAACGCAGAAGAAGAGACCGCAGCCCTCCGCCCACTTCTTGTCGCATCCCTTCGGAAAGAAGTGAATTGAGAAGCCGGCCTTCGGGACGCCCTTCGCAGCGAACTCGCCGCTTTTCCACGCGTCCGCAAAAGCCGCCGCTTCGAAGCGACGCGCGAAGTTCACGAGCGGCCAACAATGCAACGTCGGCACGGCGGCTTCGTGCGGGATCGAGCTGCAATTTTCGGGATGAGAGCGCACAGGAATCGACGAGGAATTTCGGCCGCGACGTCCACTTCGAGGCGAACGACGTCGTCCTTGCGGTAGCCGGCGGTTTCGTCCGGCAGGACTTTGCACAGGGCGAACTGCTTGTTGCCCCCAAGAGGTGTGCGGGATCGACCGTTGCAGGGGTTCGACGGCCGCTCGTTGGGCGATGACCCGCAGTTGAGCAGCGGCTTGACACGACCACCGGTCCTGCCCGTCGTTCATCTCCAGTCCGTGCTTGCATTCGAGCCAGAAACCGGGCGCTTTTGGCGCTTCTTGGCCTCCAGCGAGCACTCAGTTGGCCGTGCAAAGAATCGCGGCATTCCGCGAATGTGGACGGCGGCGGAGCGCCGCACCGTTTGGTCGTCGAGCGGCCCGGCGGCGAACTCGCTGAAGCGCCCGACGTCCAGGCGGAGCGTCCCGGTCGGGCGGAAGCGGTCGGCAGTCTATTTTCATGAGCCTCATCCTCCGACGGCTCGCAACGACATTCTTGCGGGTCTTAAACAGCGCACAACATTCTTTCTTGCAGGAAAAAGTGAACTGAACGCCCGCGCGTTTGTTCATGCTTGCAGCACGAGTGTTTCGTTCCAACAAAAGAAAGAAGAGAGCAGCGAGTAAACAGTAGCAGAAGAGGCACTGCTGTTACATCAGCCCGAAGAGGAAGCAGAAGCAAGTGGAGAACAGCACCGACCACGCGGAACAATCGTCACAAGCGAAATGCACCCTAAAGGAAACAAAGGAGTCGAGCATTCCATCAATCGACGCAGTCTTACGAGCGGAATTTGCACGGAGCTTCCGGACGCTTCTCTCATGCAAACTTTCGGTCGATTTCGGCCGTCCAATCGTCCGCCGGCGCCACTCGCTCGAGCTGCCACCCACTCGTGCGGACGCCTTCTCCTCCTCCCTCTCTCCTTTCCGCCCATTCCCCTCCGCTTCGATGCCGACCGAACCGACCGGCCGCTCCGCGATGCGCCCGTCGATCCTCCTGCTCGTCGTGGCCGCCCTCCTCGTCGCCCCGCTCGTCTCGTCGACCGCGCCGCTGCTCCTCGCCGACGACGGTTGCTTCACGGAGACCAAAGGCAGAGTGTGAGTCCTGCCCCTCCTTCTGGCTCCTCACTCATCCCGTCGGTGGTTGCAGGACGTACAAGGGAACCAATGCGTGCAAAACGGCCAACGCGAAGCTCTACTTCGACGGCGACACGCTCAAGTTCAAGATGGACTACCCGTCGAAAGCGGCGATTACGGCTGGCCAGTAAGCGTGCAGCTTCTCGTACGATCATGCGATTCAATTGCAGAGTAAAGTTCATGATCAACTCGTGCTCGCGCGCGGAAACCCTTGGAGGGGATGGCGGTCAAATGCCCTTTGGTTTTTATGCCACAGGAAACAGTGAGTGTCCCGCGAACAAGCCCGTTTACATCTTGCTTTCAGTCAAGTACCCGTTGCCTTTTGACGGGCAAGCGACTTCCAACGGCATCGAGTACAAGGGCGAGAATCAGGCCTGCTCCTTGACGTTCGAAAAGACGGCGAGCAAAAAGTACTCGATCGCCGTCTTCTCCATCGACCTCACCAAAGGGGAGCCACGCTTTTCGATCGAATTTGTGAGTCCTCACACCCGCTCTCCACTCATCACTCCCCGTTTGCAGGAGGCCACTCTCAAGAACGACGACACGGTGGCGGATGCGGCGGGCGCCGGCTTCCCGTGGTGGGCGTGGCTGATCGTTGTGCCCGGGTAAGTCCATCCACTTCTCAACCATTCACTCACTCGTTTTTCTTTCAGTGTGCTCCTGCTCGTGGGCGGCGGCATCGCCGGCGGCGTCGTCTTCTTCGTGGTCCAAAAGAAGAAGAAGGAGGCGGAGAAGCGCGACGCGATGCGCCGCCGCACCCAACGGTCGAAGAGCGCCGCCCAGAAGAAGGACATTGTGCCCATCACGCCCAAAGGCCAACCGCCGCCGTTCGGTACTGCCCCCGGAGTCACACAAGCGCCTACCGCCAACGCGCAGGAGAAGACGGGCGGCGACAAGACGGCGGACGAGGGCAAGACGCCCCAGTCGACTCCGGCGGCTCCCGCGCCTCCCGCCGCTCCGCCCGCGCCCACCGGGCAGCCCGCGAGCCAGTCGCCCGGCGGCCCCCAGCCGATCCCCGTGATCGCCAACAATCCAGTGCTCGGGCCGCTCAACCCCAACCCCGCGGCCGGCGTCCCCGTCGTGATGCCCCGCCCCGAAGCAAATCCCCAGTACGAGCCGATCGCCCCGTTGCAGAGCAGTGAGCCGAACGAGCGAGCGGCCACGGCGAGGAGTGCCGCCACCTTTCTTCTTTTCCGCTTTCTGTGTGTGTGCAATTAGGAACCGAATAAACGTTGGGATGTGAGCTTCTTGGAGCGACGACTTCGAACTGGACGGACTCTTTGTATCGCGCTTCCGACTCTTCTTTCTTCCCCTATTTTCGACGGTTAAGCCAAACGAACGTGGCGACGCGTCCCTCACGTCCCTGCCCTTCCACAAGTTCGACATCAAAGCCCATCCAGCGGGATTTAGGCTGCTCCCCGCGCACCAAAAGGCGGCGCTCTTTGTGATCGTGGACGGCGACACGTCTCTCATGGCGGTGCAGCCGGAGGCGGGCGAGCGCTTCGGTCGCACCACTTCGGTCGCCGTCGGCGTCCTGCACCAAACGCGCGAGAACTCCGACCGGCTCCAGGCGCTCCTCTCGTGTCGACGGTCGAGGCCGCCGGGCACGTGAGTCCTCCCTTCCATTGCATCCTTTTAAGGTGGTGGAGACGCTGCAAATGGCGGGGGAGTACGCGGGTGTTCGCCTCCGTTCGTGTGCGAGCGGCGCGCTCTCGGTGGAGGACGAGCGGCGGCTGTTGGCCGAAAAGAAGCCGCACGTGATCGTCGGGACGTCCGGCCGCGTGCTGCAGCTGCCCGAGGGCGACGCCTTCGGTTGATCGGGGAAAATCCGGGCTCTTCTCTCCACCTTCTCGCTCGTTTGCAGGCGTCCGGCACGTCCGTTCGCTGGTGCTGCACAAGGCGTACGAAAAGGCGTGGTCGACCGGTCGCCTCCCCCTGGTCGCTTTCCGCCGGCCGCCAGCTGCTCGTGGACGGCGGCGTGATCACGAGCGTCTGCTTTTCGACCGTCGAGGCGCGCCTTCCTCTTGCTGAACGAGCTGCACGGGTGCTACGACCTGACAGAGTTTCGCAAGAGCCCCCGACATGCCGGCCGGCCGAGCGAAGGGAAAGTGAGGGCGCGACGACTCCTTCCACCCACTCGCTTGCCGGTTCGCGGCGATCACGCTGCCGGAGCACCTCGCCCCCGTCTTCCTGCCAGACCTCCCAAAAGCCTACCGCAGGCTTACCGCCGGTGCGGTAGCTACCGCACCGCAGGCAAAAAGCGGTGCGGTAAACCGTACCGCAACGAAAATTCCGGTGCGGTAGACCGTACCGCAAAAGAAGTGGCGGTACGGTGCGGTATACCGACCCATCTTACCGCACGTTTTTTTCGATAGGAATAGCTTCTTTTTCATACTTCTTGCATACGCCTGTTATGTTCAAGAGTGTAGAAAATGATAGAACTCTCATTGGGTCGTTGTGACGAAAATTTTTTGCGGTGCGGTAGACATACCGCACCTCCACGATTTTTGCGGTACGGTCTACCGCACCGCGTTTTGGTTCCGGTACGGTACCTACCGCACCCCGTTTTTTTGCGGTGCGGTAGCGGTGCGGTAGCGGTGCGGTAGTTCTACTTGCGGTAAGGTCGGTGCGGTATACCGCTGCGACCTCTGCTTCCTGCAGCTCACCACTTGTGGGCGCCACTTCCGAAGAGGAGTTGCGGAAGACGCGCGACGAGCTCCGGGAGCGCCTCGAGGCTTTGCGCATCGCCGACGTCGACGGAAATCCCGCGGACGGCGAGCAGCCGGGCACCAGCAAGCAGTGAAGGCAGCCGCTTCTCTCGGGCCTTCCATTTTTGTGGCATCTCTTCTGAATGAACCAACCGGCCATCAAAACAGCAAGTCGGTGGAAGCAAACGGCCTGTCCGCGAGCTCGCCAATGCAACAGCCGACTCACAACTGCTCTGTCCACAGCAACCAATCCTTCGAAGACCCCAACCCAGTTTCGAACCTCCAAGAGCAAAAAGTGTTTGTGACCCAGGCAGGGATCGAACCTGCAATCTTCCGCTCCGTAGGCATCTGGACGCCTTTCCATTGGGCCACTGGGCCTCGTTGCGTTCGGGCGGGAGCGAGGGGGCAGTGGCGGGCGACCTCGACACACGATTCGTTCGCTGTCCTCGCGGACATCTCAAGGTTGCGGTGGTCGGTCCGCTCAAAAGTCAACGCCGATCACAAACTACAAAAATGCTCTCATGCGTCAATCAGAGCAGGATGCCGCTCGCCGACCACTACGAACTGGATCGCCTGCAGGGGAGTTCAAAGGTAGTCTCTTCATCTCTCACCTTTGTTCGTTGCAGAACACGTGCATCAAATCGATCCTCGCTCGCTTCTCGGTCGACCGCGCTCTTGAGCACCTGGTGTTGGTGATCGAATTGGAGCACTTGGCGGAGTTCCACAAGGCGGTCCGCCGGTTCGCCGTCGACCACCGGCCGGCGATCGAGGAGCTGCCCGAGCGGACGGCGTTCGTCCGCGAGCACCCGCACATCCCGCTGGCCATTTTGAAGTGGGCCTAGACGCCCATTTGATTCGTTTGCGGAATGAAGGGTCGATCGAAGCACTGCAGAAGGCGACAGGACGAAAGGCTGGTCAACCGCTGTGCTGCCGCTTGATTACGAAGGGTTGACATAATGAGGTCGCTGCGCTCCGTTCACGGTCAAAAGTAAATTGCGTGGGAGCTTTTGACTGACAAATTGGTCGTTTGATTTGTTCGGCCGCTTCCCGCACTCCGGCCGCCCACCGGGCGCGAGAAGAGGAAGGATGACCGCCGGCAAGCGGCAACTCGAGGTCAATCGATGTGCTCGTCGCGGACCTTTCGTTTCATCCCTCGCCTTTGCTTTCCAGTGTGTTGAATCGCATTCGAACGGGGGTTTGTTTTCGTTTAGTGCGCGCAGGTGTTCCGCTTTCGATTCGCAGGCCTGCCGCCGCCTCCCGCATTTCTGCCCGTTCGGCGAGTGTGCACAGCGAACGGAGAGAGCAGACGCACGAGCAGACGGAAACGCGGGCGGGCGGCCGGTCGGTCGGCGCTGGGAAAGACGCGAGCGATCGAGGTTGAGAAACCCGCCGCGCTTCTGCTCGCCGTCTTTTCGTCGCGGCAGCGACGTCTATTTCGTTTATCCTTCCGCGTGCTCTTTTACTAGTTCTCGTTTCTGTTAGTTGATCCTCGTTGATTTTAGGTTCTTTTGATGGCCGCCCGTTCGATCACCGTTCACCGCTGGTCGATGGACGACGTTCGGAACCGCTTGAACGACGCTCAAATCGGAGAGGTGTGGACGGGGCCCTCGTTCCCGCTGGAAGGACTCGCCGGCGCGGAGTTCCAGCTCGCCTTCCAGCCGATGCACAACCTCAAGCAGTTCTACAATCCCCAGAATCGCAGCAGCCTCGTGTGCACTCGGCTGGACGGCCGCTCCACCCTCCGTGTTCGCTTCAAGCTGTGGATGGAGAACGCGAAGGGCAACAAGGGAAACGAGCTGCGTACGTTTCACCTCTCTGACTGCGTCAAATCGGTCTGGATTTCAGAAAAAGAAAAGGAATTCTCGGTCGACCAAGGCGAATGGAGTGTCCACTCGTGGACTTCCGTTTGGCGAATTTTGTCGCGGCAGTCGTCCACTCTGATTCTTTGCTGCGAAATTGAGTGCCTCGAGTCGATCGAAGACCCAAAGCTGCAGATGGCCAAGAGCACGGCGGCGATGTTCGGCAACGAGCAGTTCGCGGACGTCGAGCTCCACGTCGGCGAGCAGGTCTTCAAGGCGAGTCGCTCTTCTTCCATCATCCCCTCAAATCAGCTCGTTCAGGTGCACAAATTCGTGTTGGTCTCGCAATCGGAGTACTTTGCGGCCTTGTTCACGCACGACGAAGAGGTCAAACGGACGGGAGTGACCGAGCAGAAGGCGTTCGGCCCGGAGCTCACGAAGATCGTCCTCCAGTTCATGTACACGGGAGAGGTGAACGACCTGAAGTCCGTGGCCCGCCAGCTGCTCTCCGCGGCCGATTTCTACCAACTTCCGTCGTTGCAGGTGAGTATTGCTTTCTTTTTGTACTCTTCATCCCCCGTCTGTTCAGAACATGTGCATTGTGGCCATTCTGAACACGCTGACGCTGCAGACCGCCCTCGAGGACCTCAAGCTCGCTTTGTCGCGCAAACATTTCGAGGAGTTCAAGGCCGAAATGATGAAGTTCGCCAAGGAGAACGCGCAGGCCATTTATGAGCTGCCGGGATTCATGGACTTCATCGACGAGAATCAGGATTTCGCCAAGGAGTTCATCGGCCTGATCCTCTCCTGAACTCCGCACGTTGTTCTGTTTCTTCTTTCTGTTGTTCAACTGTTGCCAAAGAATAAACGCACGCTGTCTCTAGTTATCCGGCCGGTAGGCGGCCGTCTGAAAGTGATCCAAAGAACAAACACCAAGGAACTTTGACCGCTCTGATTGTCAGGGGGTCCGCTACGAACTGCCCGCGTCATTCAAACACTCAAAGAACCGTTCACTCCACGCAAAAGTGAGCAATGCGAATTCCCGGCGGATTCCCGTCCTGCTTCCCAACCACCCCGTCCGCTCTGCTCAATCGTTCACTTCACTTCTTGTTGCACCGATTCGAAGGAAGTGACCGTGTGGGCGGCGATGGGTGTCGCGGCGGCAATGCTCTCGGCGGCGGAAGGCGGCGGCTGACGAAAAGCCGCCCGCCATCTCCGCGCCGAGGAGCAGCGCGGGTTGCTCGAGTGAGTGCTCCTTTTGATTGCTCTCCCGCCTCACCGCTTTCCAGAAAGCAGGTCGATGTCGCGGGGCGCCAAGCAGCCGGAGGGCGTCGCGGTGGACCGCGGCCATCCAGCGCGTCTTTATGTTTGGCGTGGCGGACAAGATCACGTGGAGTGAGGAGTCCGCAGCCGCGCCCGCCCGCTCACTCGCCCGCTTGCAGAAGAGCCGGTCGGGATTCTCCATCTGCTGCACTCGCTGCCCCCGCTGCTCGTCCGACTCGTGCGCAACGAACGGCGGCACTTTGCGTTCGACTACGAGGAGCTCGCGGAAGTGCTGGAGCGCGCGGCCGGCGTGTTCGCGGCCGAAAGCTCGCTGTCCGAAGTCCCGCGCCGTGCGTCATGTACGGCGACCTGCACGGCCACTCCTCCGACCTCCATCGCTGAACGCCCGTCTTCCTCGGCGACTTCGTGGATCGGCGGGACGCGCGGCGTGGAGAACGCCCTCCTGAAGCTGCGGTTCGCCGAGCGCGTGCACGTCGTGCGGGGCAACCACGAGAAGTCGATCAACAGCGTTCATTCCTTCTACGACGAGGCGGCTCGTGCACCTGCCACTCGGCGTGTTGGTGGGCGGCCGCGTGCCGGCGGGCGGTTGCCGAAGTGGCGCTCGCTGGCCGCCGTCCGCGCCATCCGCCGCCTCATCCGGCGACTTCGACGTGGGCTCGGCTGGAGTGCGACTTTGTGTGGTCCGCCGGACACCCGGACGCCCGCCGACGGCGGCTTCCGGCCGAATCTCGGAGCGCGGCATCGGGCGCCGTCGACCTCTTCGTCCGGGGGCCTTCAGATGAGCCCACCGTTGACTGCTTCCTTCCATCGATTGCTCTCGTCCAGGCCCCGCTGCACGGCTACGCGCTGTCCGCCGGCGCCCGGCTACAAGGGCAGCAGCCCGGAGGACGTGAACACGGCGCTTGTCTGGAGATCGCCGCCGACATGCGCGTCTCCATCGAGCAGCTGCAGGTGAGCGTCGCCTACCGCCGCCTGCGCGCCAAGCGGAGCCGCAAACACACGCCGCGTTTCGTCGAGAAGATGACCGTCCCGTTGTGATCGTCCGGAAATAAACTCTTTCGACGGCACAGACTACAGGAAGAATTCACCACCCAGAGTCGTCGTCCCCATTCTGTTTCGCTCGCCACAGTGCTCGATTCACAACGAGTGGAATGGTCGGCAACTCGCCGTCTTCTCGTCGCCGACAGGTTCCGGCTGGCAGGACCACGCTTTCGTTCACAACGAACTTGTGTCAAGTGGAACACGAAGTGGTAGTTGCTTCTCTTCGGCGTCCACGCGGTTCTCCCACCCTCGAGGCGTTCTCCGCGCCCCGTTCTACTCGACGGCCGCTCGTCTTCGACCTGTCCATCGCACGCCATCCGGAAACCACACATTTCACCGGTCGGCAAATTCGCGACAAAAACGAAAATGAGAAGCGGCTTTGGGCGCGGTGGATCTTCGTTGCCTCACGAAATAGTCGGCGGATCAATTCCTGCGCGACGTCAGATTTCTTTTGCAAAACCAATTGCCGATTGGGATTCTGCGAGGTCGATTTGATCACCAAAGTTGTTTTTTCCCAAAGTCGAGGCGAAATAGCAGAGAAATACGATGCCGAAAATCGGGATGGGTTGGTACTTTCAACACGTAATAACGACTTGAGAAGTGGTCCAAATCATTCCATTTACAGCTAAAAGGAACGAGGGACAAATGGAGAACAACGCTGCGCCGGGGTTTTCCATTTAACCGACAAGCAACCGAGCAGCACCGCGAGAAAGCTGCAAAACGAGCAAAAAGTTGGAACTTGCTTCCATTTGGCCGTTAATAACTCGACGAAAAATAAGCGTAAACTTTGGTTCGTGGTTTGTTGGAAAGAGGAAAGATCGGGCAATAACGCTGCGCCGGGGTTTTTCAGAAAACCTTTTAATACTCGTACAGGACTTCGTAGAAGTCGCAAAAAGGTCGCGGAAAATCCGACCTCCGGGCTTTCAGACGCAAGAAAGCGGGAAAACCCGACGATCTGATCCCGCCCGCGAGCCGTATGGTAGAATCGACCTTGCTCTTTCGATTGCAACCGGTTGCAGCGCGTTTGGAATAAATTCTAGGCCGTTGCACCTGCCGGAAGGCCAAGCCTTTCGATCAGCGAACGACTTGACCGCGCCCCCTTCCGCCGCTCATTTTCGCTTTTTCCACGGGAGCGCGCCGAGCGGTGAAATGTGCAGTTTTTCCACGGGCGCCGGATGGCGTGCCATCGGCAACTCGCGTAATTCTCTCCACGCACTCCACCTGCATTCGATTTCTTTCGCTTTCAGCCCAGAATATGGCGGTCAAGATCACGAACGCTGCCGCCTCGTGAGCGCCAACGAGCGATCGGTGGTCCTCGACCCGACGCAAGTGGCCGCCAGTTAACGGATCAAACAAGAGACGATGTGAGTGTCTTTAGTGCCTCCTCCACCTTCCATCAAACGGGCGGAACGGACGAATTTGTGGTTCGTTTCGCCTCCGGCCGCCCGCTCCTCCGCTCGTTCAGGTGGGCGGCCTGCCCTTCACTGCGGAAATGCCCGCAGTTCGTGGCGGCGATCGGCGGAGTGGACGTTGAGCGTTCGGACGACTCGCTCCTCTTCTTCGAGACGCGCCTCGCGGAGAGGATCCTCGTGTTCTTCTTTGATTCGTGCGCTCCACTCGTCTGCTCGCTCCTCATCCGGCCCTTCATTCATCGCTTGTTTAGAGCCGACTGGCTGACCCACTGGGCGCTGAACGAGACGGGCGTCTTGACGTTGGGCGACCACCGACTGGATCGTACTGCCCGTCGACTCGCAAGGGCAACAGTCGACGAGTGAGCACAAGGTCGTTTGGAGCGATCATTCCAGCCTTCTTCGCCGATCGACCAGCCGGCGCAAATCTTCTTCCAACTCGACGCCCTCGATTTCGTGCTCCCGAACGCGATCTTGCGCAAACTGCGGCCCCTCTTGCACGCGGACAGCCGTGCGACCGGCAGCTGGAAGTCGCGCGGACGATTGGCGGCCGCGAGTTCCGCGCTGGACCGCACCGCAAAGCAAACGAACGGCTGCAAGGCGCGTTTCGGAAGCGACGGCGGACTGTTGAATTCTCCCGTTCGTTCCGCCCACTTTCTCCGTCGCCGTTCTTCCCGCTGGCCGCTCGTTCGCCAGTCGGTCGGCCGGTCGTCTCCCAGCCCACTGGTTCCCCTTTTCTCCTGCCTTTCTGTTGTGACTTGTAGCTTAGCCTCGTGAATGAACCAAGTAGTCAAGAACGGGTGCACGGTTAATCGACGACCCAATGCATTAGAGTAGTTCTTTCGGGTGGCGTGCAAAGGTTTTTAACTGGAGGATCCACGCCGAGGTTCACGTTCTCGCTGGCCCTCTACAAACGGGCGTCTTCTGGACGACTACCAACTGCCGGGCGTCGGGTTGGCCACTCGCTTGAAGTGAGCTGCAAGAAGGTTGGAGTGGAAATAAACTCGTTGCAAGCAGCCGTTTGATCCAACTGCATGTAGACCGAAGAGCAAGACGCAAATGATCTCTACGGTTTATTCTCGCTTCAACGGCACAAAGACAAAAGGAAAGGGGGGACTGCTGGACGACTCGTTTCGAACACTCGGATCAGGGCGATTTGGCGGCCGTCTGCTGCGTGGACGCCTCCTGGACGGTGCCTTGAGTGGACGCCTCCGGGACGGTCTCCTGCTGGGTCTCTTGCTCGCGGGCCTTCTCGCGGAGCTGCATTTTCTTCCAGTTGCCCTCAATGCGTTGGAGGTGCTTGTAGAGCGTGTGCCACTTCACCGCCCGCTCTTTCTGCTGCAGCTGAAACAGACGCGGATGAACGGAAGGCGACAAGAGCGAAACGAACCGCAGCGTCTTTGCCCGCGTTCATGGCCACGTTGTGGCGAATCAGCGCGGGGCGGGCGGCCGTGATCAGCGGGTACTCGCGAAGGAAGGCGCGGTAGGTCGCGCTGGCCCACAGCTGGTAATCGACCGGAAAGATCTTGAAGAAGGCCATGTCCTGCAGCAGACCGTCGACCACGCGCGCGAACTCGTCGTCCCAATTGAATTCGAGCTCCTTGGCCTTCGCGATCTGCAAAGATGGCAGTGCGGGGGTGAAGAGGAGGGACTCACCGCGCGTTTCGCGTCCGCCATCGCCTGCTGGTAGTGGGGATCCTTGGGATCTTCGCCGCGTTTCACGTAGACCGCCGTGCGGTCACTCCGCGGCAAGTGGCTTCTGTCCGTCCACTTCACGGCTCCGCTGGAGACGGCGGGCGCGTTTTCCTTCTTGTTGGGCTCCTTGGGCGGCTGCACGTCCTGGTTGGCGGCCTTCGGCGTGTCCTTGGGCGGCACGTGCGTGTTCTTGTTGGCCGCCTGGCCGGGAGTCGCCGAGGGCTTGGGCGTCGTCAGGGGCGTCTTGGCGGCCTCTGGAGCGCCCTTGGGCTTCACGGGCGTGTTCTCCTTGGCCGCCTCGTTGGCTGCCTGTCCGGGAGTCGCCGTCGGCTTGGACGTCGGCTTGGACGTCGTCTGGGGCGTCTTGGTGGCCGAAGTCAAGCGGGACTTGCCGCTCGTCGTCTTCTTCGACTTGCGGGCCTCCGTCTTGGCCGCGTGCTTCTGGGACTTGCGGGACGGCTTTTTGGCTGCATTCTTCTTGCGGCGGCGGTGGCAGCAGCAGCAGCAGATCACGAAGGCAGCGCCAATGGCGGCGAGCAGCAGTCTGGGAGATGATGTGAATAAGGGAGTGAGTGGACAAAGAGCGAGAACTCACAACAAGCCGCAGATCCCGCCGCCAATCAGCGCCCAGAGCCGCCAGCCGCCGAAGCCCGCTTTAGACGCGCCGTTCGTTCCCGCTTGTTCCAGAGTAGCCGTCTGAAATGATTACGGTGAGGAGCGGAAGAAGGACGGAGAACTCACGAAAGTGAACGTGAAGCCGGGCGCCGCCGCGGTCATTTTGAAGCCGACCGTGGTCTTCTTCTTGCCCTCGTCGGCGTCTTCGAACTGCGGGGAACATTGGGACGTCGCATCTCCGATCTTGACGTTGCTCGCACTGGCCTCGCCGTTCCAGGCATCGCCCACCAGCTTTTCTGAAATCCAGAGGGCAATGGACAGCTAACGGAATGATCTCACCGTTGTATCGAAGCGTCGGACGGTTTTTGCTTCCCCGTTTGCCGGCAAGCAAGCCCAAGTTCCCCGGACATCCGCCCATCTCGAGATTTCCGCTAAAACACATTAGCAGTGCCAAGGACAAGGCTCGAGACAAACCTCAAATCCACCGCGTCGCTCGCGTAGTCTGTTTTAAACTCTAGCGTGTCGCCCGAGAAGATCAACGTCGCATTCGCGTTCGTGCACCCGTCCAGCAGCTCGAAGATCCTGCAATCCTTTCGTTTGGTTAGCCGTGGAAGAGCGGAGAGGGGAAACACACACTTCGTTGCTCGCTTGCTTGAAGCACTCCGGCTGGTCGGCGAGCAAGCGAACGGGCGAGGCGGCGAGGACGACGGCGGCTGAGAGGACGAGGAGCAACGCGGTGGCGGGCGGCAAGCGACCGCTCCACCACAAGGCCGCCGGCACGCGCATGAGGATCGAGAGGGCGGAGAGCGGAAAGGAGAGAGCGGCTGGTCGGAGGGGCGCCGATTGAGCGAACTGGCAGCCGACTCCCGACTTTTTTCGTTCCCCCAATTCGTTTGATGCAAATTTGATGCAAAAAGCGCAGAATAAGCGGTTGCTTCGTGCGCAACTGCGAGTGAAGAGAGCGATCAAAATGCCTGGGTTGTGACTGGTTTCAGCCATCCGTCGGTTCACGCCGCTTTGTCTTCAGCTCTTACTCGTTGCCGACCGTCCCACTTCTTACCGCTGGAAGACCGCGAGTTTTTTTTGTCTCTTCGCTAAACAAATGATAGAATGGCGACCGCGTAGAATTGGAAGAAGCAAATGCGCGACGTTCTCTCTTGTATAAAAGCGACGCGACAAAGAAGCAGGAGCACGTTTCAGTGCGCTTCGAGCCGCAGTTAACAGAGAAGCCCCTCACGCTTCGTTTTCTGTCGTGGCTCAAAGCAGTGAACGCAGTTTGACGTTTCACAGCATTTGGATGGTCGTTGTTGCGCAACGAGTCGGACTTGCTTCTCTTCCGCTCCGTTCACTCGCGTGTTTGCAGCGAACGACGCTGAATCGACGGGCAGCACGCGGCCCTTTACGATCCCTGGGAGTCGCTGCTCGCGTGTTGCGGGGCGTCCGACTCGTTCGAGCGGCTGCCGGAGGACGCCGATCGCTTACGGCCGCTCTATCGAGAGCAAATAGCCGTGAGTTCCCGTCGAAAAGAAAGGCATCGGACGTGCCCGAAGTTGTTGCCCGCCGCCTCGTTGCTGCTCGCTGAAGGAGAGCGAATCAAGGCGGTAAACGTAGTGCTTGCCGACTCGTTCACCTCTTTCTTCTTTCTCACGAGCACCACAACGATCGATCACTCCAACGCTCGCTTGCAGCTGGGCGTCGATCCCGCCCGAATGCGGCCGCTGGACTCGTGGAGCGCGCGGACGTCGAGCTGAAGTGCGAGGCGGAGATCGCGGGCGTCCTGCCGATCAGCGCCGCCCGGGCGAGTCGCCGGTGGTTCTCGCTGCTCGTCGGCGGTCGTTGCGGACTCGTGCGTTCACTCCAGCCTTTCACTCGGTCTGCTCGAAGCAAGCTAACAGTCGAGGGCGAGCTCGTGGTCGGCGGGCGAGATGAGCGGAAGTGCGGGCGGGAGCGGAAGTTTTACGGCGTTTCGCCGCTCAACTGGTCGCTCCGAACGCGCAAGTTGGCGCCTCGAGCGCTCCGCTTTGACGCCCGTTCGGTCGCTCGATCGCTCGCGGCAAACTCCACGCGAAACTCGGCGACGAGCGGGCGGCCTTCTTCGACGTCCACCTGTCCGCCGGCCGAACGCTGGACGAGATCGCGCGGGAGAGGCGACTCGAGCGCCGTGCGGCAGCCGGTGGACGCCCGGCGCCGAAGTGGAGGGCGAGCGGCTGGAGATCCCGCTGCCCATCGATCCGTCGCTCCATTGAACTCCCGCTTGTTCGTGCAACGACCGCTGTGAGTGGAGGAGACGATCGGCGGCGACCTCCTCGTCTCCCACTGCGTCCATTTCCGCTTCAACGAGAAGGCGGCGAGTTTGTGGCAGCGAGTGAAACCGCTGCACGAGTCGGCCATCTCGAAGCGGGTTTGAACAAATGAACGACGGAAATAAACGACTGTTGCATTGACCGGCAGAACTCGTTGTGTGGAAGTGGAAGGAAGTTGCTTCAACGGCTCTTTCCTTTCAGTAAAACGGGCCAACGATTTTGACCGCTTCGCACACACCAAAGAGAAAGAGAAAAGTTTATTTTCCGCGGAGAATCCCCGGATCTCTTTGAGGCGCGTCTCAGCCACCTGCAAGCAACGAGTGAGCGGACAGCTCGAGCGTCAGCCAGCCAGCCGTTCATGGCGGCGACGCTCAAGAACGACGACAAGGCGCCGGCGGGAGGCTCGACGGGCGGCAAAGGCGGAAAGGGAGGCAGCACAGGGAAGGACGGAAAGAAGGAGGGCGGCTCGGGCACTCCGTCGTGGGTCTGGATCGTCGTTGGAGTCGGCGTACTTCTGTTAGTCCTCCCTGTCTTCTCCACTCACTTCCTGGCATGCTTGCAGTCTGCTCGTGCTCATCGCCGTCGGCGTCGGTCTCGGCGTCTTCTGTTGGTGCCGCGCGAAGAAGAAGGCGGCCGAAGCGGCGAGCGCCCCGAAGCGCGGCACGAACCACGAGGAGGTGGGCGGCGCCATGCGCGGCGGCAAGACCCGCTCCAAAGGCGCGAAGATAGACGAGCCGAGCGGTCGGATGCCGCGCCGCAAGAAGCCGTCCGTCCCGAAGTCGAAGCCCGCCGCCGCCGCTCCGCAGCCAGCCCCCATCCAAGTGGGCCCCCTCGACGATGCCGGCAATCCGCTCTACGAGCCGCTGCATCCGCCGGAGAACCTTCCGCCGCCGCCCCCGCCCGACGCGCCCGCTCTGCCCACCGTGCAGCCCGGAGCCCCGCCGCCGCCGCCCGCCGCCAAGGAGCCGCAGTACGTGAACCTCGACGAGGTGAACAAACCGCCGCCGCCGCAATGAGCCCGCCACCGACCGACGGGCACTGGGGAGGAGTGCCCCCGTTTCTTCTCGCCCGTCTTTTGTTATGTTCCGTGTACGTTCATCGAATAAACCTTAGGATTGAGAGGATCGGTTGTTGCTTAACCACGCAAGAAACTCGTGTGGCTTGTCTTCGACACGAAGAGGAAAAAGCATGAGGTGGAGGGCGTGGCAACTTACTTCTTTGTTGGGGACCTTCGCCGCTGTTTTTGCGGAGTGATCGCGAAGCTCTCGACTCGAACCGGTCGGCCGAAGTGCTTCGCATTTTGGCCGAGCGAATTCCTGCGTTTGAACTGCCGACCGGCAAGCTGGTTTGCGTTTCCTTTTGACGGCCGCCATCTACGGCCGCCAACGCCGCTTTCGAGTGTTGACCAGTTGGCTGGGCTTCCGCTTGACCACAGCACGCAATCTTCGTGCACACGACTGCCGCATTCCCGGATTGCGCGCGATGAGAAGTGGGCGGGGAGCACACGCACGACCGGTGCCGATTGAGGGCGGTCACTCACTTCCCGTCCACCTTCCACTCGTGCAGTCCGCTCTTCTTCTTGCTGAAGGGGTGCCCGTGGTCATTTCGCATTGTTGGGAGCTCGCCGACTTCGCCGAGCGCTCGGCGGCCGCGGCGTTCGGAGAGGAGTGAAAGGGCGAGCGCTTTCGGTTGATCGGAGCGCCGGAAACGCGCTTCGAGCTCGTGTTTGTGCCGAAAGACGGCCACACGCAGTGGAGCAGCAGCTTTTTTTGCGTGCCCTCAGTTCATCACTCGTTTGTTCGGCTTCGTTTCAACCCGTGAATGCTTCGATCAGGGCAACGGTCATGTGGTCGGCGAGTGTGCCTTGCATTGATCGTGAGCAGACAACCAGTGGGCGTTGCAGCGCAGTTTTCCACAAATCAACGGCACGGACAGCGCGAATCGTGCAATTTGGTCGGCCTTCGCTACGGGGCCGCTCGGGCGCCATCGGCGTTGTGCAGCCGCATGAGTGCCTTCATGCGATCTCGCGGAAGTTTCGGGAAGACGGCCGCGATGTTCGGCGACGAGCAGCCGGCGGACGTCGAGCTGCACGTTTGCGGAATGATTTCGAGGCAAGTACGAGAGTTTCTCTTCATTCAGCCCTCATTCCTCTTGCGCATTTGTGCGCAGTCGGACCACTTCAAAGCGAAACAAAGGAGGGGCGGACGGGAGTCGTCAAAGTGAAAAACTTCCAGCCCGGCTGTGCTCGAACGAGTCCTCCGCTTCGTGTACACGAGCGAGGTGACGGCGTGCGGTCGCCAGTTGCTTCCTGCCGCTGACTTCTACGACCTCGAAACTTTTTGACCGTTGTGAGCGCAACTCTTCGTTCCTTTCAGGAAACGTACATCGCCCCGCTCTCCACCGGCAGCGCTCTCGAAGACCTCAAGCTGGCGTCCCGGCTTGGAAGAGAGCGTGTTGGAGTTTGCGAAGCAGAACGTGAGAGCGATCGCCGCGTTGCCCGAGTGGAACGACGAATTCGGGCAGGAGAATTCGGAGATTCCAGCCGAGATCTTCAAACTCTCATTTGATTGTTGAACGTTCAGTTTCGAATGGACTCGTAGTGGTTCCTTTCGCAGATGTCGGCTTGAGCAAATCGATCGTCCGAAAGGTCGTGAACGGGTGGGCGAGTTCAACCTTTGCGTAGTGGCCACCTTCTTTTCAGCCGGCCGCTCGGTGTGCTCGAAAGCGGCGAGAAAAGGGCCGTTCTCTAGACATCGACCTTGCTTCTCCGACTTCCTCTCGGATTGACGGGAAGAAGCGGGTGAATGGGGACTTCCGACCGCCCGTCGCTTCCCGCTTCCTTTCATCTTTCCGTCGTGATCAACGCCGCCAAGCAGCGGGGAGTCGTGAGTTCTTCTGGCCTTTCAGCCCACTCTTTTGCCACCTGTGCAGGACTCGATTGACGCGTTCACGCTTGAAAGAGAGGCGTGGGAGAACGGGAAGCGTGTTTATGCTTTGAGTCGAAGTTTACAAGAGAGAACAATCGAGTACAGAAGAACCAATCGAGTACAATCACCACTTCTCGAGCTCCACCGCGATGCGGACGCCGTTGTGCACATGGGAGCACTTGCGGAGGCGACTCGTCGACGCGTTGCCGGTGGGTCCCTCGCGCTCCCATCCGAGGCGCTCGATCACTTGCTCGCGGGACACGTGCTTCCAGCGCTTCTAAAATAAGAATGAAGAGAGTGTAAGGAAGGGGAAGAACGAACGTGGTCGTAAACGTTGACTTGCAAGAAGTCGTCCTTCGCGTGGAATCCCGCGTCTCCCATGACCGTGGCGAGTTCCATTGCTGCTTTTTTGAAGTTGTCCACCTGCTTCAGATCGGAATCACCCTGTAATGCCGGCTATGAAATTTGCCCGCTGTTGTGATTGAATGCACAGACCTGAAGCAAAAGGCTCCAGGAACCGCTCCACTCGAGAATGAAGTGGTCGTTGAGAACCCGCAAATTGCGGAGAGCTAGCGGGAACGCGCCGGTGATGCGAAGCTCCTGCAGATGCTCGTTGCGGTCGAGCGGTCCGCAGTCGTAGAGGCCACCGGTCTTTGGGCACTTCAGCTCGAGCGTGATGTGTTTGGAGTTGACGCGAAAGACGTCCGCTAAATCTGCAAAGAAAAGTGGAGACTTGATGTCCGCTTTTCCACTTATCACGCACGGTCATTGGGAGCGCAGGAATGAGCGAAAGACACCGATTCGAGGTGGGCCTTCTGCTTTCGAAGCAGCGTCGCGGAACGCAGGTCGCTGGCGTTCAGCTCGGTTATCTTGTCGGGCAGCGAGTCGAAAAACAGGTCCAGGAACGGGTACTTGAGCTCGGTAACGTGTTCTTGACTTGACTTCATCCAGAAAACGTCCACTTTGATCGTCTTCAACGAGGGCAGCGCTGAAACGACAAGCAATGAACGAAAGAACGCAACCGAGAGCCTACCGTGCAGCTTCACGGCGACTTTCGTCCACTCGCGCATCAAGCGGAAGTTCACGTTCGCCGGAGCGACTCGCCACTGGATCTTGATCTCGCGCACGTCTCGGCAGTTATCGAGTGGGCCGCTACGTCCTCGAAGGTCTTCACGGACGACCCCTTCGGCGGAGTGAACTTGATCGAGCCGTCGTGGTCGACATTGATCCTCGCCCCCCGAACAGTCCTCCAAACTCCGGACATTTCGCCTGAATAGCGGAAGAAATTAGAAAAATTGAGGAAAAGTGAAATTTTTGACGGATTTCAGTGGAACAAACGGATTTTCCGGGCAGATTTGAGCGAAAAAACATTGAAAGGATCGTAAAAGCAGTGGAAAAGAGAAAACTCACCTCGAAGGACAAAAAATCGGCGCAAAACCGTCGGAAACTCGCGGAGCGACGAGCGGCGGCAGCAAACGGCCGAGCGGACGCACGGCGAGGGGCAACCGAATGCGAGGGCACTGCGTCCCGCGAGTCCGAATCGATCGCCGGGGCATCCCGCCCACTCCCTCGCCGCCGCCGCCGTTGCGTCCAGTCGGCAGCAGAAGCGAAGCGGGACTTCGAGAGGAGAGCGGTGCGCAGCCAGTCGAAACTTCGAGCCACCGACGGCGATCGGCCCTTCCGTCTCCACCGACAACCCGACCAGACGTCCAATTCCACCGATCCACCCATCCTATCCGTTTATTCCTTTGATTCATCTACCTGTCAACGGCGAACACACTCCGCCCGCGACAGGAACGCCAAATGCTCGCTTTTGTTCGTACTTTTGCGGCGAGAAATCGAGCGAGGCGTCTCGTCCGTCCGCTCTGTCGAGGAAAGCGGCAGATTGGTGGACGGCGTGAACGAGAGAGTGAGTGGATTGCGTTCAACCGTGCAGCTGATCGAACGGAACCTGCCGCTTTCTACCGCCAGCCGCCGTCCTCTTCTTTCCACCATGAACACGGCGCTCGCCGCCACTCTTTGCGGCTGTCCACTGGGTGTGTTCCAGCAATCGATTCCTTGAACGCACAACAAGCTGCGTTCTGGTCAGGAGGATGCGTGCAAGGCGGTGAGGGGTCAGCGAGCAGCAGCTGCAGAAGAACGGTGGAATGCGAGCGGAGAGTGCCGCAAAGTGAGCGACGAGGCAACCGAGCAACCGATTGGCTCCGTTGATTGCAGCGAGAATGAGGCGGTCGAAAAGCGTACGTGAAAGAGAAGCCAGCAAGGAACACACGCCGCCGCGTGCCCGTCTCGAATGGAAGGCGGCAGAAAGCGGTCTTTCCACCGACTTTCCGCTTCCCAATCGTCCCGCCCGCCCGCCCGTCCTCTGGTCGTGCTCCACTCTCTTCTTTAACGGTCGATCCGCCCTTTCCATCGGGAAATTCGACCCCTTCGATCCACTCGCCGCGCGGCCTCGCCGAAGAAACAAACCGGTAGGCGCCGTCCTCCGCTCGAACGGCCGCTTCGCGTTGCCGATGGGCGGGCGGCTCGTTCGGCTGCCCACGGGGCGGCCGGCCGGGCGAAGTCCAGTGGAGAGTGGCGGAGTCGAACGGGAGGGCAGGCAGGGGAGGGCGAAAGAAGCCGTCGGGCAACGGGAGGATCGCCCGCCGACTCGCTCGATTCTGTCGGCTGCCGTCGCCCTCGAGCGGCACCCGCAGCTCCCGCCAGCCGTCGATCAGCGCGTTGACCGTTGGGATGCTCGCCTGTTTCGCCGCCTTCTTTGCCGAAGCTTTCCGTCGCTAACTGGCAGCAGCGTCGAACGAAAGGCGACCGCCAACCTTCTTCTTCGTTACGTTGGACAGAACGATCACACTGCCTTCTGCTCTTCTTATCTCACGTTCCTTAATCGAAACAAGAGGATGACACAAAAGGCAAGTAAGTGGAAGGGGAAGTCGAACGAGCGGCGACCGAACACAACCGTCCGTCATCCAGCAACGCGCCGGACAGACCGAACAGACCGCAGCGGACGGCCGTCGCCCCAAAAAAGGCGACCATTCGCGTCCTCTTGACGAACAAAAACAAACGTGAACCAAAAAGAACCTTTAGAGTGCCTTAGCCAAGGCAGCCGACCAGGCGCGATGAAGCTATTCAGTCGATCTGATGCTGCTAAGCTGAAGGGGATACGTACCGGGTGCCCGAGAAGATGTGAACCCCAAACACACGCCGATTTATTTTTTATCAGCTTAGCACCTTGACGATCCCCGGAGTCGAACCAGCGACCCATCCATCGCCCGCAACCACTCGGCTACGAGAACTCGTTGTTCGGGAGCGGAAGCGCGGGGGCATAAGCTGCAGGTGGGCGGGCCGTGCGCGCGCTCGCCGGTTCGTTTCCGCTCGCTCTCTTGTTGCCCAATCGCAAGAGACGAAGTTCGAAATGCGACGGCAATTCGCTGCAGCTGGCCGACTGCAGCCAAAAGTCGCAGTCGCGGCCGCAGTCCACTTGCAAGATTCGCTGCAGCCAACACCGCCGCTAGCAGCCGACGGCCTATTTTTCGTGCAAAACGACTGCAGCGGCTGCATCTGGGCGGTTGCAGCTGGCTGACTGCAGCTGAAGGCCGCAGCCACGATGTTCGAACTCGGTGGGCGTCCACGTTCGAGCACCGAAATGAAACGAACCTTCCGCACGTCCTCAATGCCGCTGCCGAGCAGTGGGAAGATCGGGCGACTCGTTCGAAAGTTCCGCGCAAATCCGTGATCACTCTTTCACTCATCGAAAACCCCCGAATTCACACGACCACGAGGAGCGACTAGAAACGCCGTGTTCGAGCTGCTGGACGGGCGAACAGATGAAAGGCCGCTTTCTTCGGCTTGCAGTTGGGGCCAAGAACCAATTAACCTTTGGGTTTCTCGTGTTCCACCCATCGAACCAACGGGCAGCCGACTGGAGGATCGCCGCGTTCGAGCGGCCCCGTCCTTTCCGCTCTCGCCGCTCCCAACGCGCAACTCGAAGCAGCGGCTGCGTGCGACTCGAAACGGCGACGAAAAGAAGCGAACCGAAAGCTCGTTGCTCGACGGAACGAGAAGAATCCTTTGTTTCGACCACCACTCCTGCTCGCGGCCATTCAAACGAAGAAGCTCGCCCCACTGGCTTCTCGTGGGCGGCGGGTTCTTTCTTCCGTTCTTCCGTTCGTTCGTCTCGTTGCTGCCGGCGGGATGCGTTCGTCCTATGCGGCGAGAAAGCGAGTGGCACACCGGACCGCGGCCCGTGGAAAAAGTCCGTTAGCGGGCGGGAGGGGCCGCCGCGAAAGATTGCGCAACTTTGCTTGCTGTGTTTCTTTCCTTCTTGCCCCGCGCGACGGTCCATCCCAGTGGAGCTCTCGTGGTGCAGTGGTTTTCGTTTTGGCACTGAGTCGTTTGGTCGCAGTTTCGATTTCCGGCTTTTTGTACCGTTTCCACGTTCTCACTGTTCTTTTTTCATCTTTGGCGTTTGCCCTAATCATCAATTATCATTTTCAAGTTGATTTTAAGTGAAAGAAAGCTTACGTCGTCGGATTCAACGGGGCAACAATCACTGGCAGAACATTTTCTTCATTATTCCAGGGCAGTTTGTGGTGAAATTTAAACACAGAACACTTCCACCCTTCTTCTGCGTTCCCCGAAAAGTTCGCTGAAATATGACAGTCAGAAAGCGAAATATGACGGCATAAAATTTACAAAGGCGCAAAAAACACGCCACAGTCACCCGGCGACCAATTTAAACAATCGCATTTGTTCTCTAATTAGTTCCCCATCTTTTAGGCAAGAATTGAACTAGCAGTAGCGTTTTCACTCCGAGCTCGCGCTTGAAATGTATTCAAACTTCAACTCAAAATTAAAGCGTTATTCCAGGACAGTTGATCTGCAAATTTTGAACCAAGACGCGTCTTTAAGTAGTTTACATTGCCGCCAAAGCTCATCAAAATATGACAGTTAAAAAGCGAGATCCGATATCAGCGACCGACATCCGCTTCAATGCTCGAATTCTTCCTTGATTTTTGCTTTCCACTGTTGAACGGGTGTTCATTTGCTGCTCTGTACTGTCTTTTTACCCGTCCAACACAATGCTCCTTTTTAACGGTCACTTGTGAGCTCAATTATCGCTTCAAAATCATCTTCTTTCTCCCCTTGAAACACAATGCCACGTGACGGCCGAAACGGACTGAGCGGTCCGGTGTGCGGCCGCCCCACCTCTTCGGCACGAGCGAGCTGGAGAGACGGCGGTTGTGCGAGGCGACGCAAAGGCGGCCGCCCTCCCGCCGCTCCGTTCACTCGTCCTCCTCGCTGCTGGCGGCCGCCTTCCCGCCCACGCGCTGCTCGTGACGCGGCGAGCGGAGTGGGCGCCCACCAGCCGGCTTCCTCGAGGTCGTTGCTGGATCAGAGGGCAGTCTATTCGTGGGGATTACTCGATCGAATCGAAGCGACCTGCCGGCAAGAAAAGAAAGGGAGTGCACAGTCGTTGCCCCTCCAGTCCGGTCGGCCGCCTGCTCGTCGAAGGGCCGCCGCCAGTCCCCGCGAATGGTCGGCGGCTCCTTCTGCGGCTCGTCCGCCCCGATCGCCTTCTCGCCCACCAGTTCGCGTCCACTCGCTCCTTCTTCCGCGCCGCCAGCCGCCCGCCGCATCGACCGCCGGCTTTCGACGAGGTTGTTGGACGATCCGTTGGATGAGCACGCTGTCCTCAAGCGAGACGGCGGACGACTGCCGAAGCGGTCGGGACGGTCGGCTCCTCTC
This sequence comes from Aphelenchoides fujianensis, assembly GCA_024699865.1. Lineage (NCBI taxonomy): Eukaryota > Metazoa > Nematoda > Chromadorea > Rhabditida > Aphelenchoididae > Aphelenchoides > Aphelenchoides fujianensis. The sequence goes on along the minus strand of JAMPIO010000010.1, from coordinate 1,301,704 downwards.
TCCCGTTGTCCTTTTTTGCACGCGGCCGCTGGTCTACTCGAGTTTGGAGGTCGTGGATGAAACGACTGATCTCTCAAGGGGATCTGTCTACTGCACGTTTATCCAACAAAATGATGGGCAGCAATCAACAGTCGTCAATCACTCGACCTCGAAAGCCGCTTCCTCCTCTCCGCTCTCCCACTCGACGTCCCCGACTTCTCCTCGCTTCTTTCCGACTGCTCGTTGCGCTCATCCCCGCATCCAGTCGCTTTCTTGGGTCTTCCGCCTACAACAGCCCAAGAACATTCGAGCGATCGACGTGGACGAGCAGCGAGTGGAGTGTACGACGAAGAAATGAGTCCTGCTCCGCTTTCTGCCCACCTGTCCGTCCACTCGTCTGCTTTCCAGTTCCCCACTTCTCGCCGCTTCCTCAGGCAGATTTCTCTATTTTTCGGATTGTGCGAGTGAGTCTCCCGTTCGTCCGACTTCAACAACTCGCTCGATTGAGCTGTGATTCGAAGTGGACGTGCGAGAGCGAGCGAATGGAGTTCACGAGTCTCATTCTCCGCTTCTCCGGGTCCTCCCACCGCCGTCCTCCGATGGACGAGCCGCGAGTCGACGGCGTCACGCAGGGCAAGACCGGACGTTCGTTTGTGCGATGGCCGTCGATTTCTGTCGCTCTTGCTGGGATTGTTGCTTGGTCGAATAAACCAGTGGGCCGGTTTATTAGTGGGTTGGACGAGGGCGTGCGAGAAATTGGAAAGCCGGAAGTTGTTTGCGCCTCGTGCTGGAAGCGGTTTCTGAAGTGGTGATTCGTTTCAGGCGATCGCTCGTTGCACAACGAACGCGCTCCCACGGAAGAAACAGCGGAAGAAGTGGGCGCCCGTACATTTCGAGCAGATGGAGCCAACCCTTGTCCGTCAGCTTCAGTGATCCTCCATTTGTTCTCCGTCGTTGAGTGATCACCATTCACTCGTTGTTCGATCAGACACGCGTTGAGAACAAAGAATCGCTCGTCGTTTCTTGCACGAACACGTGCGCTTGGACCGACTGATCGGCGAGTTCGTTACGAGAAGCCGCGTGTTCTTCGCGCCGTTATCTTTTGGGAGCGACGTGGATTCGGTTGCTTTTTGGTGGTCCGACGGCTGGAAGCTCGCCGCTGCCTGCAGAGCGCTTGGGCACTCTCGAACGTGCGAAAAGGGAGAGGACGTGGACGGCTGTCGGTGGCTAAAAACGAGTGAAACAAAGCGGCAGAGTTCGGTTGCTGCCCGCTGCCCTACCGAGTTTTTACAGCCACCGCGCAGCACCCAATCAATTCAACAACCGCCCACTTTCTCGACCTTAACCGCGCGATCAATGGGAACTGGGCGGGGCTCTAATGACCCCGCTGATTGCGCGCGGCGTGGGCGGGCGGCGTGGGTTGTAAGGGAGTGAATAAAAGCGAACTGCTCCCACTGCCGGCCCCTCACTTCTTCCATCCTTTGCCCGATTGTGCTTCTGCCGCTCGTTCGTGTGCAAAAAGTGAGTACTTTTGCGTCGCTCTGTGGACCGCTGTACTCACTGTCGTTTCAGCCGCAATGTCGAAAATCACCTCGCACGATTGGTCGATCGACGACTTTCGGAGCCGCTCGATGAACGCCGCCGTCGAAGAAAAATGGAAAGGAACGCCGTTCCTCTTGAACGGCATCGATGAAGCGCAGTTCCACCTCGTGCTCGAACCGAAGAGCGCGGCAGCTCCCAATCACGTCGCTCTCTATCTGGCGTGCAATCGACTCCAGAAGCACGATTCTGTGCGCGTTCGTTTCAAAACGTGGGTCAAACACTACCATGGAGGAGAGCATGGCGTGCGAGGTAAGAAACGGTAATTTTTGAGTCATACTGTCTAATCCGCCCATTGCAGAACAAACGCAGCATTTCTCGGCGGGGAAAGAACACGGACAAAGCAGTGGGCTGGCTTTGACCACTCTTCAGCAATGGGCGTACCATGGATATTTGTCGTCATTCGCTTGTGAAGTAGAAGTTCTCGACTGCGTGGAGAAACCCCGCGGGCCGAAGCACGAAGACGTGCTGGCCAGTCTTATTGGAAACACGGCGGCGATGTTTGGAGACGAGCAGTTCGCGGATGCTCAATTGCAAGTAGACGGACAAATTTTCAAGGCGGATTTTTTAAATGGTTTTTGTTAGTTTATTTTTCTCTTCAGGTCAACAAATTCGTGCTCGCTTCTCAGTCCGAGTACTTCAAGCGGATGTTCACGAACGACACAAAGGAGAAGCGGACAGGCATCGTCGAAATCAAGAACTACAACGCGCAGGTCGTTGAGAAAGTGCTCCGCTTTGTCTACTCTGGAAAAGTCGATCAGCTAGACGAGTGCGCCCGGGATCTTCTGCTCGCCGCCGACTTCTACCAGCTGGAAATGCTGCAGGCAAGCTGCACTACCTCCTTTACTATGACTCATTGATTTTCATCTTCAGAAAATGTGCATCGCGTCAATCTTCAAAACCTTGACGGTCGAGAACGTGCTGGAGGCCCTGCAACTTGCGTACGCGCACAAACATCTCGACGGGTTCAAAGACCGCGTGCTCAAATTCGCCAAAGACAACTGGAAGGCGATTGCCGTCCTGCCGGAATGGGACACGAAGTTCACGGTGGAAAATGGAGAGATCGTTACGGAACTTATCAAACTGACCGCTACTTGACCCTTCCGAATGTTTGTACTGTTTTGTTGATTTCTGTTCTTGAAACGCGAATAAATGTCTTCCCTTTGTCCTTCTCAGCAACGAGCAGTGTGCGTCCATCGGTGACAGAAGGCGCACTTAAGCGACATGCGCGAGCATCAACGGCGCATTCGAAACTGCAGACATGCCGCCCACCGTTCCAACACAAAGCGATCGGGAAGGCCGTTGTTCGCGTCCCCTCGAATACTTAGACGAACATCACGACAACAATTTGCATCAGCAGCGGCAACGGCGGTTTGGAAAGCCGCTCGACAGAACCGAACAGCTCACTCGTTCCCACCGAACAACTCGCCTCCTCGTCTCTTTCGCCCACTCGCCGACGAGCCAAATGGACGGTCGTTCTGCTGCTGGACGGATGCTCTTCTTCGTGCTCCTCGTCGCCGCCCCGCCCGCCTCCGAAACGAGCGGCAATTCGACAAACGGAACGTCGACGAGCGCCCACAGCGAGAGCCCATCGCTGAGGACCTACTGGCGGACGCAACTCCTCTTCGCGGCGGGGATGTGAGTCGCCTCCCTCTTCCTCCAACTCCTCCGCTCTTGCAGCCTGCTCGCGACCGTCTGCTTCTTTCTGGCCGCCAGCGTCGTGTGCTCCTGCGCCAAGAAGAAGCGAGAAAAGTCGGCTGTCGGCGTGCTCCCGAGTGTCGCGGCTGAGAGCAAGTGATCCCGCTGAGATTCTGTGGCGATCCTTCCTCTTTTTTCTGTCTTTGTTTCTCGTGTGTGCTGAGCTGGAATAAACCTCGTGATGCCGTTTGCCGGCGATCCTTAGCGCACGAATCGTTGGGGTGATCGAGAGTAGATGCTTTCGGGAACACGCGAATAAAACGAAGTGGAGCAGATTGGGAGGCGACCTGCGGGATGCCGTTGATTGTGGAGTGATTGGAGCAGCTGGTGGCGTTCCGGCGCTCGTTTTCTCTCGCTTTGACCCTCGTTCGACTGACCGTTTTGCTTGGAGCGCGCTCGCTTTCGGACGTGCAATTCATTCAGACACCGCTTTTTGAGTGGGCGATCGAGTCGTGATGCTTTGCTGTCAACGGCCGCTATGCTTCGAACGGCGGGCAAGAATCTTCTCATGTCAGGTCAAGTGTCTTCCGCGAGATCACGCACTTTTATTGGCCTGTGGTTGGAACGGACTGGGTTGCACGCCTTTATTAGGTGAACGTCGACTACAAAAGACTACAACAACGATACAGCGAGAGGGTGTGTGGTCTGCGGGTAAACTTCAAAAGAAAGGGCAGGCATGACGTCTTGTAAAACGAAGAAGCGGACTGCGAGGTTGAATAGATAAGCGACAATAAACAAACACTTCATCTGACGATAAAGAAATCACGGACTAAAGAAGAATTTGTAAACAGATTCAATCGCATCGACAAGAGGCTTTTCGGACTTTTCGAACATTTCTTTCGAAAAGCCCGTCGCGTTGTTGGGTGCCGAGAAGGCAGCGCCGCAATTGAGTCGCAGCCAGCGAATTCGCGCGGCGTAATCCAAGACAAACTGCAGAAATTGAGCCTTAGCCTCGTCGGATTGGGGATTCAGAAAGAGGACAGCTTGCGGCAGGCACACCCATTCCCCGGCGTCACCTTCGGCCATCATCCTGCGCCGTACCTCTTTCAAAATTTTGGTCTTCTTCCGTTTCGCCCCCGTGGGAGCGTCGAAATACGAAAGGCAGACCTCGTTGGCTACTTTACTCGCATCCACGACTATCAAAAGGTGGAAGCGAACGCGAATTTCCCGCTCCAACTCCTTCCCCTCGGCCGAGAGCTCCCCGTCTTCGGCCAGCGAAAAAACGCATTTGAGCAAGCCGTCCACAATTTCGTCGATTTTCGGGTCGCGTGCGGTCGAAACGTTCGAACAACCGCGTTTGACCAAATCGTGGAAGCGGTCCGCGACATGAAGCGATCGTACATCGCAGTCGCGGCTAAAACCGTCGATCCACATGGCTGGGTCGGACATATTTTCCTGCAAAACCCATTCCAAATCCGTTTCAAGATCACTGAACGAACTCAAAAGGTCGCCAGTGAAACGATCGATAAAATCCGAAAGCCGCAGATCTTTCAGCTGCCACAGCGACTGTCTCAAACCATCGACGTCCTTTTTAGCGATTTCACCCAACTTTCCAATGCATTTCCGGTCTTCCGCTGGTGTGTTCACCGTTCGTTGGTACACCATCCGCAAAAAGCTTCCGTCTTCGGTCAACTGCGGAACATCCTCAATGAGCCGCTCGCTGATATTTGCGGCGTTTTTTGCCCACTCCACCGGAGAAGCCCCCGGCTTCAAGTCGGTGTACTTTTCGAGGAACGAAACCAATGGCTCGATCTTTTTGTCGCACTCGTCGGAAGAAGCGATGGGTTCGATTTGAGAGCAGAGGAAGACGGAAACAAGCAAGAGCGAAGAGAAAGTTTTACGAGACATCGCAAAGAAATAACTGCGGAACAGAACTCAACTGGACGTCGGTGACACAAAGAAACGAAGGTGTCGTTGGCTATGGTTTGATTCGAAACGCACTGCAATAACACGCGTTTATCAGTTCGTCTTGTAGAGAGAACACTCACCGCAAAGCCGACGCTGAATGAAAAATGCGGCGACGATCGGCAGTCTTTCGGTTTAACCCGCAAGTCCCACAAGACTCTCACGGCTCTACAAACTGCCAAGGTGTTCGTTCTCGAAGTGGTCGCAACGAGAAGCCGGTTGGTGGAAACCGGCGATCGATGGTAGCGGACTGCCAACTGAAAGAAAGAACCCATTGAGTGGGCACAAAGAAGAAATGTCCTTTTACCGTCGTCTAGCCGCTCGCGAAGCCGGCCAATCGATCGACCAGAGACAAGCAGCTTCGGCTTGCTCGTTAGTGAAGCGATTACTGGAGTTGAAGGACCAATCCTTCTGCTTAAACGCGCTTCTGTACCCCCTAAATTGCCGCGAGTCAAAGCGCCCCGCCTCCTCCTGTAATCGATTCACCGATTTGATCCAGCGGCTAATCGATGCCGTGGGAAAGAAGCCCCGTCTGCTGTGAAGCTCCGAACACCGCCGGGGATCGAGTGACCGCATTTCCATTTCGTCCCGCTCGCTCACAAGACGGCGAGGAATGTTGATCGAATCGGCGAGAAGTCGCGTCGATTATTCGATGGGAACGGGCGGTTGTTCGTGACAAAACGGCGGGGATTCCTGTCGTTCTTCGAATGATCGCTGCGAGATCGTTAGAAAATCGTTGTGGGCTTTCTTCCACCTTGCTGCTTCTTGCCGAGCTCTGCAGAGACGGAAGAGTGGTGGCAAGGCGTGGAGAAGACGAGTTGAAGGAAGGAGATGCTGCAGCAGCCATGTGAAGAGCCACCGATCAGTCCTTTCTTCTGCTCGACGTCCCGTTCATTGCTCACGAGTTTATTCCGTTCTTTAAACAGGTGACTTGACGGCGTATCGATCGGGCTCTTGGAGGACGCAATGAAGCGAACGGATGACGGAAGATCAATGCGGCGGCAGTGCGGAGGTTCCGCCCATCCGCTTCGACGACCACCAGTCGACTTGTTTTCGCTTCCAGCGCGCCTTCGCTACGAACAAGACGGTGGAGGAGCGGAAGAAGTCGGAACTCACAAGGCAATAGAAGAACGGGCTTGTCTGCGAGATGCTGGGGAGCTCATCCACAAGCGAGCAGGCTGCAAGCAGTAGAGCTCAACAATCAATTGAGAACTTGCGAACGAACAGACAGAAGGAAAAGGCGTGCTCACTGGCCGTCGGCTTGTGCACGACTCGCCTCTCCAACATTGATTGGTGGGAGGAACGAGCAGGTTTGACCAGTCGTCTGTCCACAACACTCACCATCAATCTTCTTCCATCAAGGCGGAAACTTCTTGCTCTTGCTGATCGAGGGCCCGTCCTCCGCAAGTGACACCGCAATTCATTCGCACGTGGAGAAGGCGTCTGTGCTGGAACAAAGAAGTTAAGAGCAGAAACGAAAAAAACTCACTCCAACCAACGAGCAGAAGGAGTTTCTTGAGATTCCCCGTCGTAAACGACTGCAGCTTCCAACCGGCGATCACCCCCGCGACTGCGGAACGATCACGAAGACGATTCGTTTGCAGAACGTGCGGATTGAGCGAAAGTGGAGAGACGAGAGGAACTCACTCGAAAGAAGCTTCCCGCTCCGCTCCGCTTGGTCAATCGCTCCTCTTCGTCGCTCAAGCCAACGCTGTCTTGCTTCGTCCTCCTCGTCCAAAGTGCCGCTCCGATCCAGCTGCACATTCAGGAAGCGAGCGATCGGTTGAGCAGACGAAAAAAGATCACTCGGCGATCCCGTCCACCATCCGCTCGTGCGACTCCTCTTCCTCTTCGTTCCCGGCTCCTCGTTGATCAAACGAACGAGACAAAGGGCGGTTGTGCAGTGTGTGGACTGCAGCGAAGTCGACGAGTCGTTGGCGCGATCGAAAGAACTCACTCGCTCGAAGCAGTTGACGGACGATTGATTCGTGTCGCAGCGAGCATCGCAAATGCCCCCTTCTTCTTCAAAGCGGTCGGTCGTCGTCGAACAAGCCAGTCAGTGGGGCTTTCTGCTGCCGCAGCTGCAGCGGCCTGAAAGAGTTGAAACGCGTGAACATCGCCCGATTGCTGCAGGCGAGTGGACTTGCCGATTGGATGGGTGGGCGGAGAACCGGAAGCGACGGTGAGAGAGCGCAGCACTGACAAAAGACTCTCAAACCCCCTTTCTTTCTTCTCTGTTGTTCGTTCTCGCTGACGGCCGCTTGTCGACCACCGCAGACTAGTCTGTCCTTCTTTCCGCTCATTCCGCAGTTTATTTCCAACAACAATCAAGCAGACAAGAGAACGTTCTTGGTGACGGCAGGATTGGCACTTCGCATTCCGTTCGCATCCAATTAGCCCAGCCGCCGGGCAGCCACTCGCAATCGGCATCCGCTCGCATTTGCCCTGAAATCAAGCGATGAGAAGTGAGGAGGCGGTTGGAGCGAACTCACCGACCACTCCGCCGATCGACTCGACCAGTGGGCGGCTGCTTGGCTCTTCGGCGCGCTCCACGTCCCACGGCTGTTCCTGCAAAAAGAGGGAGTTGTTAGCTTATCGTTTCGAAGCGGAACACTCACGATCCTCCAACTTCAATGGCACTTGCGAGTGAGTGGATTGCGGGCTCGCACAGGCCCGGCTTTACGAAGAGTGCGGCGCCTCCTGTTGTTCTCGCAACGACGAACAGAAGACTCCTGAAAGCAAGACGGTCGATCACGCAAGAGCGAACCGCTTACCCCACCACGAACAAACTTGAGCGGCTCGAGAGCGACGGCTCACAAGGTCCTTTCCCGTCTATTTCGCCAAACGCTCAAGACTGCAACGAGAAAAAGTGAGAGGAGGGAAAGCAGTGGAAAGCACCGACCCGCTTGTCGAAGAAGTGCTTCACCACGGGCACAACGTCTGTACTTCCGCGGCCATCCTTCAAGAGCAGTCGGGTCCAACAAAAGAAGGATGCCTTGATCATCTGCCAGAGGTCGTAGCGCACTCAACCAGCTGAAAGTGGGGAGAAATTGAAGCGAGTTGGAGATGAGAACTCACAACCAAACAGAACCAGCGGCCTTGAAGAAGCGGGGAACGACCGCTCACAATCTTTAGTCCACTTTGTGATCCCACTTCCTGCAATCGAAGATGACGGAGAGAACGAGAGAGAACTCACCAACGAGAACGAGCACTCGGTTCGTCCACATCCTTTCGATTCGCCTGCTACGAGTGGATTGGTCGGGAGAATGGTCGGAAAACTCACCGAGAAAGGGGCTTGCGCGCGTGTCTTTGCCTTCTTCCCACTTCCTTTTGGTTGATCGACCGACCGACCGAAGAGCTTCTTGAAGGTACTCCTCCCACATCTTCGCAAGTGACGCCTCAATCCATTCGCACTGCAAAGAAAGGGGATGAACGGGGAGAGGGAGAAGAATGGACGACTCACGAACGGACGAACGACGCATCCCAACCGCCCTCACTTCTTTGCCGCCGAGTTCTTGAGAGAGCCGCGCGGGTCGCTTCGGAGCACCTTCTCGACTTTTCTCGCACTCGGCCCATCACCGTTGGAAGGCGCCTGAAACCAAAGCAAATGAGCAAGCGGGGCGAACAAGACGTGGAAAAGCGACTGCTAGGTCGTCGTTTCACCACGTTGGATTCCCGCTCACCTCTTTTTTCACCGTTCTGTCGGGGCGAACCAGCGCCTCGATGTCCTACACCTCGCAGTTGATCGCCAATTCGCCCCGATCGAAGAACTTGGAGTTGTCCGCCTTCTTCTCGCCGCCCGGCGATCCCTTCGGTTTGGGCCCTCGGCGGTGACCGGCTTGTGAGCGTGAACGGGGCACTCGGCTCGCTTCTCCTCGTCGTCCAGCCAGGCGCCCGGCAGCTGAGCGAATGTCGTCCGAATGGGCAGTTTGTGGGGCTTGCCGTTGAGCTTCACGTCCGATCACACGCGGTCTGAAATCAAGAGCGGGAGGTCAGTGAGATCTGAGCGGAAACCCACAACCTTTCACCAAGAGCGAACTCACCAAACGATCCAATGGAGGATTCGAAGCAACGAACGGCGCGGCTCGTCGACGAGCGAGTAGGGCCTGAAGGTAGCGGTGAGTGATCAGCGGAGAGCAGCAAGAGAGGGAGAACTCACTTGCTTTATGATCTCCTCCTTCTTCGCAGTTACATAGAACGAAGGAGGGCGAGAACACTCGAACATTTCGAGTTTCGCACCCGAAAAGACTCTCGTTTTCATCGGTGGAGTCGGGATCGTCGAGTTGGACGTGGTGCGCATCACAGAAGACAGAAGGCGGGCGGCCTGGAACGAAGCCGCTGTAATCATCCGCACGCCATCCGGAAACCGCCCATTTCACCGCTCGGCGGGTTTGCGGCAAAAGCGGAAATGAACGCGTGCTTGGGCGCTCTGGCATTTCGTTGCCGCCGAAGTTGGTCCGCGGGCCAAACCCGGCTCGAGGTCCTTGCTTTTGTTTCCAAAACCAATTGCAGATTCAGATTCTCCGTAGTCGATTTCATCAGAAAACTGCTATTTCCTTTTCAAATCAGGGCAAAATAACGGAGGAAAACAGCTTTGAAAAACGGGATGGGTCAGGTGTCTTCAAAAGGTCCGTTGAGAACTTCTGCTCAATTAAATCACGTGTTCTGTAGCTCAAACAAAAGAAGAGAAAAAGCGCAACAAATGTTACTTATATGCAAGTCGCCAAAATTCTCGAGCATCGCGCAGCGCAGCGAGAAGTACGAAAAGTGCGTAAAACTTCCAAAATCGTCCGCTTCAAAAGGTCCGTTGAGAAGTTCAGCTGGATGAAATCATGCGTGCGATGGCTTAAAAGAAAGGTAAACGAAGGGCCGACAAAGGTTACTAGAAAGCAAGTTGCCAAAACTTCTGACCACTGAGCAGCACGGCGAGGAAGCCGGGAGAAAATCCGACCTTTGGACTTTCGGACGCGAAAAAGCCGGCGAAACCGCTAATTTAAAAGCCGCCGCGAGCCGTCTAATAGAATCGACTGCGCTCTTTCGATTGCCGCCAGTTGCAGCGTCCCTGGACTCGATCCTGGGCAGCTGTGCGCGCCCGAGGCCAAGGTCTTCGACCTGCGGGCGGGCCTACCGTACCCCTCCGCCGCCGCTCATTCGCGTTTTTTGCACGGGGGCGAGTCGAGCGGTGAAATGAGCAGTTTTTCCACGGGCGCCGGATGGCGTGCATCCGCTCTGTTGATCGAGAGAACTCACCAATAGTCGGCCTGTTGGACGGCCGACTGGACGACCGCCGGCAGAATCCGAAGAGACGAACGGCGCGGCGGAAAGCCGAAGAGCGAGCGGTGGACGTGGTTGAACTCGCGCACACTCGCCACAGAAAGTCGACCCACTCGGCGAGCAGAGCGACCAGTAGGCTGGACGAAACGCAGGCGGGAGGAATGAAGGCGGAGAGCGGACGAGGAGGCGGAAGGAAGCGAGAATGAGCGGCCCGCTGCTCCCGCCGCTCTTTTATATTCGCGGGGATTGCGCAACGATTGGAAGCCGCCATTCGTGGCGTCGATTACGCCGACGGCTGTTTGAGTCGATTGCGCAAGCCGGCGGTTGTTCGTGGCCGCAGTGGACGACGCGATCGCTCGTGAGTCATCGGTTCTCGTTTTAGTGATGCTGCAAACAGCGCGCAAGGTCTGGCGATTACTTCACGAGTCGGTCGAGCGAAGCGGGGGGTGCGCGTAGTGATGGGCGTTATTTGGGGCGTTTGCGGCTGATTCGCGTGCTGGGCAGCCATCTGCGCGCGGCGGGGCGTCCAGTGGGGCGACGGCATCGCTTCGAGTTGAGATTCAGTTCAATAATCAACTCCTGCTTTCAACATGTTCTTTCGCTTCAATCCCTCGACTCGCCTATTGATGCAACACTCGTTTATTCATGGACCACTCGAGGAACGGACGGCTCAAGTGCGCTTCGAGAAGCCCAACTCGTAGCTACCGCCGCCGAAGTTGTAGTGAACGCAGTGGGAGCCGAGGAAGTCGGCGCCGAGCTTTGTGTTCAAGGAGTCCTCTTCGGCCACGCGCAGCCCGCACTCGCCGCGGTCGTTGGAACGATTCTGCAGCGGGAGTCGAGTGAAGCAACCCCACAATGAACGCACCTGGTCGACCGGCAGCGGGAATTCCAGCCGCTTGCCGCGCGCCCAGTCGAAGCCGAGGGTCCACCGACTGTCGCACGAGACGTAAATTTCGCCGTCCGCGGGCTCTTTTCGCAATCCGCTCGCTTGCATGAGCACCGCGAGTTCGGCGGAATTGAAGCGCGTCCGGTTGTTCGAGAGGTTCGTGCTCACGAACAGCCAGTGGCGGCGTTTGTCGAGCGCGAGCTTCGCTTTGGAGCGCCCGTTGTTTCCCTGGTCGTGAGTGAGGACGACGCTAAACGGGAGGATGAGCAGAAGCCGCTCTTTCCGGCTCACTTGGTGCCCTCCAGATAGAACCCACCCCCGTCACGGTGGAACGTTTGGCCGCCGCCGCAGCGCCGCTCGTCCACGCCGCCGATTACGAGTTCGCCCCTGCGGAAGGCCGCGGGGATTTGCGGCTTCCTTCAACCAACAAATGAGAGAAAGAAAGCGAGAAGGAGTTTACGGATCGGCAACAAAGGTGACGATCGACGCGGGTTTGCCGGCGAGCAGCGGGAACCACGTGCTGTACGCGTGCCAGTAATGAAAAGCCAACACGCCCGCCACGCCGTCCGGGCAACGGAAGTCGAAGCGATCGCCGTCGGGGAAGAAATCGAAGTCCATCGGTTGCATTCGAGCCGGGTTGCTCCCCAACTGCAAGCCATTGACGGAGAAGAAGCGCAGGACTCACGGCGAATCGGTCGCGAAGAAGCGGCTTTCGAAAGCTGCCCTTCTGAGCGCGCTCCTCGAACGACTTCGTCGACCGAGGATTGTGGGCGCGCGTGCGCTTGGAGCACTTGGATGCGAGGAAGCGTTGAGAGAAAAAAAGGAAGCCGGCTTCTCGGCGACCGACGTAGTCGTAGACGACGGCGAGCTTCAGTTTGCGGGCTGCAACGACAACGAGAGAGCTGAATGATTGCAGCGTGAGGCGTACGGGGAGTTCCGAGCAGCACCTCGACCACTTGCGGGCTGTCTGCAAACAACGATCATCCTCCCGTCGCCTCGTTCTCGCTTGCCGTCGGTTTGAAGCACGAACGGCACTCGTTGGACGGAGTCCGCTGCAGCAGGCGCCTGCCGGCGTTCGCGTCGACGAGCGGCGGCCTTCGCCTCGACGACCACGAGAACGATGAAGAGGAAGACGGAGAGTTTCATCGTTCATTCCGCTCCCTACAAAGCCCGCTTTTGTAGTCGAATGCCCGCAGTCGATCCGGACGCCTGTTTGAGCAGACGATCCACAATTGCGTGGATGACGGAGCAACGCCCCGAATCGCCGACTTTTCGCTGGTCTTCCGGTCAAGCAGGAGGTGCGGTCGGCGTTTTCTTTCTTCGGTTCATCGGAATGACGGCTGCTCAAACAATTCCCGTCCTGCTTTGCGGACGGCACGTTGCTTTCGATCGCCAGCGAATGACGAACGGAGCAGGCACAAACAAAGGCACAAAACGAAGGAATCTTTTTATCCGTGTAGTCTCTGACAAAGAGTCCTAATAACAGAATAAAGTCTGCAGCCATGGAAAGTGGAACCCGACTACTCTTGATTCGATTGATGTTTTTTTGCCGGTTGTTTGTAAGCGTTACTTTTGTTGCTAATCGTCGGTGGTTCTGTTCTTTCCGTAATAAAAATCGATTGTTTTCCCTCAAGCGTTTCTCGCGCTTGGCGCCGCGACGATCTCGGCGTTGAAGGCGCACCGCCGCCCGCTCACGCCCCGGCCGTCCACCAGGCGGGGGTGTCAGCGTGGTTGGGGAGACCGCGCTAACCAACCGCCCCATGCAATCACCGCGCTGTTCGTGTCGCAGTGGTCGAGTGGCGGAGGACGACCGAAAGGGGTGATCGGCGGGCTCGTCTCCCCCGAAACCCACAACCATTCGGCAAGCCGCCCATTTTTGCACCCCATTGGTCGACTTTTTCTTCTCCGTTACTCCAAGCCCCGCGTTCTCTGGTCATTGTTTATTCGTGCAGCCATAAAAAGACGAACGGCGAGAGGAGGGCGAGGACGGGCAGCGCGTGGGCGGACGACGGGGCGGCGAAGTTGTCGGCGGGCAAAGCGGGCAACCGCGGCCCCCGAAGTCGACGCCGGCGCGTTGCAATCGTCCGTGCCGCAGTAGCACGTGTAGACGCCGTTGTCCGGCGAGCATCCCGCCTTCTTGTAGGTGAGAGGCGGGAACTCACTCGACTTCCTGATCGCACAATTGGAACACGGAATCCGAGGCGTCCTTGAAGACGATGCAGCGGAGGCACTCGTCCATGGAGATCGGCTCGGGGACGACCGCCGGCGCGTAGTCGAGCGAGTGATGACGGCGGAGACCCGCCACCAGTCCCACCAGCAGACCGGTGAGCACGAGGACGAACAGCGAACTGGCAGACATCACGGACGGGCGAGAGCGGAGCGGAGCGAAGTGCTGAAGAACGAGTGGCCGCTTCGCCATTGCCGCTCGGCTTTTATAGGCGCCTATCCTGCCGATTTCTCCGAGATTTCCATCGTTTCCGTTTGTCGTTGGGATTTGCGTTCACAGCAAGCCTTCGTTTACTCCGCTCGTTTACTCCGCCTCGTTTTCGGTCGAGGTTGTGCTCCGCAAACCGCTCGTTTGTCTCTGCCCGTTGACTCGCCGTTCTTCGGCCCGTTTCTTACCTGGTTGGATGCCTGCTGTCTGCAGAAGACGCTCGAATCGTCGAAGAATCAACACAGCGGGCCGTTCGAGGGCCAAAAGGCAAACAGGTGGTCTACGGCGTTCCCGTGGAGACCGGACATCCTTTCTTGGTGCAGCACTCCAACGGCTGACGTCGACTAGTGTTCCTTTTTGCAACAACAACGCCTCGTTCTTCGTTCACTTCTGCCCACTCACTCGCTCGTTCTCAAAGGCGGTCGAATGCCCGTCGCACACTTCAATCCAGAGTTTATTTCCAGCAACAGCAAGGGGAACAAAGAAGAACGGTTTTGGTCATTCGCGTCCTCCGACTTCACACGCACTCCATTCGAACGTCCCCGAATCGACGGCATCGACTCGTCACCTGCAATCGGCATCTGCTCGCATTTGCAGCTTTCATTTCGGTGGGTTCTCACTGGAATCGAGTGGTGAGAAGTGGGAGTAATCGGGAAGTGGACTCACCAATTGCTCGCCCGTTCATCCCAAAGACCTTCGATGGGCGAGTGCTTGACTGTTCGCCCTCTTCGCGGCCGCAGCGGTCGGCTGCTGAAAGAATTGCGGAGAGAAGTTAGTTGATTGTTTCGGGAAGCAACACTCACTCGACTTCGTTCGCTCTTGTCACTGGACGGACGACGTGGTCGCACGGACCCAACTTCGTTGTTATGCCGAAAGAAGAGCGTCGATCTTGTAGGCCGCGATTTTTTTGCCCCCATCACCGAACAGAAGACGCCGGAAAACGGGCAGCGATCAATCGAACGAGTGTGCAGTGGACGAACCTGCTGTTGTTAGGAGCTTGAGCGAGAGGTCGGGTTTGAATCGCAAGAGTTCGTTCACTTTCCGGTCCTTCGCTCGAGTTGAGCACACACGGCACTGGAACGAGGAGGATGAGATGAGCGAAAGGCGGTCGGAATCGCCAACCTGTTCGCCGGGGGCGTGCTTCACCACGGGCGCAACGTTCGCACAGTGGCGATCTAATGATCGACAGACAGAGGAGAGTCGCCTAGAACGGCGGTAGCAGGACGACTTGAGCTTGAAGTGGTCGTTGATTCGTAGAGGCGACCGCCGGAGGGACGCTGAGCGCAAAAAGTGTGAGTGGGTTGTTGAGGTAGAGGGGGAACTCACCAGCAACTTTTGCCGAAAAATCAATGAGAGTGCATTTTGGAGGTCCTTCTTCTCCCTGCTGTTTCCAGCAGTGCGTACTTGCCTTTGGTGTCCCTCGTTGGGCACAACAGCCTCTGGAAACAAACAGACTAAACTTAGGGAGAACGCAAGAACTCACCAATCAACAGAAACAGCGAGCTTGAGGTTGAGATGAGCAGCGTGACGCAAGTCCTCGCTGATGGCCTTCCCAGGACCCCTACAAGCTGTGGAGATCAACAACCGGCTGGGGAGGACTCACGAATAGAACCGAAGGAAGAGCCGAGGAGTCGGTTCGTGCACATTCTCACTCTTCGTCCATCGCGCGATGAACGGAGAGATTCTCTCGGGGTCGGGGTTCTTGTTGGTTCGCGCTTCCGATCCGTGCAGTTTGGCGTCCATTTCGGCCGCA
Source organism: Aphelenchoides fujianensis (assembly GCA_024699865.1). Classification (NCBI taxonomy): domain Eukaryota; kingdom Metazoa; phylum Nematoda; class Chromadorea; order Rhabditida; family Aphelenchoididae; genus Aphelenchoides; species Aphelenchoides fujianensis. Next base: position 1,286,176 of record JAMPIO010000010.1, on the reverse strand, counting down.
GGCGTTTCCTCACTTCGGCCACCCACACGAAGAGCGTTTTGCTTCACGCAGCTGTCGATCTTCGCAAGTGACGCCGCAATCCATTCACACTGAAAATTGGACAGAGATGAGGCGAGAGCGGAGGAACTGGCGACTCACAGGCAGACAGAAGAACTACTCTGGGCGGACTCTTCGCTTCTTCGGTTGGTGCGGTCTTGATCACGCCCCGCACACCATCTTGATCATCATCGTGGAGCGCGCTCACACCCCGACGGTCATCGTCCGCAAGATCCTGGAACGAGACGAGTGGATGAATGAGATGAACGGAGGGGAACGGACCGTTCTGCACAGGAGTCTTGTCGACTGCAGCAACGATCGCTCTCAGCAGGCCACATTGTGTCCGTCGAGCCGGAAGGTTTGAAGACTTGAGACGGCGATGTTCGGGTGCTTGCACGAGTCCTGAAATCGACGGCGAGGTTAGTGAGAAGCGAACGGAAAAGATGGCCGCCACTCACCAAGCGATCGGGCGGAGAATTCGGAGAGACGGGGGGTGCAGGAGAAGACCGAAGACTGGAGATCGCAGAAATCGGGAGGATCTCTGGGCACGAGCCGCAAAAATCGAGTGGACGTGGCGAAAAGGACGGCCGATCGACACAGCGGAGGGCAGCGAAAGGAGAATGAAGGCGGGAGGAGAGAGCGGAAAGGAGAGGGCGGACGGGAGGGCGGCGGAAAGCGGGAATGAGCGACCCTCTGCCGCCGCCGCCCTTTTATACCCGCCCCGTCTTTGTGTCCCGCAGCGGAGGGCGTTGCGCAACGGTTTGAGTGGAAATTCGGCCGTCGATTAGCCCGACGGTCCGTTTAGACGATTGCGCAATTGTCGTGTCGTGGCTGTTCGTTCCCGAATTCCCGCTGGACGTGAGCAAAGAAACGTTGTGGGGTTCAGGCAGATGTTCTCGTTACGGGCTTTTCATGTTCCAATCCGAGGACGACTGCGCATTCCAACGATTTCTGCACCTCAAAAATCGCCAGGTCTTATCCAGCCTTGTTCTATTGGTTTGGGGCAAAAGTTTCCGGAAAATGAGCCGAGCCTGGCGCAAAAGTACTCGGCCGGCCGGCGGTTGAGCGAACGAAATTCCCCGCTTGCTGCCCGAAGAGACTTGCCCGAGTTCACGTCAATTTGGCGACTTTTCTGAGGAAACTTTGGATCGAAAACCTTTTCATCGTGTCTGGCCATCATCTACATGTGCAAACTCCGCGTTCAAACCGACGATTGTGGAAGAAAACTGCAATAAGCGTGATTTGTCTGCGGAAATCAGCCGTTGGCATTCCGCTCCACCCGGCCGAGTACTTTCGTTCCCGGCTCGGCTCATTTTCCGGAAACTTTTGCCCCAAACCAATATCGAGACGGCCGCTGAGACGAGAGACAACTCCAGTGGCAATCCAAAGACGTCCATCAACGCTCCGACCTTCTCGTTGTTCCTTTCGAAGGCCGCCTGTCGCGACGACGTCCCGCAGGGCTGCAAGAAGCACGAGAAGCGGTGCCACTCGGCGGTTCGTTCGGTTCTTCTGCTCACGATTCTCTTCGGTTTGCAGGGATTCACAGGAGCGATGCGGAACGCGTGCCGAAAGACGTGCGGTGCCTGCTGAAAGGTGGGAATGAACGCACGGCGATGAGCAGGGGAATTCCAATAGGTTGCTGGAATAAACGCGGACATCGATTCCTGACTGCCCTCTTGTCATCTCCGTTGCTCGAACGAATGCAATCGAATGGACTGGTCGTCCTTCCGCATTGCATTGAACTCGGCGGTCGCAATCCATTCGATTTGCTGTTCGTTGCCAGCGATTGCGGCGGGCGGACTACTCTTACACCAATTGGGTCTTTTCTCCACCGATTGGGTCTTTTTCCACCGATTGGGGTTTTTTCGAGAAATCGGCCGTCTGATTCAGCGCTCTTCTCCGCACTCTTCCGCTCGTTCGTTCGTTGCGACAACCTCCCACTCGCGCTGCTCGTCGAGACGACCACGCGCGGCTCCTCACTAGTCGACTTGCTGTTCGGCTCGAGCGGGAAGCGTCGTGATTTTCGACCGTCTTCGTGGTTCCCCTTCTCTCCCTCTTCTTCGCTCTCCAACGTTCTGCTGGACGCGGTTTACGCCTCGCAGGATTGACGAGAGGATCGAATGCCGTGTTCAATTCCAGGGGTTCTTTCGGGTTGAGTGGCGGCTTGGAATGAAACAAACTGAAGGCTAAAGAAGCTGATTGTCGCTTCAATGGACGCTCTTTTCTGCTCGCGGAGCTCGTCGGCTGCCTTCACTTCTTTTTCGTCGTCGAACTTCGGCGGCTTTTCTTTCGTTCACCCAACCTTCCAGTGCTCGCTGAAGACACGCGTCCAATCCACAACTTTATTGAACAGAATGGACGTGCTGAAGGTACTGAACGGTCATTGCACGGCATTTAAGAAGCGAGTCCTTTCGCCGTTTGTTCGCTTCTCGTTGCCGCCCTCCGCAGGAAGCAGTGGGAGAGGAGTCTCTCGCAGCAAATAGAAGGACGCTTGGAACTTCGGCTACCGGCTCGTCGCACATCCATTTCGAAACACAGTGCACGTCGTTCGTCCAGCTAGAAGGAAGATTGGTTGCTGGCAAGGAGAGGACGTTTACTCGAGCAGTCGGGGCTTGCGGCTTAGCGGACTGCTTGCTCGCACTCCACGGTCAGGTTGCTCGTCGCCTAAAAGCAGGAGGAGACTCATGAACCGCGTAAAAAAGAAGGCGAACTCACATGAGTTGGTGTGGAAGGAGACTTGGAGGTACGGCGAGCGAACACCCGCAAGTGCAGCAGGACGGAGGCGAAGGAGCGCGTGCTTAAAGGGGAGCACACTCACTCGTCTCATTGATCGTTGACGAGTGGAGTCGCCGAGTAGGCGGCGGTCACCTGAAAGCACGAGACGGGTCATCACTACGAAGTCGGCTGGAGAACATACCCGACCGGAGAATCCGAAGAAACGGACGGCGGCGAGGGCGAAAAGGGCGGACTTGACGTGTTGCTGCTGGGGGTAGCACACAAAGCGAACCGAACAGCGGCGGAAGAGACCGCCGTGTGATTTGAACGCGAACATACTCGCAGCAACCAGCCGGTCGAACGGAAGAAAGCAGCGACCGACCGCCCGCAACGAGAAGAGCGGAGCGGAATGAGCGGAAATTCGGGCGAGCGGACGGAACGGGCATCTCGTTCTCGGTAGCTGCAATTTCTCCTTCTCCGCGTTCTGCTAATCAGTCAAAGGCTGCTGGATGGATTGAAGTTGCTTGGACGAAACCTTTTGGCCTTTGCGTCGGCAGAAGCTCCACTTGCAGGATGGGAGGCGGAGGTGTGTGCAGAAGTCGTCTTTTCATCCCGTTCCGTCCACACCAATCTCGTTCATAGTCAAGACGAACTCTTGGTAGTCGCCCCTAGAGCAAAAAAGACTGCTGCCCGCCGGCGAACCAAACGGTGCGTTCCGCCGCGAACATTTCCGCGCGTGCTGCGGAACGCCAGAGCTTGCTGCCGGCCGCCGAAATTTTCCCGCTTTTCATCGTGCTTCCACTCGCTCGATTGCTCCAAATTCGTCGACGATGGAGGCGGCGGTCGTCAAACCGAAGCCGCAAATTCGAGCGGCTGTTCGGGACGGTTTGAATCGCTTCTGTTTGGTCGACGCGATGGAGACGGACGTGAAGGGATCGACTCGACTTGTCCGTTTGGCCGTGAGTTTTCTCCTTTGTTTGCCGTTATGTTTCGTTTGTTTGCAGGTGATTTCGCGCGCTCAATTGACGTCCGTCCGGCGTACCGCTCGCGGGATCAAATTCGAGGCGAGGGGCTACGATTGGAGGTTGGAATTGGATCTCGGAATGGGAGCGCCAACGGTCGAGTTTTCGGTCAACCAAACGGAGATGAGCGCGATCGTCAAGCTGTTGAACGTGCCGATTCACATGGATTTGGGCGGCAACTGCCAGTCCTACGATCAAGTCGTCTGCAAAGAAATGAAGGGGATCGTGAACTGTGAGTCTTCCTTCTTTCTTCTGCGTTCACTCGCTTCTTTCAGTTGTGAACGGCATGTCGCTCAAATACTTCCCGAGCTTTCCGGCCTTTGCGCAGTTCGTGAAGTGCGTGGCCCCGCGCCTCAAACACCTGAAGTGCCCGTCCTCCGTGCTGGCGCGCTTTCCGCGCTTGGATTTAGAGAAGCTCGAGATCGATGGCGAGGGTACGATTTGTCGAGTATTCTGTTGAACAACTCCCGCGTATTTTGAAGGCAACTACGCGCACTTGCGGCGTCACAAGATCCGCCGGTTGGACGTGCCCAGGTGGGAGATCAACCGCGCGTTCCCCGTGTAGGTGTTCTTCGCGCTTTTGAATCACTCGTTCGGCTTCCAGCGGTCAAGTGCTCTCCGTATCGATCACCTCGTTGGGCTTGCATGCCATGGATGTGTTCGTCTCCTCCTGCAAACCCCTCGAAGCCTTTTGCCGCCGATTCTCGGCGCTCGTGGAGCTCCATGTCTTCGCCAACTACGGGGTAGGAATCCACGATTCTTTCGTTCTTCAATCCGAATTTCAGGGCAGATTGAACCAGATGGAGGATCACTTCAAGACGCTGAGGGCGGCGTGCATCAAGCTCCGCGACCAGCTGAACATTCCGGGATTGAAGCGCTTCTTTTTCACCATTGAGCACGGTTGCGTTTTCTACGGCGTTTGTTCTTCCTTCCAACCAATGGTTTTCACACCTGTTCGCTTCCAGACGCAGGCCGACTTGATCGAGAAGCTGAAGCAAATGGAACCATTCGAGAAGGCCACTTTCACGATCGACCGCCCGAACAAGCGCGTGCGGATGTTTCTGAAGCACAACGAGCCGCGCGGACAGAAGCCGACGTTCGCACGCCATCCGGAAACCACACATTTCACCGGTCGGCAAATTCGCGACAAAAACGAAAATGAGAAGCGGCTTTGGGCGCGGTGGATCTTCGTTGCCTCACGAAATAGTCGGCGGATCAATTCCTGCGCGACGTCAGATTTCTTTTGCAAAACCAATTGCCGATTGGGATTCTGCGAGGTCGATTTGATCACCAAAGTTGTTTTTTCCCAAAGTCGAGGCGAAATAGCAGAGAAATACGATGCCGAAAATCGGGATGGGTTGGTACTTTCAACACGTAATAACGACTTGAGAAGTGGTCCAAATCATTCCATTTACAGCTAAAAGGAACGAGGGACAAATGGAGAACAACGCTGCGCCGGGGTTTTCCATTTAACCGACAAGCAACCGAGCAGCACCGCGAGAAAGCTGCAAAACGAGCAAAAAGTTGGAACTTGCTTCCATTTGGCCGTTAATAACTCGACGAAAAATAAGCGTAAACTTTGGTTCGTGGTTTGTTGGAAAGAGGAAAGATCGGGCAATAACGCTGCGCCGGGGTTTTTCAGAAAACCTTTTAATACTCGTACAGGACTTCGTAGAAGTCGCAAAAAGGTCGCGGAAAATCCGACCTCCGGGCTTTCAGACGCAAGAAAGCGGGAAAACCCGACGATCTGATCCCGCCCGCGAGCCGTATGGTAGAATCGACCTTGCTCTTTCGATTGCAACCGGTTGCAGCGCGTTTGGAATAAATTCTAGGCCGTTGCACCTGCCGGAAGGCCAAGCCTTTCGATCAGCGAACGACTTGACCGCGCCCCCTTCCGCCGCTCATTTTCGCTTTTTCCACGGGAGCGCGCCGAGCGGTGAAATGTGCAGTTTTTCCACGGGCGCCGGATGGCGTGCGTTCGTCTGCATCAAGGGCGACTTCTCCTGGACCGAATGACAAACTCGAGCGACTGCCCCGACGAGAACACAACGAAAGATTTGATCTGTCCATGTATATCTTTCCTACGGATTCTCTTTGCCCATAAACACTTCTCGCTAGTCATGGGGTCATCCTAACGTCTCGTTGCCAAAAAAAGAATATTTAAATGTTTTATTCCCCTCTTTCAACAACAAGCAATTCAAAAGAATACATTTTCGATCCAAAGATGTTTGGGAAGCTGGCGCGGATCGGCCGGATGGCGGGCGGCGAGCGCGAGTCGGAGAAGCGAGGCGGTCGTGCTGGAAGAAACGAACGATTGATCAGCCGCCGACTACTCGTTCGAACGCACCGAACGCTCAGGCGGTAGGAATTCCAGCGGACGGTGGGCGTTCCGTTATACCCCGTGCGCCCGTTGGCGGACGCGTGGGACGAGCGACGTGGAGGCTGAGCGCGCCGTCGGCGTCCACGTGCAGCAAGTCGGTCGGCACTTTCGGATTCCAGCCGCCTGCTTGTCCCTCGGCGTGCCGGCACGAGACAGCGATTTCCTTGAGCAGGGCGCACTCGCCGCTCGTGAGATCCAAACGCCGGAGGCGGGGCTCCAATCGGTTCTTTTCGTCGATCGTCTGCTCTAATGGGAAGAGGAAGAGGGCGTGGAAGTCGACGGGAGAACCCGCGAGTCGGGAGGTCGCCCTGAAGAAAGAAGCGAGTGAACAAACGAAAGGAGCGAGTGGACGAAGGCGAAAGTGAAAACACGGCTTCTTCCTTCCGCACGTCCACTCGACTCGTGCTTCTGTCCTCCAAACGGAGCAAAGTGATGCGCGTGATGTAACGAACGATCGCGTGCAGTCGGCCCGCGTGGAAGTAGACGCCGCCGACGGCGTTTGCGTCGACTCGCGTGTTCAAATCGACGCACTGGAATTCGAGACGGGCGGCCGCAAAGACGAAGCGGTCGGGCGGCCGCAGACGGCGGCGGGCGGGAATTCGTGGAGGATTTCGACGCCGAAGCGGCCGGTCGCCCGCTCCAGCGCGATTCGCAGCCGGCCGCTCGCGAGTGACGACCAGCAGGCGGTCCGCCCGCACCACCGCTTAGTTGAGCACTTCGTGGTGGAGGTGGAAGCCGGACGGGCACAAGAGTGGGTGGGCGGACTTCTGCTCGTTCGTCCACGCGCCCTAGTTGTGGAACTCGACAAGCAGCCGGCCGCTCGTGAACACGCCGGCGCGCGGGAAGCGGCCGCCGCAGGCCGCCGAATGGCGCTCGCTGCTCGAGTGATCGGCACGCAACACCCGCTTGCAATCATTGGAGAACGTTTGCGTATCCAACCGGCCACTCACACAAAGATTTGCATCAGACAAACCGAAGCGAAAGGGGAGCCGGCGCTCGGCAGCCAGTTCGTCTAACCGACAGCCCTCCGAGCACCCGTTCTCTTTTGTTTTCCCTCTTTTCTCGCTCTTCATGCGCGTGCCGACGGGCTCGTTGTGGAGCGGTCGCTCCCGGCCGCTCGTCCTCCTGCTGCTCGCCTTTGCGGCCGCCGTCTTCGCCGCCCCGTCCGCTCGCCTGCTGGCCGACGGGAAGCAGGAGTGCTTCAAGGATAACAACGGCACTGTGTGCGTCTCCTTTCTTCCTTTCTCATCGACTAATCCGAATCGACTGCATTCCAGGACGTTCGAGCTGGTCGAGGGATGCACGAACGCAACGGCCACGTTGATCTTCACGGGCGACACGCTGGAGTTCAAGATCGCGTATCCAAAGGGCAAAGCAGATCCTGGGTTTACGAGTTACTTGCTTCTTTCATTGACCGGATTCTTGCAGCGGGCCGTTTGATGTCGGCGGCTGTCCGGGGCGCCTGGTCGTTCAACCGGCGCCGCCCGACCTGAACGTCCAACCGTTGCTCTACTACAGGAGTTAGCACTCGCTTCATTTGTCGCTGCTTTGACTCGCTTCAGATGGAGACCAGCGACTGCCGTTCTCGGCTCATGCCACCGCGGAGAAGATCGTCGTCGGCAAGGGCGAGTCCAAGTGCGCGCCAAAGTTCGACGAAGTGGGCGAGGGCAAGAAGAAGACGACGGTCAGCTTCGCGATGAACAAGGCGGCGCCCGGCTTTACGTTCACTTTTGCGAGTGCTTTCTCCACATCATTCTGACCTCTGCCCTGCTTTTAGACCGCCACCCTGGAAAAGCCGGAGAAGAACGCAGCAGGAGCGGGCTTTGGAGGCTGGAAACTCGGCTTGCTGATCGGCGGCCTTGTGTTGTTCGTGTGTCTCGCTCTACGCCTTCGCACTTGCTTCTTGTTGCAGCCTCCTTCTCGTCGTCCTGCTCGTCGTGCTCGGGGTCGTCGGCTGGCGAAAGAAGAAGGCGGCCGCAAAGAAGAACGCCGCGCCCGACGAGGCCGGCGGCACGACGACGACCATCACGCTGCAGGGCGTCACCCTCGCGTCGCACATGCCCGGCGCCGTCGAACACAACGCCGTGAGTTCCGCCGCCCACCTCGTCCACTCGCTCGCTGCAGCTCGTGCGCGCCGCCCAGCTCGATTTCGGCTGGAAGGCGGACTTGGAGCTGGCCGCCCACGGAGTGGATGGCGTCGACCGAATGAAGCTGCAGCGAATCTTTCCGGACGCCTTCGAATCGCGCAACAACGCGGCGATCCGCGCCTTCCTCCAGCGCTACCCGCTCGATCGAGAGACTCTCGCGCTCCTCGAGAAGACCGCCGCTCTCGCGAAGGACCGCCCGACGAACACGGTCAGCCCATCCCTTCCTCCTTCAACTCTCCTGCTTTCAGTCGCTGCCGCTGGACGAGAGGCTCATTTGGGCCAACCTGTACGCGTACCTCAACGCCTTCCGCGAGCAACACCACGCGATGGAGGCCGAAAAGCAGGAGGCTGCCGTGAAGCCGGCAGCGTGATGGTTGTTTCTTTTGTTTCGTCGTTTGTTGTCGTGACTGCTGAAGGTCGGGATAAACACCAGCTGCATCGATCAATGGGGATGTAAAAAAGTTGATACTTGGCTGGCGTTTCTCACGACTGTCAAGTGATGCGGGTGGAAGCCGACAACGAAGTGAATGACCGCTGCAAATCTCCTTCAAGCGACTAGTCGGTTCAAAGCTCTTTTGCTGTCAGCACGCGACTTACTACGCGCCCGCTGTGATCAAACAGGTGCTCCATCTCGTGTACAAAGCAGAGTTCGAAGACATGGACTCGTATGCTCGTACTCAGCTGCCCGCCGCCGACTTCTACGAGTTGGGGCCCCTGCAGGTGCGTCCAGGCGCTCGTCTTCTTTCCACTCCGCTTCCCGGCAATGTGGGTGGGGTCGATCAAAAGTGTGCTCGACAACTTGAATCTTGCCACCGTCCACTCACATCTCGACGGCGTCAAGGAGCGCGTGCTGGAGTTCGCGCGGAAGAATGCGCGGACGCGATCGTGGAGCTGCTCGAAGAGGACGCCGAGAGCGCGGAGCAGAAAGCGGAAAGTGTCGCCGAATTCTTCGCGTTGATTGCCGCTTGATTTGTTGTTGTTGTCGAATAAATATGAGTAGAGAAATGGACCGGCAGTTGTTGCCGAAGGAAATCAGCGAGATTGTTCAACGGTTCGTCTGGAGCCGTTGGTCGCCGGCTGTGTCGATCGAGTTGATCAAAACAAAGTGCCATTCTTTGTGGACGACCACTGGCTGCCGGCTCGCCCACTCCGCGAACCAACAAGAGGCGGCGATCGCGCCCTCGGCGGCGTCCAGCGAGGCGACCGGCTGGACGACGCGGCCGCTCGAGTGGATCGCGTGAATGTCGGTGCGACGGCCGCTGCGGAGCACCGCCCAAACGAAGCGATCGCGAGCCTCGGCGGCGGCGATCAGGCGGCAGCTGATGGCGGTGAGCGGGAATTGGTGGAGAACCTCTCTGCGGAACTTGCCATTCATCCAACCCGGCAGAAGACAGGCGTGAAGTACGTGCAGCAGACGTTCCGTCCGCAGCGCCCTGCAGTCGAACACTTCGAGCAGCCGATTGGTTAAAAGAGGAGGAAGTGAGTGGGCACACATTTCTTCGAAAACTCATCGGGGATCTCGCGTCCACTCTCAGTGGGCACTCCGCGACGTCCTTTTTTGCTCTTGTCCTGGGGTCGTCTTACGAGTGTCTTCGGACACTCACTCGACTGCTTGCTCGACCAAAGACCGCCGGAAGCCGGACGAGACGCCGCATCGTTGGAGATTCCCGCCTTTGCGGAGCGCCTCGCTGCGACTCCGAACGGGCGGCACGTCGAAAGCAACGCCTTTTTGGTCGACAAGAGGGAAGCCGTTCCGTTCGTTCTGACGCTCCATCCTCAGAGCTACGCAGCGGGTCTCGCGCTGTTTCTTCATCGCCGACGATCGCTGGCGTGGATCCTAAAATCCGAGCACACCTATGCGCTCCGATCTACGGCTTCTTCTGCTCGCCCTTGCGCTTCTGCAGCTGCAGTGGTTCCTCGTTTGCTTCCCGGCGTGTTCTTCCTTCTGACCGATTCGTAACTTGCGTTCACCTCCACTGACAATGAGTTCAAAAAGCCGACCGTACACTAATGGTTTAATGAAAAAACAGTCAACAACTTCACTCCCAAACAGCACATGAAAAACGGACGTTCACTTTTGCTCAGTCATCGCCATCTCAGTAATGGATAGGTGCACATCGAAGTGGTTCCGCAGGAACGAGTCCCATTCGGGATCGTTTCGCCAGAGCGTCCACTGGTCACAAGCATAACGGACGAGTTGGTTCTTGAACTGCTCGCCTTCCGCGTGTCCGAACGTCCACTTCAGCAAGTCAAACACGTGCTCCATCTTCGGGTTGGCCGCCAGCGAGACGCGGCACGAGTTCTGAACGAGAGAAGAGCGTTAACTCCCGCACCGATCGAACTCACCGCCAACTCGTCCAGTTCGTAGTGCAAGGCGAGTGGGAGCAGTCGGGCGGCAAACGCGTCCCAGTGCTCCGCTTCGCTCGTCCGGAGGAAACGACGCGTCCACTCCACCACGTCCGCATCGAACAGCTGGGGATCGGCGAGGAGCTCCACGTCTCCGCTGGCTGTCGGCTTCGTGCCGCTGGACGGATCCTCGCTTTCGTCCATGCTCCTTGGTGCTGGGCAGGGGACCCAACTGCACGCAGCGACGGTGCGCGAACGACACACACGGAAGCCGCTCCACTTGCAAGCGGGTCCGATTTCTCGCGCTCGACCGGCGTCGCTCGCAGTCGGCGGAGGTCGACGGAATCGCGTCGTATGTTTTGCGCGTTGCGCAGCCGCCGATTCGCGAGTCGATCGGCCGGCCGCCTCGTGGTCGCTTGTCGGGGGGTCAAAGTTCGTGAGAAATCGGTCGAAGCACTGAAGTGATCGCTCGTGAATCAGTCCGAGTTGGGTTGCCGGGCTCCCGGTGGTTGAGAATTGAGCGAGAGACTCGAATCAATGCTGCTTTCTATTGCTCCAACTTCTCCGCGTACGCTCCGACTGCTCGGGGCGAACGGGCGGCTTTAATCCGCTCGCCCAGCGGGTTGGCCGCCCGCTCGTTCCCGAACAGGTCGCCGCTTCTTTGCTCACAGCAGCGCCTCGGGAAGATGCGGCCGATGAACACCGGCTCGAGAGGATCGCCGCGAATATCCGACGAGCTCCTGCTCCTTGCCGCCCTGATCGATGCAACGCCCACTTCGATCGGTCGGAGCTTCGCAATTGAGAGCGGTCACCGGCTGCAGAATGCGAGCAAATGGGATGCAAGTGAAGAGATTCCAGTCATCTCTTAAGCATTCGATCGATCGACTGCTTTGCGACGAGCACTTCTTGCCGCCCGCCCGCAAGGCGCTCCCGTTCGACGCGGAACTCGTGCGGGCGGCAAAGAAACACGGCGGCTTCGTCCTGCCTGCCGACTTCGAGGCGGTCGAACACGCGACCACTTGGTTCGCTCTCCGCCCACCACTCCGCGCCGAGCAGCCCGAACTGGACGCCTTTCGGTGCGAAATTCCCGCCCTTTCGCCGGCGGTCGCCCGCCGCGTGGAGGCCGTCGAATCGCGGCGAGCTCGCAGTCGAACGAGTGGCCGGCGAGCTCTCCGGACAGTTCGGCGCCGCCTCCTCCGTCTTCCGGCCGATGGATGGCGTGCTGGACGTCCAGCGGCTGGAATTCGGCGCCGTCTTGTCGGGCAGCGCAAAGCACTTGCGAGCTTTCGGTTTCGATCACGATCGACAGTCCGTTCTTGCAGCCGAGCTCTCGACTTCTCTCTCACGCTGCTCGTGGGCGACCGGGAGTCGTTGCGCAACTGCACGAGAGGACGCGAATTTCTGGAGGACGGAGTGGGCGGCCTCCTCGCGGACTTCTGCCCCATCGATTCGCCGGTCGGCCGACCGAATCGACGGGGGCGGCGTGTTCGCAACGAGCGGGACGAAAACGAGTGGACGCGGAGGATTGGCGGCTGACCCCACCGAACGAGCAGATCGCCCTCGAACTCCACAATCCGCTCACTTCGCTCCCTACGTTCTCGTCCACTAGAGGGATTTCCGGCCGCCTTCGCAGTGAACGCGGCGACCGACCGCACACTCGCCGTCCACATCGACGCCTCCCGACTGATTGGAAGCGAATGCAATCTGCAGCATGGTGGGCGGCTCTTCGCGCGTCGCCGGCCGCTCGCTACTCGCCGGACGTCGAGTGGACCTTCGGACGGATTGCCGCCCAACCGTTGACTACGCGAACAAACGGGTTTCCATTACAATGAACTGAGGGAGGGAGAAGAGTTTAAGAGAGAACAGAACGTTGCAGTCGTTTATTGTGCTGTGAAAAAAGAGAAGGCGACAGCGGAATTTGAATTGGAATCTTGTGGGCGTCTTCTCTGTTGCCTTGCAGTCGTCGATCAGCCCTGGGTGTTTCGGCTGGTCACAACTGCAAAAATAGTGGATCAGTCTGTGGAACGAACGGAAGCGGCGACTCACTTGACAGAAGGTTCTTGAAAAGGATCGTCAGCGTGCTTCGCACCACTCGTTCCCAATCGTCCGTCCAGCAAACGAGAAGCTTCTTGCTCGTACTCGGAGTCGGTTGTCGCAAGTGACGCCGCAATCCATTCAAGCTGCAAGCAGAAGTCGTCAAACGAAGATAGTGGGGCGGACTCACGGCTGCAGAAGAGCCGAACGGGCGACTTCCATCGGAAGGGGTTGTTCGCTGAGGTCGAAGACGAAGAGCGGCAGCAGTCAAGGCAGACCTGAAAGAAGCCCGCGCGAGTGATTAGCAGAGAGCGGGAGCACTCACTTGACAAGTTGACCAGTTCGTGTTCCCCAGTGGGCAGAGTCGACAGCAAATGGTCGGTTCTTGTTGAGCGGCGGTCGATTTGATCGCACTAGTCACTTCCAAGCAGTCGATGGTTGCCGACGGGCAGCTTGAGGACCTCACGAGCGTTGTCGCGCAAGAGAACTGCCTGAAACGAACGGATGGATGAGCGCCCACCAAGTCAGAGGAGGACTCACCAATCGAACAGCGGGCGGAGAATCCGAAGAGATGAACGGCCGGAGGAAAAAAGAAGGAACTTGCTGGAGGACGTTGCCATTGACCGCAGCATCGGGCAACAAGCGAACAGCCGACTCGTCGACGAGCAAGCGGCAGAAGGAGAATGAGAGCGGGCGCATCGGAAGGCGGCGGGGAGCGCGAATGAGCCACCCGCTGCTCCCGACGCTCTTTTGTACCCGCCGGGATTGCGCAACGGAAAGAAGCGAGTGGAAACGAGGCAACGGATAATCAGACGAGTTTCCGACCGGTGGGCGCAATCGCTGTCGTCGTTGGCGACGGATCGTAAACGACAGGCGGCGAAGACGCGTGTGGAGCGCCGCGCACAGAGAGAAGTGGACGAGTCCGCTCTTTCGACTTAACGGAAGCGAAGAAGCGCACTTCCAGCTGGTGTTCGAGTGCGAGAGCGGCTCTTAGGGATCGTTCAGCTTCCGTTTGGCGTGTGTGCGGCTCGATAGCCGGCCGACCGTTCGCCTTCGCTTCTCGCTGTGGACGGAGCACGGCAGAGAAGAGTTGCGGGGCGAACGGCTTGTGCCCGAGTTCTGCCGACCGCTTGCCCAAAGAAGGAATGGATGAAGCGAACGGGAGTTCTCGGCGGACGACACGCTCGGATGGACGCGGCGGGACCACTCGGCCGACGTCCACCGCCTGCACAAAACCGACGAAGTCGATCTTTGCTGCGAAATCGAGCTGCACGACGCGGTCAAGGCGCTCCTCTTTGATCACCAGGCCGTGAAGCGCGCACTTGCGAGAACGACGGCGAGATGCTCGGCGATCCCGAGTTCGCAGACGCCGAAGTGCGCGCGGGCGAGCGGAGCTGGAAGGCGCACACAATCGTTTCTCTTCACTCCCCTCACTCCTTTTCGTTGCAGGTCCACAAGTTCGTGCTCATCAGCCAGTCCCCGTACTTCAAGGCTCTGTTCACGCACGACGAAGAGGTCAAGCGGACGGGAGTGACCGAACAGAAGACGTTCGCGCCGAAGACCGTTGAGCAGATCCTCCGTTTCATGTACACGGGCGAGGTGGACGATCTGCAACCGAATGCTCGCAATCTCCTGCCCGCCGCCGCCTTCTACCAGCTGGACGTCTTGCAAGTAAGTCTTCTCTTCTCTCTCCTTTTCAATCGATTTGTTTCAGGAGATGTGCGTCTTGTCGATCGTGAGTGCGCTCTCGACGGACACGATCTCGACGCCCTGGAGTTCGATCACGCGCACGCGCAGCTCGACGGCCTCGAGAGCGGCGTGCTGGACTTCGCGAAGAAGAACGCCCAAGCGATCGTCGAGCTGCTCAGCTGGACGGACGAGTTCGTCGGCCGGAACGTGAAGATCGCCACGGAGTTGTTCAAACTGCTCGTTTCTCCCTCCGTCTGAACGCGTGTACTCGAATTTCTTTCTCTCGCTCTCACTCACTTAACCGGCAATAAACTCCACTTCGAACTGTTTCGATCCAGTGGTGTATGTGGAGAGCGGCGTGGAACAACAGAAAGCAGAAGGTCGCGTGCATACGAGAAATCGCTGGCAAGTTTGGTTGGATGGAAGCCACGAGCACAGGACAGAAAGAGAAGGTCCAGACAGACGGTCGGAAAACCAGCCGCGCGCTGGTCCCCTACATCGACGAGAAGACGGTGGCATCCGAACAGCCGCCAAGATAACCCGCTCCAGCGAACAGAAATTAAGAGTTGAGAGCGGGCGAAGAGAAGCGCACCGACAGCTTCACGGTCCATTGCACATTTCACCACACCAGGGACAAGCGAACTCTCCACGCTTTCCTCCGCCTTCCGCTCGCTTGTTTGTTCCGCCGGGAAGCAGAACGTTCTAAAATTTATCTTCAAACCACTGCGAGAGGGTCGGATTCGAACACAAACCTCAAACTTGGGTCAATAAACCGAAGAAGTCGGCGGCCGCTCGCCGCTTGTGCGGGCGGGAGGCCGAGCGGCTGACGAGAAGCACGCGGTGGGGCGGGCGCGACCTCGTCGTCTGGTCGCTTCCTTTCCAAACGCAATCTTTTCTCTTCCTTTCGTTCGGCAGCTACGAGCGAGTGCGTGTGTTACCTTGTCGCCGATGTCGCTCGGCGGGCGGCAGGATGCCCTTTTTGTTCACTCCAAATTCTTTGCGCTGTTTCAACGTCAATCAATGAGTTTATTTCAACACTTGCACAGCAATAAAGGATCACAGCATTAGAACATCAAAAGGCACAAATCACGAAGCCTAAACGTCTTCGAGTTCTTTTACGATCTCCAGACTTTCGCGCATGAAGTCGTCGGTCCAATCGGACTGGTGCTTGACCAGCTCGTAGTTTTCTTTTGCGAAGTGAACAAAGTTGTGCTTGAATTGGCCTTTGTGGTCGTGGCTGAAGGCCAGTTTCAGATCGCGAACGATCGTTCCGACGGAAACCTGATCGTAAAGCGCCTCCAGACACATCTCCTGAGAAAACGGATGAAAGGCATCTAATGAAAGAACATACCGCCAAGTGAAGCACTTCAAAATAATCAGCGACCGGCAACAGACGAGCGGCGAACTTGGGCAGTTCCGTCAGCGTGCCAGAGTAGAGGTAGCGAAGCAGAAGTTCGATCACGTCCGCGTCCTCGTCGTTGATCTCGACCACCCCAGTTCGCTTTTCTTTTGTGTCATGGGTGAACATTCGACGAAAGACGGGCGATCCCGCGCAGATGATCGCTTTTGCGACCTGAACGAAGGAAAAATGAGCAATGGAAAGGGATTGCAGCAGACCTTGAAGACCTTCCCTTGAACGTGCACCTCAAGGTCCGCAAATTCGTCCGCATTAAAGGTGGCGTCAAGCTTTTTAAGGACGTCTGCCTGAGCGGTTTCGTCCGCTCGCACCACAGGATCCAGTGGAATCACCTTGCAGCCAGCGAACACCGCGCCCGTACGAGCGGCTTTTACGAGTTCGCTTTGGTTGATCATTTGCTGCCATTTCCAACCATTACGCCGAGGAGCTAAGGTACAAACTTGTGCTAAATCGAAACATTAACATTTCCTTCTAACGAGTGAAACACACTGGGGTTTATAGCGAGCTTTCGGTCACCGATTTGCAGCCATAAATCAAAGTTTAGACGTATGAACGGATGAGGGCCAAAATCCGAGACGCACAAGATCATTCCACACTGCTTGTAGATTCTCTGCGCGCTTTTTGGGTACAAGAAAAGGCAAAACTTGGCATTTGGCACCTCCTTGATTTCGAACTCGTCGCTGGGCTATTCGGTCCATTCGTCCTCAAAATCAGCCTCTTCGAAGCGCTCCACTAAATCGTTGATATGCCAGTAGAAAACCGCGGGCGAGGGCAACGGCTGTTGTGAGAATTTGGACGAAAGACAATTCCCCATGATGAGTGAGTAGAACGAATGCGGTAGGAGCAGGAGCAACGCGCACCGCTAGCCGACCTCCATTGCAGATCGAGTGAGTGGGTGGGTGAGCGACGAGGCGGTGGACGCGAGGGGCGCGGGGGACGCCGCGTTGTTTCGATCGCGCCATCGCTCGCATTCGAATGACCGTTTGGCGGGCGAACTGCGAGCGGCGTGGGCGGCTTGTGGGTCAGGCAGGATGCACAAATCGGATGATTGCTTTCTCTCACCAGGACACTCTTCCTTTGTGGCTGGCAGGCACGTACGCCGCTGCCGCGAACCAACGCGTTTATTCACGTCCGGCAACATTGAGCTCATTTCTGCGAGTGTTGAAGCAACTGCTCATCTTCTTCACGCTTCGGGGGTGCATTCATACTGGTCGTTACAATAGCAATCTGAACAAGAAGGTGGTTATTTTAACCTCGATTTGGAACGAACGATCGTGACACTCGCCATCCTCCGCGCAATTTCCCCAGCAGTTTTGAGGCCTGACAACCGAAACGAACAGGATGAGCAGGAAGAAGACGAGCAGTCGGTGGAGGGAGAGCATTGCGGGGCGGAGCGGAGGAAACGGTGGAATGGTTGGAGAGGCTTCTTCCGTGTTTAAATTGTGGCCTGCTCGTTCATCCGCAATTCCAATAAACGATCGCTTGAATGGAGCTGTTTGTGCAGAGAAGCGCCGCAAATGGCGACCCAGTGGTGGAATTTCGACGAAAGCAATGAAGCGAGGCTTCGAGACGTTGGAAGGGATCGGAAAGCTCATCGAATAGCAATGAGGAGGCAGCTGAAAGTCGTCGTAAGGGCGAAAGCTGTCGGTCGTAAGGTCGAGAGAAGCACAGGGTCCTCCGATCTGCTGCTCTTGCTTTATTACGAGTTTCTTGTTCAATCTACCAAGCAATAGAAAGCTTTGCCGCCGACTGGTTCACGATCACCACTTTTTATCCCCCTCAACTGCAGTGGCGATTAGTTCACTCCTTTCCGTTGTGTGGCGATCCATCAGCAGCCGCCGCGTTTCGAAGCTAGTCATCACTAAAAACACAAGTAGGGGTTGGCAATGGGCATGATGCCCGGACATAATGCCCGCATACTGCCCGGGCATTTACCTACCCTACACAAAAGCCCATATCGTTGCAAATGCATCCTTCTGAAAATCGAGAGCCTTCGTTCGATGTTTTGTGTGCAACTCACTTCCAATACACATCCAATCCATGATGCAGAGGCCCCAGCACGTCGAGTCCCCCATGACGCCCGTAAAGAACGAAAAGCAGAGAAAGAGAACCAACAACAGGAGGAGGAATTTCATTGCTGGAGAGCGGAAGAATGATAAAACGGAGGTGAAGCCTCGCTTTTTATTCACTCGACCGCCTTGGGGACCGTTTTTGATTTGCAAGTCAATCATTTGCAGTCCACAGTACGGTAAACAAGAGTTTACGCCACGTGATTCGCTGTGTGCGAAGCGCACACCATTTTAAGGACAGAAATTGTGGAAAAAGTCGAATCACAATTGCCTTTTTAGCGCGGGTCGCTCACGATTAACTGTTTATTCTTCTCCAAATGATAGCCTTAGTTCTTTACGAGTTTTTGTCATCCAGAAGTAGAAATGCGCCCAAAGGATTTGGCGGGCTGTTTTCAGCCGGCCAGCAATTCCACATAGTGCTGCACTCGCAGCCTGAACGAATGAAAGGCTCCGGTTAGCCGCCCTTTTGCCACCTACCGGGAGCGCAGGCGGTATACCAGCAGAACCCGCCGCATCCGTGTTCGTTGCTCTCGACCGGGTAAACAAACATGAGCAAAAAGGAAACGAGTAAGAAATATGAGAATTTCATTGCTGTTTGAAGCAGAAACGAGCGAACAAGTGGGAAATCGACCTTATTGTTCAGTCGCGCCGGACGTGGCTCCAAGTGCTCGTTCATCTGCAATCCAATGAGAAGCGGTCACGAGTCAACAAACGTGCCATCAATGCAAATTGAATCGCTTGCTAATGGGCTTCTTGTCGTGGCGGATGGTCTCGGAAGCAAGTGCAAACGATTGTTTTATTGCCCCGTCTCTTCTGCCCGTTCGAGCGGCTTTCATAGCAGTTCATTCAAAATGCAAGTCGGTTTCTCTCCGCTATTGCCGCTCGCGTGCTTGCAAATTACGGGGGCCAAAAACAAAACCCCGGTTTGCCCCGCGAGCAACTTCGAAACCTAAGGGACGAGCTTGTTCTGCCCGCCAACAGCTCCAATACGCGTGCTCTTGACAAACCGGGCTGCTGATCGCCGCCTGTGCAGCTTTCGGAATTCTTCATGCGGTCGGCCACTTTGCCGCTTTTGTGCTTCCAACCCACAACTCCCTTCTATTGACGTCTCTCTGACGAGCACAAGCCCAGCAAATGGTTGGCTCCGCAATGAATTCTTCGACGGTTTCTTTACGCTCGTTTATTCCCCACACGAAGAAGAGAGAATGGAGCTCTTCCCAGTCATCTCCTTGACGATCTCCGCATGTTCGGCCACGAATTCGGCCGTCCAGTCGGCTCGTTGCCGCACACACTTGCGCGAACTCGAGGAACTCCCGCTTAAAGGCGCCCGAATGATCGTGGGCGTCGGCCAGCAGGAGACTGCGGAGAACGTTCTCGATGGACAGCCGATCGAGCAGCGACTCCAGGCACAGCTCCTGCAAACCAGAGAGGAGGGGGTACTCACGGCAAGCTCCAGCACTTCGTAGCAGTCGGCGAGCGGCAAGAGACGAGCAGCAACCGCGTCCAAGCTCTTCACCTCGCCGGAATAGAAGAAGCGGAGCAGCAGTTCGACCACGTCGTCTTTCACGCCCTTGACCTCGACGACTCCCGTTCGTTTCTCTTTCGTGTCGTGAGTGAACCTTCGACGAAACACCGGAGATCCCAAGCAGATGATCGCCTTTGACACCTGAAAATACGAGCAAGATCAAACGAACAAATGGGTGGAGCAGACCTTGAAGACCTTCTCCAGGACGCGCACTTCAACGTCCGCAAACTCGTCCGAATTGAAGCCGACGGTGAGTTTTCGCCCGCCACTCGACGAAGCCGTCCGCTGCGCCCACTCGACCGCACCGATCGGCTGCAGCGGGCGAATCGTGAAGCAAACGAAGAGCGCCTGGTTGGCGGCGAGTGCGACAAGTCGCTCCTGCTCGATGAATGCCGATGGATTGCGTCCAACCCCCGCAGTCGCTCGTCGAATCGAATTCGTGCTCGTCTCCTGAACGAAGGGGATCGATTGAACGAGAATGGAGTGAACGGACCGCGTTCGAAGAACCAGCACGCGACTGGAGGCGAATGGACGAATGGCCGCCAAAGTTTGTAACGCAGAAGAAGAGACCGCAGCCCTCCGCCCACTTCTTGTCGCATCCCTTCGGAAAGAAGTGAATTGAGAAGCCGGCCTTCGGGACGCCCTTCGCAGCGAACTCGCCGCTTTTCCACGCGTCCGCAAAAGCCGCCGCTTCGAAGCGACGCGCGAAGTTCACGAGCGGCCAACAATGCAACGTCGGCACGGCGGCTTCGTGCGGGATCGAGCTGCAATTTTCGGGATGAGAGCGCACAGGAATCGACGAGGAATTTCGGCCGCGACGTCCACTTCGAGGCGAACGACGTCGTCCTTGCGGTAGCCGGCGGTTTCGTCCAGCTGGACTTCGCACAAGGCGAACGGCTTGTCGCCCCAAGGGGTGTGCGAGATCGCCCGCCGGAAGTGTTCGACGGCCGCTCGTTGGGCGACGACCCGCAGTTGAGCAGCGGCTTGGCACGACCACCGGTCCTGCCCGTCGTTCATCTCTAGTCCGTGGTTGCATTCAAGCCAGAAACCGAGCGCTCTCGGCCTTCGGCGAGCACTCGGTTGGCCGCGCGAAGAATCGCGGCATCCCGCGAATGTGGACGGCGGCGAACTCGCCGAAGCGCTCGACGTCCGGCCGGAGCGTCGCGGTCGGGCGGAAGCGATCGGCGGTGGACGGAGGGGAACAGAAAGAAGCGATCTGCGTTGCATCCACGTCGTCGTCGCTGCAATCTTCGCTGATCGGCTCAATGAGCGGCATGAGCGGTGTCACTCAGTGGTCGTTGCGTTCGGAGAGCCCGTGTCCCGTGCTCTTATCTCCACTCACTCACTCACCTTCCGCATCTGGAAGACGATTCGCGGGAAGCATCAAAGCGAAAATTGTGCGCGTTTCTTTGATACAGCCGTTCCGCTCGCTTTGGACTCGGTAAATCGGAATACCTGCAAGAAAAGAATCGAAATGAGGTTAGGCGGAGCACAGAAGAAGCGCGCGGGCCGACTGAGAACAGACGGAGAGTGCCGCCCGTTCTGCTTCGGCGTTGTGCTTCCGCCTTCTGGCCGCTAGCGAGCGATCGTTTGGCGCACGAAAGCAAGCAGCGGGAGCGACTCGCAAGCAAACCGAGCGGTCGTTAGCGCTTCTCCCGCGGGGTGAACTCGGAGTACGCAAAAACCCATTCGTTCTCACCGAAAGCGTGTTACGCGGCTTGGGAGATGGAACTTCTATTTGCGGAAAGCAAATACGCACGAACTTTGAACTCGGCGCCCACCGCTCGTCATCCGACCTCTCCATCTTGCGATCAATGAGTGCTGGGCGGTGCACTCTCGCTCCTTGTTCTCGCTGTTTGCGTGCGGCGTGGGTGGGCGGCGTGGGTCGAGCAGGAGTGCAAAAGCGGGAAGAGCGGTCGCCGACCACCACTCACTACCCATTCCACCGCTCGCCTCTGCTGCCCACAGTGTGCTCCACTGATTACTCCGCGGCGTCCCCCAACCGCTCAATTTTCTGCTCGCTTTCAGCTTGCCTTCGATCGGTCGACATGTCCACGATCACGACTCATCGATAGGAGCTCGTCGACTTCAGAAATCGCTCAATTGCCGCTTAAGTGGGCGAGAAATGGAACGGCGATTTCTTTCAGTTGAAAGGCATCGACGGAGCGCATTTTCAACTCATGATGGTTCCAAAAGAAACTTCAGCGGTTCCCTTGTTTACTAGCGTTTACTTGTCTTGCTTCCAACTCGGCCACCACCAATCGGTTCGACTGCGTTTCAAAGTGTGGTGCGAATATGGCAACCGCCAAAAAACCGAAGCCCCCGGTAAGTTTTCGTAGCTGCAATAACAGAATTAAATCTTCTACGCTTTAGAACTGACTGAACTGTTCTCGGCGGGCCAAAAACACGGATGGAAATATTTTTGTACTCTGGAGGACAGCCGTGAAGGGTCGAAAAACGGGCGCTTTTTTTTGTGCGTTGAGATTGCGGTATTAAACGCTGTGCAAAATCCCCTTGCTGGTCTGAAAGTTGAGGATGTCCTGGGCAAATACGCCGCCAACGTTGCGACAATGTACGGCGACGAGCAGTTCGCAGACGTTGAAGTGCACGTCGAGCTAAAGGTCTTCAAAGTGAAGCTTCCCCATGCAATTGTTTTCTCATTTTCTCTTGCAGGCCCACAAAGTCGTTCTGGCTTCCCAGTCGCACTACTTCAAGCGGATGTTCACGCTCGACACCAAGGAGAAGCGAAAGGGAGTGGTCGAAGTGAAGAACTTTAGTGCAGCGGTCGTCGAGAACGTCCTTCGCTTCATCTACTCGGCGAAAGTAGACGACCTGGAGTCGTGTGCTCGCGTACTTCTGCCGGCCGCCGACTTCTACAATCTGGTCGTCTTGCAGGTGAGTCCGCCTTTCATTGCACTGAATTCATCCCAGTGCTTCCAGGAGTTGTGCACTGCGGCGATCCTGCGCTCCCTCTCGTTGGAGACGATCCCCGGCGACATGACGCTCGCCTACGCGCACCGCCACATCGGCGACTTCAAAGACCGCGTGTTCGACTTCGCAAAACAACAAAAAGCCAAATTCTACGCTGCCTTTATTCGCGAGAACGCGGAAATAATCGAGGAGTTCTTTATGTAATCACTCCTTTATCGTTCTTATCGTTCCGTATTGTTCCTGACTTCTGTTGTATTTTTGTTGTCGAAAAGGTTAAGAACGAATAAACCCTAACGAAACATTGTTGTGATGCTCGAGCTGGCCGAGTCGACGAACGCGTTTATCCGCGAGAACTCGACGCTTGTCAACGAGTTCTTCCAATTCTTCATTCGTTGAGCAGTTTGTTGATGCGGTTGCTTGCTGATGAATAAACTCGTGGCTCGAATGACCCTGCTGGCGGTCAGCAGAAATCAATACTCGCGCACCAAAAGGCGGCGCTCTTTGTGATCGTGGACGGCGACACGTTCCTCGTGGAGGTGCAGCCGGAGGCGGGCGAGCGCTTCGGCCGCACGACCTCGATCGCCGTCGGCGTCCTGCACCAAACGCGCGAGAACTCCGACCGCCTGCAGGCGCTCCTCTTGAGTCCGACCGTCGAGGCCGTCGAGCACGTGGGTCCTTCCTCCCATTGCATCCTTCTAAGGTGGTGAAGACGCTGCAGATGGCGGGCAAACACGCGGGCAGTCGCTTCCGTTCGTGTGCAAGCGGCGCGCTCTCGGTGGAGGACGAGCGGCGGCTGTTGGCCGACGAGGAGCCGCACGTGATCGTCGGGACGCCCGGCCGCGTGGAGGAGCTGCTCAGGGCGACGCCTTCGTTTGATCGGCGGGAATCCCAGCCGTCTTTCCGCCTGCTCGCTCGTTTGCAGGCGTCCCGCACGTCCGCTCGCTGGTGCTGCACAAGGCGGACGAGAAGGCGTGGGAGCCGCTCGAGGAGTCGCTCGCCGCCATTTTCGGCCACTTCCGCCCGGCCGCTTCTCCGCCGGCCGCCAGCTGGTCGTGGACGGCGGCAGGATCACGAGCATCGGCTTCCCGCTCGTCGAAACGCGCCTGCTCTTTCGGGATGCTCGTAAAGGGCGTGCACGGGCGCTACGACCCCGCCGAGTTCCGCCAGAACCCCCGGCATGTCGGCCGGCCGATGGCCAAAGAAGAAGATAGCGGTAAGTTGTTGAACGCGTCGTTTATTTTTCATTTTCGACAATTAAAGCGCGTAACGACAGCAAAAAAGAACACATTAGAGAACGAATGCGAGGAGGATCAACGGGAGCACGGCTTGACGATCGCCATCGCGATTTCCGGGTTCTCGCTCACGAACTGCGGCGTCCAGTGGGGATGCTCCTCGACGGCCTTCCGGTTCTTGCCGGCGAACGCGAGGACCTTCCGTTTGAAGCCGCCTTGGTGATCGTGACAGAAGGCGAGCTGCAGATCGCGAACGATGGTGGAGACGGAGAGTTGGGCTTGCAGCGACGTCATGCACAGCTCCTGCAAAACGATGAGGGTTGACCGGTGACAAGCGAAGACTCACGGCCAGCGCGGGGACCTCGTAGCAGTCGGCAAGGGGCAGCAGGCGGTCAGCGACTTCGGAGAGCCCTTCCACCTTGCCGGAGTAGAGGAAGCGGAGCAGGAGTTCGATCATGTCGGGATCCTCCTTCTTGATCTCCACGATGCCGCTCTCCTTCTCCTTGGTGTCGTGCGTGAACATCCGGCGGAAGACCGGCGAGCCCGCGCAGACGATGGCCTTCGAGACCTAAAAACGAGTGGATTTGAGGGACGTGTGGGAGAAACCGACCGGAAACACGCGTTCCTGCACGTGGACCGCAACGTCCGCGAACTCGGTGGCATCGAAGCTGGCGGCAATCTTGCGGTGCGCGCTCGCCGGTCCGCCGTGCACGGCCCACTCGGCCGCTCCGATTGGATCCAGCGGCCGCACCTTGCAGCTGGCGAAGAGCGGCCCGTCTTGCGCGAATTCCGCGAGCTTCTCCTGCGTGATGATTTGCGTCCAGCCCCGCACGTCGCTCGAGGAGTCGAATTTGTGCTCGTCGTCTGAACACCGCGGGAATCATTCGTCCGCTGACTCCAAAAGACTCACCGCGCTCGTTGAATCGATCGTACTCCTCGTTTTCGAACCAGCACGTGAATCGGAGGCGGACGAACGGATGGCCGCCGAAGTGGCGGACGCCGAGGAAGAAGCCGCAGCCGTTCTTCCACTCCTTGTCGCTTCCTTTCGGGCAGAAGCGGAGGAAGAACTTGGCGCCCGGCACGCCCTTCACCGCGAAGTCGCCGCTCTCCCACTGGTCACCGAAACTCGCCGCTCCGAAGCGCTCCACGAAATCCTTGAGCTCGAGGCGGTGCACCGTTTTCTTGCCGCGTGTGGGACGCGGCGACCTGAAAGCCCTGGAATCAGGACGGAAATAGATGGTCACTCACCGGAATCCGTGCGGGACGTCGGCCGAAAATTCCACTTCGAGGCGCACCACGTCGTTTTCGATGTAGCCGAGAGACTCATCCAGGAGATCCGCGCACCAATCGAACTGCGAGTAGCCCCAGTCGTTCTCGTTCGGATGGAACGTGTGCTCGATCTTCCGCTGATGGTTCTGGATGCCCGCCTTCTGCGAAACGACTCGGAGCTTGGCGGTCGCTTGGCAGGACCAGTTGCCCTGATCGACGCCCGCATCGGCGTTGCACTGCAAGAAGAAGCCGAGGGTCTTGGTGGTCGTTCGGTTCTGGTTGTTCATGCGACGGCCGCTTTCGCGCGGAAGGGCGAGGATCCGCCAGGGCACGCCGCGGATGTAGACGGGCGGATCGGACAGCCGCTGCGGGCTGTCGGCCGGCAGACCGCGAGCGAAGTCGCTGAAGCGGTCGATGTCCAAGCGGACGGTGCCCGTCGACTTGAGATCGCCTGAACACGGACGGAAGGTGAGCTGATTAAAGCAAAGGAAGCTCACCGCTTTTGGCTTCGTCGTCGCTCGAATCCTCGCTGTCCGTGTCGAGTTCGCGGCCTGAAATCACGTCCGTCATTCTTCGATTCCAGCATGAAGAGACAAGGAGAATTCCGATCAAACGGAGGCGGAATTTTGGCAAAAATTTCGGAGAGACACCTTTGATTCGTTGGAAGTCGAAATCTGCCGAAATATTGAAGAACGAGCGAAAT
Organism: Aphelenchoides fujianensis; assembly: GCA_024699865.1. Classification (NCBI taxonomy): domain Eukaryota; kingdom Metazoa; phylum Nematoda; class Chromadorea; order Rhabditida; family Aphelenchoididae; genus Aphelenchoides; species Aphelenchoides fujianensis. The sequence goes on along the minus strand of JAMPIO010000010.1, from coordinate 1,260,661 downwards.
TCCCGGGGCTTCTCTCCACTCACCTCCGTTCTCCGAGGGCTCCGGCTCTTCGGCGTCGAGGCGGCGACGTTTCGGCGAAGACATTTGGGCGGAACTCGGAAGACGGACCTGGAAGGAACGAAGTAAACGAAGCGAACGAAAATGATGACAAATCGCGGAGAAATGCGCCCGCAAACGCCCGCCGCGGAGAAGCGAGCGGAGAGCGGAGGGCGCCGGCTTTCGTTTGGCGTTCCGCCCGCTCGGCTGCTGCCGGCCGCTCGCTTGCAAACGTTCGCGGCGAGAGAGTGCGGCACCTCTGCTGTCATTATTACGGTCGATCGGGCGTTGATTTCTTTTGTTCAACCGCAGAAAAACGCCCTTGTCTATCCTTGTCGTCGGACAATGAATGTTCCCAACTGTCCACAACAATCCTCTTGCAGCGGACGTCTACAGTAGACGGGAACAAGAATGGAAAAATAAGCGCGGTCGACTTTCGTTCAACAACGACAGGTATCCGATGGCCACGACGAGTAAAAGACGATCTATTGGAATGTTCAACGGCAAAAAGTGATTGTGACGCAGAGAGTGATCGAACCTCCAATCTTCTGCACCGTAGGCATCTGGACGCCTTATCCATTGGGCCACTGGGCCTTCGAGGAGCGGGGCTGAGTGCGGTGGGTCATTGCAGCATTCGTTCGGTTGCGTTCCTCGCGGTCACTTGGGCCTCCGGCTGCCGATCAATTCGAAGTGCACTTCCGAACACAAAGGAGAAAGCAAGAGAGAGCGCCACGCTCTCGGCGGCGGCGTGCGCGCGACGGTGCCCCGAAGCCGATCGCGGCCTCGCCTCCACGCTCTCCGTGCTGTACTTCGACCGGACGGACACGATCGTCCCCGCCGCCCCAACGCCGAGGAGCAGCGCGTAATGCTTGAGTGAGTCCTCCTTTGAAGAGCATCCCCACCTCCTCCTCACTCTCCCGCATTGCAGGTCGATGTCGTGGGGCGCCAAGCAGCCAGAGGGTGGCGGCCATCCACCGCGTCGTCATGTTCGGCGTGGCGGACGAGATCACGCGGAGCGAGCAGTCCGCAGCCGCGCCCGCCGTCCACTCGGCCGCTTGCAGAAGAGCCGGTCGGGATCCTCCGCCCGCTGCTCGTTCGACTCGTGCGCAACGGACGACGGCAGTTCGCCTTCGACTACGAGGCGCTGGCGGACGTGCTGGAGCGGGCCGCCGGCGTGTTTGCGGCCGAAAGCTCGCTGTTCGAAGTGCCCGTGCCGTGCGTCGTGTACGGCGACCTTCATCGCTGAACGCCCGTCTTCCTCGGCGACTTCGTGGATCGGCGGGACGCACGCCGTGGAGGTTGCCCTCCTGAAGCTGCAGTTCGCCGAGCGCGTGCACGTCGTGCGGGGGAACCACGAGGAGTCGATCAGCAGCGCCCTTTCCTTCCGACGACGAGGCGGCTCTTGCACCTGCCGCTCGCGGTGTTGGTGGGCGGTCGCGTGCTGGCGAGCGGTCGCCGTCCGCCGCCATTCGCCGCCCCCTCAACCACTTCGACGTAGGCGCGCTGGAGTGGGACCTTCTGTGGTTCAAGGCGGACACGCGCGCCCGCTGACGGCGGCTTCCGATCGAACCTCGGGCGCGATCCCCTCGACGGCAGTGGGCGGCCGAGAATCTTCTTTCCAGCGTTGAGTGCTTCCTCCCACCGATTGTTCTCGTTCAGGCCCCGCTGCACGGCTACGCGCTGTTCGCTGGCGCCCGGCTACACGGGCAGCGCCCCGGAGGACGGGAACGCGGGCGCCGGCCTGGAGATCGCCGCCGACATGCGCGTCTTCGTCGAGCAGCTGCAGGTGGGCGTCGCCTTCCGCCGGCTGCGCGCCAAGCGGAGTCGCAAACACACGCCGCGCTTCGTGGAGCAGAAGACCGTTCAGTTGTGATCGTCCGGAAATAAACTCGCGGTTGTCGGCGAGCAGGAGGAATCGAACAGATGCCCCTACAGTTGCAAACTCGCCGCTTTCCGCTCATCAAGTTCGCCGTCGTGCAGCTCTTTATGCGAACCGACTCGTGGCCGCCGTCTGTGTGTCCCCGTGGTTCTCCTGCCCGTCGAGGCGTCCTCCGCGCTCCCTTCTACTCGACGGCCGCTCGTCTTCGATCTGTCCATCGGGCCTCCTGCCGATTCTCTCCATGCACTCCAATTGCATCCGATTTCTTTGGTTTTCAGTCCAGAATGTGGCGGTCAAGGTCACGAACGATGCCGCCTCGTGAGCGCCGACGAACACTCGGTGGTCTTCGACCCGACGGAAATGGCCGCCAGTTCACGGATCAAACAAGAGACTGTGGGCGTCTTTAGTGCCTCATCCACCTTCCATCAAACCGTTGGTCTGGCGGGCACCGATGACTTCGTGGTTCGTTTCGCCGCTGGCCGCCCACTCCTCCGCTCGTTCAGGCGGGCGGCCTGCTCTTCACGCCGAGAAATGCCCGCAGTTCGTGGCGGCGATCGGCGGAGTGGACGTTGAGCGTTCGGACGACTCGCTCCTCTTCTTCGAGACGCGCCTCGCGGAGAGGATCCTCGTGTTCTTCTTTGATTCGTGCGCTCCACTCGTCTGCTCGCTCCTCATCCGGCCCTTCATTCATCGCTTGTTTAGAGCCGACTGGCTGACCCACTGGGCGCTGAACGAGACGGGCGTCTTGACGTTGGGCGACCACCGACTGGATCGTACTGCCCGTCGACTCGCAAGGGCAACAGTCGACGAGTGAGCACAAGGTCGTTTGGAGCGATCATTCCAGCCTTCTTCGCCGATCGACCAGCCGGCGCAAATCTTCTTCCAACTCGACGCCCTCGATTTCGTGCTCCCGAACGCGATCTTCCGAGAACTGTGGCCCGCTTTGCCCGCAGACAGCCGTGCGGCTTGCAGCTGGACGTCGCGCGGACGATCGGCGGCCGCGAGTTCCGCGCTGGACCGCACCGAAGAGCAAACGGACGGCTGCAAGGCGCATTTCGGCAGCGATGGCGGAGGATCCACCCCGAGGTTCACGTTCCCGGTCACCCTCTACGAGCGGGCGGGTCTTCTGTGCGACTGCCAACTGCCGGGCGTCGGGTCGGCCACTCGGTTGGATTGAGCAGCAGGAAGATTGGAGTGGACGTAAACGCGTTGCAAGCAGCCGTTTGATTCAACTGCAGACCGAAGAGCAAGACGCAAATGATCTCTAGGGTTTATTTTCGCTTGTACGGCACAAAGACAAACGGAAAAGGAGGATTGCTTGACGACTCCTTTCGAACACTCCGATCAGGGCGATTTAGCGGCCGTCTGCTGCGTGGACGCTTCCTGGACGGTGGCTTGAGTGGGCGCCTCCTGCACGGTCTCCTGCTGGGTCTCTTGCTCGCGGGCCTTCTCGCGTGCGTCCATCTTCGCCCAAGTGCGATGGATTTGGCCGAGCTGCTGGAAGAGCGTCCACCAGCGCTCATTTCGCTTCTCCGGCTGAAAGCGGGTGCAAATGAGCGAAAAGTCGGGAGAGACAAACGGGATCCTGCAGGTAGCGGTGGTACGCCCACTCGGAGGTCTGCCGAACGATTTCGGCGGTCGCAACGTCCAGCGGGTAGGCGCGGAGGACGGCGCGGTAAACGGCGTTCGTCCAGAAGTTGCAGCCGGTCGGGAAGACGGCAAAGAACGCCATTCGCCGCAATCCCGCCTCGCCGGAATTCGCCGCCGTCAACTCCTTGTGCCAATCGAAATGAAGCTCTTTGGCCTTCGCGAGCTGCAGCAAGACGGCAATAAGAAGGGGAAGGAGGTGACTCACCGCAAGCTGCTTGTCCTCGACCGCCTGTCGCTGGGCGGCCGCCTTGTGAGCGGCGAGACGGTCGCTGATCGTCGTCTGCGTGACGTCGTCGCTCAGCGCGTCCACTGCGGTCTTCACTGGCTTCTCGTTGAGCAGAACGGGCGGCTTCTTCTCGTCGACTGCTTTGGACGGGCGGACGGGTTCGTTGGAGACCTTCGGCGTCTCTTTGGAAGGACCGGGCGTCTCCTTCGATTGGGCGGGCGTCGGCTCCTTCGACGGAACAGGAGTGTTCTCTGTCGTTCCTTCTTTTGTCGCTCCGAAAGGCGTCGCCGGAGGCTGGGGCGTCTTGGTGGCCGAAGTCAGACAAGGTTTGCGGCTCGTCGTCTTCTTCGACTTGCGCGCCTCCATCTTGGCCGCGTGCTTCAGGGACTTGCGGGACGGCTTCTTAGCCGCCTTCTCCTTGCGACGGCGGCGGCAGCAACAGATCGCGACGGCGACAACGACAGCCGCGAGCAGCAGCCTGGAAGATGATGTGAACGAAGGATTGAGTGGACGAAGAGCGAGAACTCACAACAAGCCGCAGATCCCGCCGCCAATCAGCGCCCAGAGCCGCCAGCCGCCGAAGCCCGCTTTAGACGCGCCGTTCGTTCCCGCTTGTTCCAGAGTAGCCGTCTGAAATGATTACGGTGAGGAGCGGAAGAAGGACGGAGAACTCACGAAAGTGAACTTGAAGCCGGGCGCCGCCGCGGTCATTTTGAAGCCGACCGTGGTCTTCTTCTTGCCCTCGTCGGCGTCTTCGAACTGCGGGGAACATTGGGACGTCGCATCTCCGATCTTGACGTTGCTCGCACTGGCCTCGCCGTTCCAGGCATCGCCCACCAGCTTTTCTGAAATCCAGAGGGCAATGGACAGCTAACGGAATGATCTCACCGTTGTATCGAAGCGTCGGACGGTTTTTGCTTCCCCGTTTGCCGGCAAGCAAGCCCAAGTTCCCCGGACATCCGCCCATCTCGAGATTTCCGCTAAAACACATTAGCAGTGCCAAGGACAAGGCTCGAGACAAACCTCAAATCCACCGCGTCGCTCGCGTAGTCTGTTTTAAACTCTAGCGTGTCGCCCGAGAAGACCAGCGTCGCATTCGCGTTCGTGCACTCGTCCAGCAGCTCGAAGATCCTGAAATCCGTTCCATCGGTTAGTCAAGAAAATGGCGGAGAAGGGAAACTCACACTTCGTTCCCGACCTCCTTGAAGCACTCCGGCTGGTCGGCGAGCAAGCGAACGGGCGAGGCGGCGAGGACGACGGCCGCCGAAAGGACGAGGAGCAACACGGCGGCGGGCGGCGAGCGACCGCTCCACAGCGAGGCCGACGGCACGCGCATGAGGAGTGAGAGAGCGGAGAGCGGAAAGGAGAGAGCGGCTGGTCGGAGAGGCGCCGATCGAGCGAACTGACAGCCGACGGCCGACTTTCTTCGTTCCCCCGATCGTTCGATGCAAATTTGCTGCAAACAGCGCAGAATAAGCGGTTGCTTCGTGCGCAACTGCGAGTGAAGAGAGCGATCAAAATGCCTGGGTTGTGCCTGGTTTCAGCCATCCGTCGGTTCACGCCGCTTTGTCTTCAGCTCTTACTCGTTGCCGACCGTCCCACTTCTTACCGCTGGAAGACCGCGAGTTTTTTTTGTCTCTTCGCTAAACAAATGATAGAATGGCGACCGCGTAGAATTCGAAGAAGCAAATGCGCGACGTTCTCTCTTGTATAAAAGCGACGCGACAAAGAAGCAGGAGCACGTTTCAGTGCGCTTCGACCCGCAGCTAACAGAGAAGCCCCTCACGCTTCGTTTTCTGTCGTGGCTCAAAGCAGTGAACGCAGTTTGACGTTTCACAGCATTTGGATGGTCGTTGTTGCGCAACGAGTCGGACTTGCTTCTCTTCCGCTTCGTTCACTCGCGTGTTTGCAGCGAACGACGCTGAATCGACGGGCAGCACGCGGCCCTTTACGATCCCTGGGAGTCGCTGCTCGCGTGTTGCGGGGCGTCCGACTCCTTCGAGCGGCTGCCGGAGGGCGCCGATCGCTTCCGGCCGCTCTATCGAGAGCACATCTTTGTGAGTTCTCACGCGAGAAGTAGGCGGGGGACGCGTTCAAGTTGTGGACCGACGTTTTGTTGATGCTCGCAGAATGGTAGTGTTCGTAAAGGATCTCCTGCCGTCTCGCTCACGCGTTCACTCCTTCTTCTTTTTCACAGGCACCGCGACGATCGATCGCTCCAACGCTCGCTTGCAGCTGGGCGCCGATTCCGCCGGCACGCGGCCGCTGGACTCCTCGACCGCGTGGACGTGGAGCTGAAGTGCGGGGCGGAGATCGCGGGCGTCCTGCCGATCGGCGCCGCCCGGGCGAGTCGTCTGCGGTCCTCGCTGCTCGTCGGCGGTCGTCGGGGACTCGTGCGTTCACTCCAGCCTTCCAGTCGGTCTGCTTGAAGCAAGCCGACAGTCGGGGGCAAGCTCGTGATCGGCGGGCGGGACGAGCGGAAGTGGGGGCGGCAGGCGAAATTCCACGGCGTTCCGCCGGTCGACTGGTCGCTCCGCGCGTTCGAGTGAGCGCCCCGAACACTCCGCTTTGACGCCCGTTCGGTCTCTCGATCGCTCGCGGCGAACTCCACGCGAAACTCGGCGACGAGCGGGCGGCCTTCTTCGACGTCCACCTGCCGACCGGCCGATTGGGCGCCTGCCGGGAGACGCTGTACGAGATCGCGCGGGAGGGACGGCTCGAGCGCCGTGCGGCAACCGGCGGACGCTCGGCGCTGAAGTGGAGGGCGAGCGGCTGGAGATCCGGCTGCCGGTCGACCAGTCGCTTCATTGAACTCCCGTTTGTTCGTGCAACGACCGCTGCGAGTGGCGAGACGATCGGCGGCGACCTCCTCGCCTCCCACTGCGTCCACTTCCGCTTCAACGAGAAGCCGGCGAGTTTGTGGCAGCGGGTGAGGCCATTGAACGAGTTGGCAGTCTCAAAGCGGGTTTGAACAAGAAACGGGCGGGAATGAACAGGTGTTGCATCAACCCGCAGAATTTGTTGGGCGAAAGTGGGGTGGAGGAAGAAAGCACATGTGTTCACCGCTGGAGGGTGTGGAGAGGAGCGCAACGGCCAAGGCGTGGATGAGCAGCACGGGAGATGATTGCTCGCATGCATTTGGGGCAAGTCCAGAAGAAAGAGTCGAAGTGATTGCGAAACGATTCATTAAATGCTGCCGCATGAAATCAACGCTGCTCGCCCAACAATTTCAGTAAGCGATGCGCTCCTCTCCTTGCAGACAACGGAAACGAGTTTATCGCAAGAGTTGGGCAAACACGGTCACAAGTTTTCAATCAATCACTCCTTGCTACGAATCACTTCGTTCACGATGTCCGTGTGCTCATTCATGAACTGCTTCCACTCTTCCGTGCGCGTGAGAGCGGCCAGGTTGCGAACGGCGTACTCGAGAGCGCGTTGCTTGAAGGCGGGCAGCGAGTCGAACGCGAAAGCGATCGGCAGGAGGTCGAGGATCGTGTCCACTGAAAAATCGCCGCTAACGCTCGCGAGCCACAGCTCCTGCAAAAGAGAACTCCAATGGACGTCCGCCCGCTCGCCTGCAACCAGCCGAGTCGGCAGCGGTGGGCGAGGACGAAGAGCGCGGCGCCCACCTTCCGCCCGCTCTCCACCTTGCAGTTGACTCACTTACCGCCGAGTCGCCGCTTTTGCGTGTTGAACAGCCGGCTAGGGTCTTGCTTGACCACCACCCGCATTCTTCGAGCACACGACCGCCGCATTCCCGGATTGCGCGCCATGAGAAGTGGGCGAGGAGCACACGACATGGGCCGATTGGGAGCGATCACTCACTCCCCGTCCACCTTCGGCCATTCGCTCTCCACATTCTCCTTCCGGAAGGGATGCCCGTGACCACGCCGCATCGTTGGGAGCTTCTCGACTTCAGCGAGCGCTCGGCGGCCGCGGCGTTCGGAGAGGAGTGGAAGAGCGAGCGGTTTCTGTTGATCGGAGGGCCGGGAACGCGCTTTCAGCTCGTGTTCGTGCCGAAGGACGGCCACACGCTGTGGAGCAGCCAGCATCTTATTGGCGTGTCGTCGTTCGTCCGTTCGGCTCCGCTTCGAGCCGTGAGTGCTTCGATCGGGGCAACGGCCATGTGGTCGGTGAGTGTGCCTTCCATTGAGAACAGTTAACCGGTGGGCATTGCAGCGCAGTTCTCCACGAATCAACGGCACGGACAGCGCTAATCGTACAACCTGGTCGGCCTGCGCTTCTGGGCGGCTCGGGGGCCATTGGTGCTGTGCTGGCGGATCGAGCGGCTCGATTCGATCTCGCGGAAGTTTCTGGGAAGACGGCCGCAATGTTCGGCGACGAGCAGACGGCGAACGTCGAGCTGCACGTTTGCGGAAGGATCTTCGAGGCAAGTACGAGAGTTCTTCCTCATTTAGCCCTCATTCCTCTTGAACTTTTGGGGGCAGTCGGACCGTTTCAAGGCGACACAAAGGAGAAGCGGACGGGAGTCGTCGAAATGGAGAACTTCCAGCCGGCTGTGCTCGAACGAGTCCTCCGTTTCGTGTACACGGGCGAGATGGACGGCGTGTGCTCGCCAGTTGCTTTCTGCAGCTAACTTCTACGATCTCGAAGCTTCCCGTTTGTGAGTGCAACTCTTCGTTTCTTTCAGAAATCGCGCATCACCTCGCTCTCCGTCGGCAGCGCTTTCGAAGACCTCGCGCTGGCGTTCGCGCATTTTGGCGGCTTCAAAAAGAGCGTGTTGGAGTTCGCAGAGCAGAACGCGAAGGGCGATCGCTGCGTTGCCCGGTGGAAGGACGAATTCGGGCAGGAGAATTCGGAGATTGCCGCCCAGTTCTCCAAACTCACACTTGATCGATTGTTTTGAATGAATTCGTAGTGTTTCCTTCGTTTATTTGGCTCGAGCAAATTGATCGCCCGAAAGGTTTGTTAAGCGGTGAGCGTGTTCAACCGTTGCGTAATGCCCGCCTTCTTTCAACCCGGCCGCCCGGTGTGCTCGGAAGAGGCGAGAAGACGGCCATTCTCTGGACATCGGCCTTGATCCCGCAATTCCCTTGGATCGACGGGAAAAAGTGGGTGAGTGGGGACTTTTGGCCGCCTACTGCCTCCCGTTTTCTTCCAGCTCTCCTTCGTGATCCACCCCGCCAAGCAGCGAACAGTCGAGAGTTCTCCTCGTCTTTCGCCGCCTGTCCAGGACTCGATTGACGCGTTGAGTCGAAAGAAGAGACGTGGGAGCACAAGACGCGTGTTTATGCGTTGAATTAGCGTTCAGAATAGAGAACAATAGAGTACAAGAAATGGTTTGAGCAAATTCACTACATGAGGTTCACCACGATGCGGACGCCCTTGTGCACGTGGGAGCACTTGTGGATGCGGCTCGTCGACGCGTCGCCGGTAGCTCCCTCGCGCTCCCATCCCAGTCGCTCGATCACTTCGTCGCGGGGCACGTGCTTCCAGCCCTTCTAAAGCAGATGAGTGAAGAGGGTACGTGGGAGGAGAGAAACGCACGCGGTCGCGAATGGAGACCTCCAAAACGTCGTCCTTCCCTTGGAATCCCGCGTCTCCCATCGCCATGGCGAATTCTATTGCTACGATCTTGACGGGATCCACTCGCTTCAGATCGGAGGGTCCCTGTAAACAGCACGCAATCACATTACCTAGTCCACACTCGCAATTGAATACGCTTACCTGAAGCTCGAAGCGGAAGGAAGCGCGCCATTCGAGGTTGAAGTGGGCGTTGAGCGCCCGCAGGTTGCGGAGAGCTTGCGACATCCCGTCGTCCGCAGCAATCGCGCCCGAAATGCGAAGCTCCTGCAGATGCTCGTTGCGGTCGAGCGGTCCGCAGTCGTAGAGGCCACCGGTCTTTGGGCACTTCAGCTCGAGCGTGATGTGTTTGGAGTTGACGCGAAAGACGTCCGCTAAATCTGCAAAGAAAAGTGGAGACTTGATGTCCGCTTTTCCACTTATCACGCACGGTCATTGGGAGCGCAGGAATGAGCGAAAGACACCGATTCGAGGTGGGCCTTCTGCTTTCGAAGCAGCGTCGCGGAACGCAGGTCGCTGGCGTTCAGCTCGGTTATCTTGTCGGGCAGCGAGTCGAAAAACAGGTCCAGGAACGGGTACTTGAGCTCGGTAACGTGTTCTTGACTTGACTTCATCCAGAAAACGTCCACTTTGATCGTCTTCAACGAGGGCAGCGCTGAAACGACAAGCAATGAACGAAAGAACGCAACCGAGAGCCTACCGTGCAGCTTCACGGCGACTTTCGTCCACTCGCGCATCAAGCGGAAGTTCACGTTCGCCGGAGCGACTCGCCACTGGATCTTGATCTCGCGCACGTCTCGGCAGTTATCGAGTGGGCCGCTACGTCCTCGAAGGTCTTCACGGACGACCCCTTCGGCGGAGTGAACTTGATCGAGCCGTCGTGGTCGACATTGATCCTCGCCCCCCGAACAGTCCTCCAAACTCCGGACATTTCGCCTGAATAGCGGAAGAAATTAGAAAAATTGAGGAAAAGTGAAATTTTTGACGGATTTCAGTGGAACAAACGGATTTTCCGGGCAGATTTGAGCGAAAAAACATTGAAAGGATCGTAAAAGCAGTGGAAAAGAGAAAACTCACCTCGAAGGACAAAAAATCGGCGCAAAACCGTCGGAAACTCGCGGAGCGACGAGCGGCGGCAGCAAACGGCCGAGCGGACGCACGGCGAGGGGCAACCGAATGCGAGGGCACTGCGTCCCGCGAGTCCGAATCGATCGCCGGGGCATCCCGCCCACTCCCTCGCCGCCGCCGCCGTTGCGTCCAGTCGGCAGCAGAAGCGAAGCGGGACTTCGAGAGGAGAGCGGTGCGCAGCCAGTCGAAACTTCGAGCCACCGACGGCGATCGGCCCTTCCGTCTCCACCGACAACCCGACCAGACGTCCAATTCCACCGATCCACCCATCCTATCCGTTTATTCCTTTGATTCATCTACCTGTCAACGGCGAACACACTCCGCCCGCGACAGGAACGCCAAATGCTCGCTTTTGTTCGTACTTTTGCGGCGAGAAATCGAGCGAGGCGTCTCGTCCGTCCGCTCTGTCGAGGAAAGCGGCAGATTGGTGGACGGCGTGAACGAGAGAGTGAGTGGATTGCGTTCAACCGTGCAGCTGATCGAACGGAACCTGCCGCTTTCTACCGCCAGCCGCCGTCCTCTTCTTTCCACCATGAACACGGCGCTCGCCGCCACTCTTTGCGGCTGTCCACTGGGTGTGTTCCAGCAATCGATTCCTTGAACGCACAACAAGCTGCGTTCTGGTCAGGAGGATGCGTGCAAGGCGGTGAGGGGTCAGCGAGCAGCAGCTGCAGAAGAACGGTGGAATGCGAGCGGAGAGTGCCGCAAAGTGAGCGACGAGGCAACCGAGCAACCGATTGGCTCCGTTGATTGCAGCGAGAATGAGGCGGTCGAAAAGCGTACGTGAAAGAGAAGCCAGCAAGGAACACACGCCGCCGCGTGCCCGTCTCGAATGGAAGGCGGCAGAAAGCGGTCTTTCCACCGACTTTCCGCTTCCCAATCGTCCCGCCCGCCCGCCCGTCCTCTGGTCGTGCTCCACTCTCTTCTTTAACGGTCGATCCGCCCTTTCCATCGGGAAATTCGACCCCTTCGATCCACTCGCCGCGCGGCCTCGCCGAAGAAACAAACCGGTAGGCGCCGTCCTCCGCTCGAACGGCCGCTTCGCGTTGCCGATGGGCGGGCGGCTCGTTCGGCTGCCCACGGGGCGGCCGGCCGGGCGAAGTCCAGTGGAGAGTGGCGGAGTCGAACGGGAGGGCAGGCAGGGGAGGGCGAAAGAAGCCGTCGGGCAACGGGAGGATCGCCCGCCGACTCGCTCGATTCTGTCGGCTGCCGTCGCCCTCGAGCGGCACCCGCAGCTCCCGCCAGCCGTCGATCAGCGCGTTGACCGTTGGGATGCTCGCCTGTTTCGCCGCCTTCTTTGCCGAAGCTTTCCGTCGCTAACTGGCAGCAGCGTCGAACGAAAGGCGACCGCCAACCTTCTTCTTCGTTACGTTGGACAGAACGATCACACTGCCTTCTGCTCTTCTTATCTCACGTTCCTTAATCGAAACAAGAGGATGACACAAAAGGCAAGTAAGTGGAAGGGGAAGTCGAACGAGCGGCGACCGAACACAACCGTCCGTCATCCAGCAACGCGCCGGACAGACCGAACAGACCGCAGCGGACGGCCGTCGCCCCAAAAAAGGCGACCATTCGCGTCCTCTTGACGAACAAAAACAAACGTGAACCAAAAAGAACCTTTAGAGTGCCTTAGCCAAGGCAGCCGACCAGGCGCGATGAAGCTATTCAGTCGATCTGATGCTGCTAAGCTGAAGGGGATACGTACCGGGTGCCCGAGAAGATGTGAACCCCAAACACACGCCGATTTATTTTTTATCAGCTTAGCACCTTGACGATCCCCGGAGTCGAACCAGCGACCCATCCATCGCCCGCAACCACTCGGCTACGAGAACTCGTTGTTCGGGAGCGGAAGCGCGGGGGCATAAGCTGCAGGTGGGCGGGCCGTGCGCGCGCTCGCCGGTTCGTTTCCGCTCGCTCTCTTGTTGCCCAATCGCAAGAGACGAAGTTCGAAATGCGACGGCAATTCGCTGCAGCTGGCCGACTGCAGCCAAAAGTCGCAGTCGCGGCCGCAGTCCACTTGCAAGATTCGCTGCAGCCAACACCGCCGCTAGCAGCCGACGGCCTATTTTTCGTGCAAAACGACTGCAGCGGCTGCATCTGGGCGGTTGCAGCTGGCTGACTGCAGCTGAAGGCCGCAGCCACGATGTTCGAACTCGGTGGGCGTCCACGTTCGAGCACCGAAATGAAACGAACCTTCCGCACGTCCTCAATGCCGCTGCCGAGCAGTGGGAAGATCGGGCGACTCGTTCGAAAGTTCCGCGCAAATCCGTGATCACTCTTTCACTCATCGAAAACCCCCGAATTCACACGACCACGAGGAGCGACTAGAAACGCCGTGTTCGAGCTGCTGGACGGGCGAACAGATGAAAGGCCGCTTTCTTCGGCTTGCAGTTGGGGCCAAGAACCAATTAACCTTTGGGTTTCTCGTGTTCCACCCATCGAACCAACGGGCAGCCGACTGGAGGATCGCCGCGTTCGAGCGGCCCCGTCCTTTCCGCTCTCGCCGCTCCCAACGCGCAACTCGAAGCAGCGGCTGCGTGCGACTCGAAACGGCGACGAAAAGAAGCGAACCGAAAGCTCGTTGCTCGACGGAACGAGAAGAATCCTTTGTTTCGACCACCACTCCTGCTCGCGGCCATTCAAACGAAGAAGCTCGCCCCACTGGCTTCTCGTGGGCGGCGGGTTCTTTCTTCCGTTCTTCCGTTCGTTCGTCTCGTTGCTGCCGGCGGGATGCGTTCGTCCTATGCGGCGAGAAAGCGAGTGGCACACCGGACCGCGGCCCGTGGAAAAAGTCCGTTAGCGGGCGGGAGGGGCCGCCGCGAAAGATTGCGCAACTTTGCTTGCTGTGTTTCTTTCCTTCTTGCCCCGCGCGACGGTCCATCCCAGTGGAGCTCTCGTGGTGCAGTGGTTTTCGTTTTGGCACTGAGTCGTTTGGTCGCAGTTTCGATTTCCGGCTTTTTGTACCGTTTCCACGTTCTCACTGTTCTTTTTTCATCTTTGGCGTTTGCCCTAATCATCAATTATCATTTTCAAGTTGATTTTAAGTGAAAGAAAGCTTACGTCGTCGGATTCAACGGGGCAACAATCACTGGCAGAACATTTTCTTCATTATTCCAGGGCAGTTTGTGGTGAAATTTAAACACAGAACACTTCCACCCTTCTTCTGCGTTCCCCGAAAAGTTCGCTGAAATATGACAGTCAGAAAGCGAAATATGACGGCATAAAATTTACAAAGGCGCAAAAAACACGCCACAGTCACCCGGCGACCAATTTAAACAATCGCATTTGTTCTCTAATTAGTTCCCCATCTTTTAGGCAAGAATTGAACTAGCAGTAGCGTTTTCACTCCGAGCTCGCGCTTGAAATGTATTCAAACTTCAACTCAAAATTAAAGCGTTATTCCAGGACAGTTGATCTGCAAATTTTGAACCAAGACGCGTCTTTAAGTAGTTTACATTGCCGCCAAAGCTCATCAAAATATGACAGTTAAAAAGCGAGATCCGATATCAGCGACCGACATCCGCTTCAATGCTCGAATTCTTCCTTGATTTTTGCTTTCCACTGTTGAACGGGTGTTCATTTGCTGCTCTGTACTGTCTTTTTACCCGTCCAACACAATGCTCCTTTTTAACGGTCACTTGTGAGCTCAATTATCGCTTCAAAATCATCTTCTTTCTCCCCTTGAAACACAATGCCACGTGACGGCCGAAACGGACTGAGCGGTCCGGTGTGCGGCCGCCCCACCTCTTCGGCACGAGCGAGCTGGAGAGACGGCGGTTGTGCGAGGCGACGCAAAGGCGGCCGCCCTCCCGCCGCTCCGTTCACTCGTCCTCCTCGCTGCTGGCGGCCGCCTTCCCGCCCACGCGCTGCTCGTGACGCGGCGAGCGGAGTGGGCGCCCACCAGCCGGCTTCCTCGAGGTCGTTGCTGGATCAGAGGGCAGTCTATTCGTGGGGATTACTCGATCGAATCGAAGCGACCTGCCGGCAAGAAAAGAAAGGGAGTGCACAGTCGTTGCCCCTCCAGTCCGGTCGGCCGCCTGCTCGTCGAAGGGCCGCCGCCAGTCCCCGCGAATGGTCGGCGGCTCCTTCTGCGGCTCGTCCGCCCCGATCGCCTTCTCGCCCACCAGTTCGCGTCCACTCGCTCCTTCTTCCGCGCCGCCAGCCGCCCGCCGCATCGACCGCCGGCTTTCGACGAGGTTGTTGGACGATCCGTTGGATGAGCACGCTGTCCTCAAGCGAGACGGCGGACGACTGCCGAAGCGGTCGGGACGGTCGGCTCCTCTCTCCCGTTGTCCTTTTTTGCACGCGGCCGCTGGTCTACTCGAGTTTGGAGGTCGTGGATGAAACGACTGATCTCTCAAGGGGATCTGTCTACTGCACGTTTATCCAACAAAATGATGGGCAGCAATCAACAGTCGTCAATCACTCGACCTCGAAAGCCGCTTCCTCCTCTCCGCTCTCCCACTCGACGTCCCCGACTTCTCCTCGCTTCTTTCCGACTGCTCGTTGCGCTCATCCCCGCATCCAGTCGCTTTCTTGGGTCTTCCGCCTACAACAGCCCAAGAACATTCGAGCGATCGACGTGGACGAGCAGCGAGTGGAGTGTACGACGAAGAAATGAGTCCTGCTCCGCTTTCTGCCCACCTGTCCGTCCACTCGTCTGCTTTCCAGTTCCCCACTTCTCGCCGCTTCCTCAGGCAGATTTCTCTATTTTTCGGATTGTGCGAGTGAGTCTCCCGTTCGTCCGACTTCAACAACTCGCTCGATTGAGCTGTGATTCGAAGTGGACGTGCGAGAGCGAGCGAATGGAGTTCACGAGTCTCATTCTCCGCTTCTCCGGGTCCTCCCACCGCCGTCCTCCAATGGACAAGCTGCGAGCGGAGGGCGTCACCCAGGGCAAGACTGAGCGTTCGTTTGTGCGATGGCCGTTGATTTCTGTCGCCTTGCTGGGATTGTCGCTCGGTCGAATAAACCAGTGGGCGGTTTGACCTGTGAGTTGAACGAGGACGTGCAAGAAGCCGGAAGACGATTGTTGTCCGCGCTTTGTGCTCCAAGCGGCTTCCGAAATGGTCATTCGTTTGGTCGATTGGTTGTTGCACGGCGGACGGTGAAAAATCAATGGAAGAAGTAAGCGCCCGTTCGTTTCGAGAAGATGGAGCCGATCCCCGTCCGCCAGCTCCAGTGATTATCCTCGCTGTTCCCCGTTGTTGAATGGTCGCCAATTCACTCGTTGTTCGATCAAACACGCGTTGAGAGCGTGTGCTGGTCGTTGTTTCTCGCAATTCATGGAACACGTTCGCTTGATCCGAATGGTTGACGAGTTCGTGACGAGAAGCCCTGTTCTTTTTGTCCCATTTTTCTTTTGGAACGAGAAGATTCAGTTGCTTTTGCTTGACGGACTGCTCGAAACTCGCCGCCGTTTGATGTCCGCTTGTGCGCTCTCAAAGGTGCGATAAGAACGAACATGACACTCGATGGCTAAGACGGGAGGTTAAATTGATGCTCTTTGCACTCCGAGTTCCTCACCGCGAACACGCAACGCCCAATCGATTCATCTACCGCCCACTCCCTTGACCTTCCCACCGCGCGATCAGTGGAGACTGGGCGGGGCTCTCAAGACCCCGCTGATTGCGTGCGGCGTGGGCGGGCGGCGTGGGTTGGAAGGGAGTGAATAAAAGCGAACTGCTACCACTGCTGACCACCCACATTCTTAATCCTGCGCCCACTTGTGCCTGCCGATCTGCTGTGTGCAAAAGGTGAGTTTTAGCGTCGGTTAGAGGAAGCCCGCTTACTTTGTGCCGTTTCAGCCCTAATGTCGAAAATGACTTCTAAGCGAGTGTCCCTTAGCAGCCACTTGACGTCGGCTGCCGCCGAAAGCACGTGGAGCAGCGACATGTTCCCGTTGAACGGCATCGACGGAGCGCTCTTCCAGCTCATCTTTCAGCCGGAGAGGATGGAAAATCCCAAGTACTGCGGCGTCTCCCTGGCTTGTCGTCAACTCGACAAGCACTCGTCCGTGCGGCTTCGTTTCAAAATGTGGGTCGAACATCCCGGCTCAGGGAATCCGACCTACGGCCGACGTGGTGGGCTACAAATCCCTTAGGTCTCGCCCATAAATTTTTATATTTCAGAAGTAACCGCGCCATTCGCGGCCGGTAAGGAACATGGATGGAACACCGAAGAGCCGTCTGCTAGATCTCGAAACTGGGTAGTCAGCGGTTCTTCGGCCTTCCTCTGTTGTGAAATCGAACTCCTGGACGCCGTGGAGGAAGCATCCGGTCCGAAGAACGAAGACGTCATGACCAACCACGTCGGCAAGACGGCAAAGATGTTTGGAGACGAGCAGTTCGCGGATGCTCAGGTACAAGTGGACGGCCGGATCTTCAAGGTGAGTCTCTTTTCATGGTTCTCGCTACTTCATCATTGTCTTCAGGTCCACAAACTCATGCTTGCTTCTCAATCCGAGTACTTTATGAAGATGTTCACCACTGAGACGAAAGAGAAAAGCACGGGCGTGATCGAGGTCAAGAACTTTGGAGCGGCGATCGTTGAAAAGGTTCTCTGCTTCATCTACTCGGGCAAAGTCAAAAATCTGGACGAATGCGCTCGTGAACTGCTGCTCGCCGCGGACTTCTACAATTTGGAGATGCTTCAGGTAAGTTCAATCCATTCCATTCGTTTATTTACTCGTGCTGATTCCAGGACATGTGCATTGCATCGATCTTCAAGACCTTGACGGTCGAAAACGTTCTGGAGGCTCTGCAGCTTGCCTACGCCCACAAACATCTCGGCGACTTCAAAGACCGCGTGCTGAAGTTCGCGAAGGACAACTGGAAAGCTATTTCGCGTTTGCCCGAACTCAGCATGGAGTACGCGCAGGAGAACGTAGAGATTGTCTTTGAGCTCTTAAAACAGACCGGCATTTAATCCCACTCAAAACTTACCATTGTGTTTATTCGTTGAAATGTGAATAAAAACTAAGCAAAACCTCGCTGGTGGTTTGTCCTTCAAGCGCGCACTCATTGATTACACACTCTGCTTTGAATGAACAAAGCGGTGACATCTTGCCAGTTCGCCAAACCACCTCAAATCAAAAGCCAAAGAAAAACATTAGTGAGTGAGTGGGTGAGTGAGTTACCGACAGAGCGAGCGGACTGACGAGCAGTCGGCAGCGCGGCGAGCACTCCCGTTCGTGCCCTGCTCTAAGCGGCCTCCATTCAGCCTTGGCTCAAAAACGGCGCCGCCCCCCTTCGTCGATCGCACGTTTTTTCCACTCTGCAATTCTTTCGCTTTCAGCGCCTTCAATCGCGATGTCCTTGACGACCGTGCAGCATCTGGAGCTCGTCCACTGTGGGGCTCTCCGCCGTTGGATGAAAACCGGCCGAGCTGGACGAGTGCTCTTTTTTCGTTAAGCAGACTCCGTGGCGCCCGCTTTCGACTCTGCTCCGACCACTCTTCTGCGAGTACGGGAGATCGTTTGCTCTCGGCTGAAGAAACGCGCGAACGTTCGCGGGTGTGGTTCGAACTCGACGGCGGAGCGAAACGCGGAGAATTCGGTGCGTTGATCGACGAAAAGAACCCTTTGACCAATCGAATAGAGGCGACGTTCGGAGCGGTCGACCAACGCGGTTGGAGCGAACGCCATTGGTCCGCCCTCCAAATCGACGCCGGCCGATCGCCGCTGTTTCTCTGCGGCGAAACCGAGTGTCTGGAGCGGGACAAAAGTGAGCGCGTCTTCGCCAATAGCGGCGCTGCCGAGAGGCGTGTGCTGCGGAATTTCGGCGCGTTGCTGGGCGACGAGACGTTCGGCGGACGTCGAGCTGCACGTCGAGGGGCGTGTCTTCAAAGCAAGCCGCGTCTTCAGCTTGCAGTCCGTTCAATCCTCCCGTCATGTTCCTTCTTGTTGCCCACTCGGACCACTTCCGGCGAATGTTCACGAGCGACACGCGGGAGAAACGAACGGGCGTCGTCGAGGCGAAGAACTACGCGCTCAATGTGATCAAACAATGCTCCGCTCCGTCTACTCGGACTAAATGGATCAGCTGGATGAGTGCGCTCGCCAACTCCAGCCCGCCGCCGACTTCTACCAGCTGGAGGCTCTGCAGGTGAGTCCATTGGTCCAATTTCTCCTTCCGCCGGTCTCCCACGAGCGATGCGGAGAAGCACTCCGACCGAATCCAAGTCCGCTCCTCGCCGTCTTCTCCGCTCTGTCGTTGAGTTCGAGGGATCTGGTGGACGGATCGCCTTCTTGCTGCAATTCGACTGGGTTCTCCCGCTTTTCCAATGCAGCTTCCTCCCGTTCGGCGGAGAAGTGGACACGTTCTCGTCGTTCTGCCGGGCGTTCCGCACCGATCGGATCGCAATGCTGCTCTCTTGCCACAATCACGTCAACTGGCGTCTTCTTCACTCTGATCGTGCCATTCGGTTGTTGGTGAGTGCCGCTTCCGTCCTCCACTTGGTGCGAACTACCGAACTGATCGTCCTCAAGGACCGCTCTCTTCATGGGAGTCCCCCTCGTGTCGGTCGATCGCCTTGGGATTGGTGAGTTCTCTCGGGCGGTCGGCTTGTTCCAGCGTTCATTCGATTGATCGTTGCAAGTGTTCTACCGGGCAGATTTGCTCGTCCAGTCTACCTTCCGCTTGCTTGCAGCTTGCGCCGGCTACTCGACGATCTGCTCCGTGCTGGGCATCGGCGAGCGGCACAAGCTGCCTTCCACTCACTCTCGCCGCTTGCAGCTGGGCGACGAGGGCGCGTGCACGGAGCTCAACCGCGTCATCCAGTCGAGCATCAGCGCCCAGATGCCCGCCCATCTCTCCGACTTTGTCCACGCCGTCAGGCAGTTGGTCAGCTAATGAATTCTCATTGTGTTCTATTCGGTTCGTGTACAAAACAAACTGGTAGTTGGAGGCGTGAAGTGAGTGGATCGTTTGCTGTCAACCTGCTTCGCTTGACTGGATCACCGGCGAGTTGAAGACGTCAGTGGGTTTGCACAGATTATAACCAGTGCAAGCCGGACAGCCAACACAAAAGACCCCGAGATAGCCGCCAGACCGCGGGCACCCCGAGGCCGATCGAGTTGTTCGCGTAGTCGAAGGACACGCAAAGGAGGTCGAAAAAGAAGGCGGCGAAGCGAACGGTCGGCTCGTCCGCGTACCGCCGCTTCATGGGCAGCGGTTGGAGCAGCGTGGTGCAGTTCTCCGTCGCTTGCGGCGCGTCCAACAGGGGCACGCAAAATTCGCGCCCGTCCGCTTCGAACCGCCGTTCGAGCGGCCGGCCGCACGCGATTCCGTACGTGACCTCGTCGTTGGCCTGAAGCGAGGCGGGGGACCTCGGACTGAACGAAAAGACGGCCGGAAGCCACGAGTTCGTCCAGCACGCCCACGGGGACGAGGTAGCGGGCATCCAAACCGAATCCGAGTTGGATCGAAGCGGAACAGAGCGTTTAGCCGATGGATTCGAAGCGAACCGCTTGATCGACCAGTCGGACGCCGGCGATCTCCACCGTTCGGCCCACTCGACGCACTCAGCGGCCGCGGGTATCGAAGGAGACGAGCGAGGCGGGGGATCGCGTTCTCCAGCGCGAACAGCGGCTCCTCCGTCCTCAAGCTGCGGACATAACGGAACAATGGGAGCATCGATCGCCCACTCACTCCTCCTCCGACTGCCACGCGTCGACGAACAGCGCGCTCTCGAGCCGAATGGGACCGTCCGTGGCTACAAACTGAAAGGCGGTGCTGGACGGACTGCCGAATTGAAAGGAGTCCCGAATCCACCGCCCCCGTCGCGCCACGCGCCTCGTTCTGCCCGCCGCGCCACTCGCCGCCAGTCGGCTGCGCAGTCGACGAGTCGGCGGGGCGGTCGCAGCGGAGGACGTCGAACTTTGCGAACATCTCGCACGCCCGCGTCCACACGCGCGCCTCCACGCCGAACGGGCAGAACGCGCGGCCGCCCGCACTCCGCGTCCACGAGCAGCGTGGCCGAGTGGACGGTCGAGACGGTCAGCACGTGAGCTTCCGGCGGACTTCCGATCGTCACGGAGACGCCTGCAAACGGCTTTCGTTCACGAGCTGCAGCTGCAGCGATTGCCGGCCTTGCGCGTTCGTGTTGTGTAGAAGGAGGAAGTTGAGAAAATGTGGTTGAGAACGAACATTCCGAAGAATTAAACGGGAAACAAAGACGAAGTCAGGCACGTGTCGTCCGCTCGTTGCCGGCCGACGAAACGGTCTCGAATTCCCCGATGGCGTCACACAAGTGCGGAGGTTCGTTCGAAAGCCACGTGGTGGCTCGAACAATCGCTTTCTGTGTTTCAATTCGTTTGCAGCTGTTTGCGCACGACCACGAGAAGTGGGCAAATTTCATTCGCCTTCCAGGAGTTGTGCGCTGCGAAGATTCTGAGCACCGTTTCCGTGGACTCCGTGCTCGACGACCTCCGCCTCGCCTTCCGCCTCGGCCATCTCGGGGAACTCAAATGCGAGCTACTGAAGTCGGCAAACATCACGTGGATCAGCTGCCCGAATGGAAGTCGTTCGAGTGTGGACGAGATCACGACCACTCGCTTGTTATTGCGGCTGTTGTGTGTCCGCGTGAACCAATGCGCTGGAACGTTCGATCAGTCGCAAAGTTTGTTTCTCTCGTCCACTCCTCGTGGTCGTTGCTCGTAGAAACCGCTCGTAGCGGCGAGTCAATTGCCTGACAACTGCGAATGTTGTGTAACGTCAACGACCACTCAATCTTTCGACCCACACACCCAAACAAACAAAGCTCGAGCGTGATTTTCGTTTTCAACTGCTCTTTCTAGTCGTCGACCGGAAACCCGCCTCGACCGTCAACAACCGGTTTATTCGCCAAAGAAAGCTTGAATGTCGTCGAAGAACGTGGTCCCACGAACAAGCAGAGAATCAACGAACAGGGAGAAAAGAACGATCTTGTCGTCCCCGAGCTCTTCGGTTCGCACATCCATTTCGAATCACAGTGCACGGCGCTCGTCCTGCAACGAAGCGAGAGGAGTGGGATCGAGGGAAGAGGACGACCTACCGACAGCAGTGAAGGCTTGTGTATTCGACGAGCTGTTTCTCACATCGCCGTCGGCCATTCAGTGGTAACTGTAATCGATGGAGATGGACGATTGAGAACGAGGAAGAAGCGGATCTCACACCAAGCAGCCGCTGTGGGATTTTTGCCCAAGAGACGACCCAACTGGAACGAAGGAGCGGACGAGTTGCAGGTGGATGAGCGGAGGAACTCACCAGTTCAATCTCCCGCCGTCCTCTCGTTCATCCATCCACTCCAGCATCGCGGCAGTATGTCGACGGCCTAAACGAGCGGATTGTTGGAACACGAAGGCGAAAGAACTCACCTTTCAACAAAGAATGTGCTTGCCAGGCCCCAGCTGTTGGGCTCACACGACTCATTGCCGGCGGAAAAGAAGAACGGTTCTTGACAGACGCACGTCGCATTGCTCGCACACAGCTGGAGGAAGTCGGAGGTCGCCTGAAAGCAGCGAGATGCCCACGAATCATCCCGACGACCACCTACCGACCGGATCGCCCACAAGAATCCGAAGAAGCGGACGACACGCGAGGGCGTGAGCGGTGTGGTGACGTTCGTTCGCAGCGATCGATCGAAGCGGACGGACAAGATGCAGGCGATCGCGACCTGAAAGCAGCGGGCAGGTGTGAGCGGCTGATCGGAACGAAGCGAGGAGAACTTGCCGGGCGGGCGATCGATTGGGGAGGATGCGAGGAGACGAAGAGAAGGCGGAGGACTTGCGAACAGAGAGATGGCGACCTCTCACTTCAACAGCCAACCGGCCGAAAGCAGCGAAGGAGGAGCGGCAAGAGCGACCACACGAGCGGCCGGCGGGCGGGCAGACAGAAAGAAGGAATGAGCCCCAAGTGAGGACTCCCGCTGCCAACAGCCGCCTTTTGTACCGCCCGTCTTCTCGTCCCGCAGCGAACGGGATTGCGCCGCGGTTTAGCGACTGAACGGCCCGTCTGGTTATTCCACTCGTCGTTGCGCAGCGGAAGCGACCCACTGATTTCCTGTTTCGTTCACTCGTTTGTGCTTGCAGCCAGTTGAGAAGAAGCGGAAGAAAGAAACAGACGACCGGCCGACTGCCACGAGGACTCTTCTTGAATTCCCGTGTTTTCGACTGCTCGGACGACGAAGGGGCTCTCCGACAGCGCACTCTTCTGTTCAGCCGCCTTGCCCCCGCTCAGCTTCTTTGGAGTCGACGAAGGCGGCAACCGGGCTTCTTGCCGTCCAGTGCGAAAATTCCGTCGATCGGTTGTTCCTCGAGCCATCAAACAGAAGTGTCTTTGGATTCAGCGAACGAGCGGGACGGCGAGCGACTCGGCCGGCAGTGGGGTGTCTTCTCTTCCAAGGCGGTTAGGTGTCCCGCTCGGGGGACGCCGCGTCCTGCCGCCTGCCGCTTTTCGCTCGCATTTCGCTGCTCGCCGTTGATGTTGATGGTCGATTACGCGGTGGATTTCGCCAATTTTCACCGCATTTTCGAGCTCAAAATTTTCGACGAAACCTCGCGGTAATTTCGAGCAGAAAGAACACAATTGGCGACGATTTTGCTCGATTTTTGTGAAATTCCGCGCATTTTCCTTCGAATTTGTTTATCGCCCGCTTCCACCAATTGATTCGTCTGTTTGCAGGGGAACGATGGCCGAGTCCAGTCGGCAGTCGTCGAGCCGAAAGCGGGCGGCCGAACCGGACGACTCGACCGAACAGTCGCCCATCCTGCAGCTCTCCCACGCCCAGCTGTGCGGATGCAACTCCTGTTGGCATCGCGTCCCCCTTCCTATTCCGTTCCGCCACTCCGCTCGTCTGCGGGCGAAGAACTCAAAGCAGGTGAAGAGGTCGGCCGTCTTGGACCACGAACGCGAAACGCCCAAGAAGTTCTTCGTCTACGAGGGCTACGATGTTTGTTCACAGTTTGGTTATTGACTTCCATCTGCTTTCAGCTCACGGATTACCTCTGTTGTGCCGCGGACGGGCGCTACCTGTACGTCTTTACGTACCAAATGGATGTGCTCCTCGTGGACCTTACGCGAAACGTCTGCAAGTGGGTTTATTCGCTTTTCCGCTGCCCTAAGGATCGATGTGTTCAGGCTGTGGAAAGCTCCGCCGGAATGGTTCCAAGCATTTTCCATCACGGAATTTGTGGTCGTGGGTTGCAACACGATCCTCGTCCGGACCTTCAGCTTCCACGAAAACGACGGCACCAGCGAGTTGCACTTGATTCGCATTCCCGCCGACGCCGAATTCTACGAGCAAACCCTCCTGCACTCGACTTCCAACCGCAAAACGACCTTCGTTCTGACGGAAATCAACGGCAATGAGGTGGATCAGAAGCGAGCGGTGCTCGGCTGCTGCGGAACTATCGTCTTCCTTCGTCTGGACCTCGACGAGCCGCGCGCCACCGTCCAGCACACGGCCACTCCCCTCGCACTCCGCTGGTTCTCGGCGCAGATGACCAAAGACGAGACCCGCCTGTACGCCGTCGATCGGGAAATGCCGAACGATCTGCACGTGTACACGGTGGACGAGCGCAAGTGGACCAAAAAGACGTTGAGCGGACTGGAGTTGAACTCGCGCGTATGTTTCCTGTACCCTGTTCATTAAATTTTTCGCTCCGATTTCAGACTCTTCGGTACGTGTACAGCGGAACTCAATCGCTGTTTGCGGGAGACACGCGAGAGGTCGACGGGACGCCGACCTCGTTCCTCTGCCGTTGCAACTTCGAAGCGAAGAAGTGGGAAGAAGTACCGTTCTGCCCGCCGCCTTACGCCTGGCTCTTCCCGATCGCCAATCCGGCGGGCGACGGAGAAGACGGATTCGTGGCCGTCCAAAGTTCGGACCGGCTGCAGAACGGAACTCGCTGCACTCGCTTGAAAATCGAGCGTGTCATGTTCCGGTGAGTCTCCTCTTCTCCCCACTCCCGCATTTCTTCTCTCTTCAGCAATCCCGGCTCGCTCCGGATGCTCTCCGTGACGGCCGCTCACAAGGGCCTCGAGCTGATCGACGGCGAGAGCGGCTTCCAGCACGAGATGAACGTGCCCCCGCTGAAGTCCATCCTCCGCAGCGCGTTCAAGGGAATGAAGCCGATCCCCATCCGCCGTCTCGTGTGATCATTCCGCCGTTCTCCATTGTTCCCAAGGTTCTTCATTCCTTCCTATTGTTCTTAAATCTGTACTATTCGAATGCTAATTCAATGTGCAATAAAATGCCGAATAATCGCTTACCTCTCTTCAATTGACTCCACCGTGACTCCAAAGGCCGTCCGCTTCGAATCGATCGGATTTCCGTCGAGTTGTGGAGCGGTCGCTCGGCCGATTGAGACGAGCAACCCACTCGCCCGTTAGTTACTCGAATGATAAAAGGAAACTCGCCTGATCGTCGCCTTCGCTCTACGACCTTTGAGAGGGGCGGTTTTTTATTCGCTCTCTTGCCGATTGACGTTCGGCAATGCGCCAGTTTGGCGATTTGCTTCTGCTTCAATCACAACCGGCTCGAAGCTCGCTTCAAACGCCCCCATCCAGTCGTTCATCGCTCTGTCCCGCCAGTCGGGTAACGCGATCATGATGGCCGAGCAAAAGCCCGTTATAAAGGCCTCACTAATCGACACAACCCGCTTGTTGGGAGGGTGTCCAGAGTGATCGCCACCTCGAAATTTCTTAGCCATTCGGGAAGTTCTCCGTTGTTTCGCGCGTCCTTCTCTTCGTGTGTGACGCCCCGATTTTCGCCACCCATTCGAATCCGTTCGCTCCGCTTCCAACGCCACGCATCTTTCCAATCGGTTTATTTCAACGGAAATCGAAGGCTTGAACAACGGCCTGACTACACAAGGTCCACAACGAACAGCACAAAGAAACAACGGAGTCCCCGTCGAGTCGTTCTTTCCGGCGGTGGACTGGCAAAGCGGACGTCCGGCTCGTCACAGCGGATCCTGAAAGCACGGTAAGTTGAACGAGAGTGGGAAGAGAACTCACGAATGAACAGAAGAACGAGGCTTGTAGATCCGGTCGGGCATCAGCCACAGTTGTCCCATTAGAAGAAGAAGCGAGCTGAAAGCAGTGAGGAGTGACCGCAATGAGAGCATAGAGGACTCACGAACTTCAGAGAATTCGGGCAGTCGGCTCGTCCACGTCCACTAATCGGCTCGGTGCTAGTGCGAAAGAGAGCGGACGGAGGGAGAACTGGTTGACGGACGGCCCGCACTTCCCCTTCGATTCCGTTCGATGCAGCGGTTTGTTCGGCGTCCGACTGGGTGGCGGGTAGTTGTACGGACAGAAGATGACTGCAATCGGGCGGTAAGAAGAAGACAATCAGCGAAGGGCACCTACTTGCTCGTCTTCTCTGGAGAGCGGCGACACAATGGTCGAAGAAACAACAGTGCTGCTGAAACGAGAAGTAGAATGAAAGGAGCACGAGTGGAAGGAACTCACTCCAATCAAGGCAACAGCAGAACCAGATGTTCTTGAGGGTCTTCTTCGACGGGCGTCGCACTCTCATTTCCAATTCGCAGGCCGCCCGACCACTCCGACTCGAAGCCTGTTGACGGCTAGCTCCTCCAATCGCACAGTGGACCGTCTTTTCTCTGCACGAACGAGTATACAGACCGGCAGAGGCACTTACTCAACAGCCGCTTCTCTCCGCTCTCGAGAAGACGAGATGCTTGCCACTCGTTGTTGCTGACCAGCGCAAGTGACTCCGCAATCCATTTCCACTGCAAACAAGCGGCCGGATGAGCACAGAGGAGAACGGGGCACTCACTATCAAGCGGCCCGCTTCGTCCTTCGCTCGTCGTCGTTCTTGGAAGTCTTGCATTCCTGTAGACACACGGGCCGAAGGAAGATGCCGCCCGAGGTCGACTACGAAGGCGTGAACGAGGGTTTAAACGGAAGAAAAGAACTCACGATCGCGATTGGGATCGCTTGAGCTGAGCGGAAGTCCAGCCCGGCGTCCCTAACCGAAGGAGAGCGCTTCTTGTCAGTTGGCCGACGAGGACATCACACGGATCACTTCGATGGACGCCGCGAGAACACGCAGCTGCTTCTGCAGTGGACGGCTGAAAGGAGCGAGGCGCGTGGACGTCCTTCCAATTGCCGGGCGACGAGAGAACTCACCGACCGATAGGCGGGGCGGCGGACGAGCAGATGAGCAGAGGAAACTGGAACGTCAAGGCGAACTTGACCCGCACTTGAGCGGAACAGCCGATCGAGGCAGCGAAGAGCGGGGGGAAGGCGAATAAAGGTGAGAGGAGGGAAGAGCAAGAGCGTGCGGACGGGAAGGCGGCGGAAAGCGGGAATGAGCGGCCCGCTGCCCCCGCCCCTCTTTTGTACCCGCCCCGTCTGTGTGTCCCGCAGCGGAGAGGATTGCGCAACGATTCGAAGCAGACAGAAGCGAGAGCTTCAGGTGAAGAAACTCGTGCCGCGTGAATTTTCCTCGCTCGTCTGTTGAAAACCACTTCGCTCGTTTACCCGCCCAAATGTTCCTCCTGCTCGCCCTGCTGTTCGTCGTCGTCTCGGCCCGCCATCACCACCACCCCGTGAACGAGAGCCGCGAAAGCCGGCCACTGGAGAGTTGGGAGCGGCTCGCGAGTTTCGGCCGGGCGCGTCGCGAGTTGGACGTCAAGATCGACCTGGGCGCCCACTCCAACCGCAACGACAACTTCAACCGCGACACGACCTGCGACAGCGGCCCGTGCCGCGGCAACGGCGGACCGTCGCGCTGCGTCGAGCAATGCCGCAAGTGCAACGGCGCCTGTTGGGGCGTGTGCAGAGCGCTGCTGGACGTCTGCGAGTGCGTCTTTGCGGAGAGCGAGTGCGAGACCGGCGGCTGTCGTCACAACTGCCGTGGGTGCTGATGCCCGGCGGCCGGTGGAGCGACAAACGGCTATTTCGTAAGAGGTTTTTATCTGTCGTTTGTTGTACCACTCGGACGAGTAAACACGCCGTGTTCGAGCACTCATGAACAGCTTGGTTGTTTGCGATAGATGTTGATGGATCGGACAGCTTAGACGAGCACTCAAAAGTCGGACGTTCGTTCCTGCTTTTCGTTCTTCGAAAAACGGAGCGGCCGCTATCGAGTGGATCCATGAGGCGGGCAGATGAGCAGTGGTTGTACGGGCGGAAGAGGAATCGACAGCAGAGACATGGAAGCGACCGGTTGAACGGCGGAAACGATAGGGATTGAGCGGTCGCTACCTGTTTCTCGCTGATTCCGATGCTCCCAACGCAAAAGAAATGCTCGCTTGAATGTGGGAATCCGTTCGTCGCTTTGCTCCACTCACCCAATCCTTTTCAACAACAAGCAGGAGAGAACACACGAATCGCGACTGTTCACCGAAAGCAATCAACGGAGCACTCGATTGGCGGCGAAGAAATCGATGCTGCCCGCCACTTCGTTGCGGTGGCCGCCGCTCGCCGTACGGCCGGCCGTTATTTTCGCTCGAATTATTCTCACTTCCTTACGCTTCTTGCTAGCTCTGGGATCCCAATCATTTCTGCTCCCTTTTTGCCTCCATTTGTTGCGCTCATTGCTGGAAGACGAGCGGTCGCCGAATTTGAGGATTTTCCGCTTGTCGCGCGGCGTCCTCCTCCATGATTGCGGGATTTCGTTTCGATCATTCGATGCCGCGATTCCACGGGACACGCGCTCGCTCTTCTTCCCCATTTCCGCCCAAATTCCACCCATTTCCACCCGCTTTGCTTTCAGGAGTCCACCGTCGAGATGTCCTCCATTGCGCACTTCAGCGACGGGCGGACGATCGTCTGGCGGATCTCGGACTTCGAGCAGCGACTCGCGGCGGCGATCTCCAACGACCGCTGGGCGGGCGACTTCTACGAGTACACGGACCCCACTCACGGCCGCGTTCTCCTCCAAATCCGTTTGGTGCCGAAGTCCAATCAGGGCGAGTGTGGCCTGTGCATGTCCGTGCTGTCCGCCTCCTCCGATTTCTCGATGGACGCGAAATGCGAGGCGTGGCTGGAGAAAATCGACGGGACGACGAGCGAACGCAAAAGTGAGTGGAAACCGACCACAAGTAGCTATAACCCGTCTTTCAGCGGCCACAGTTCCTCTCGAGGATGAACACAAGGAATGGATCCTTCTCTGCACTTCCGCCCAGATGGACGCCTTCCGCCACACGCCGTCTGTCTTTGTGTGCGTCCGCCTTCCGTTCCAAGTGTCGAAGACCGGAAGCATTCGGGATCTCTCGACCCTCCATCGTTGGGACATTCCCGACTTCCAGCAGCGTTTCAACTCGGCCGTCTTCTCGGAGCAGTGGCGGAGCGCCGAGTTCGCGGCGGACGGGCTGCTCGGCGTCAAGTGGCGGCTGTCCTTCTATCCGAAAGGCGACGAGGAGCAGCAAACGGACCTCACAGGCCTCTCCCTGCGTCTGGTCGATCTCGGCGACCGTTCGTCCGCTTCTTTCCAGTCCACCTTGTGGATCGAGAGTGCGGGCGCGAAACGGACGCACAAGTATGGTGAGTTCTTTCCAGTGCCTTTCTCCACTACGGCATTTGATTCAGCGTCCAACTACGAGTTCACAAAGCCGACCGGAGGGAGATTCTTTCAATTCGCCACGCAAGAGGAGCTCTGCGCGTTCGCCAACGGCGGCCCGATCGTCGTCTGCTGCGAAGTGCGACCGCTCGGCCCGCCGGTCGAGATTTCGCCGCTGGAGATCCAGGGATTGCTGCTGGCCCGCAGCTTCAACGATCCCACGACTTCCAACGCGAAGATCACCGTCGGCGACCGCAGTTTCCACGTGAGTTTTCTTCGCTCCGGCTCATTCCCCGCTTCTTGCAGGTCCTCAGCTCCGTTCTGTTCGACAAGTCGCCCGTCCTGATGGCGATGCTGGAGCCCAAGCTGAACGGAGCGCAGAAGGCGGAGCTGATGATCACGGGGCACGAACCGGACGTCGTCGAAGCGATGCTGCGCTCGTTCTACACCGGCGAGGTCGAGGACCTGGACTCGCTGGCCACTCGCCTCCTCCCGCTCGCCGATTACTACGAGCTGGACCGCCTGCACGTGAGTTTCCCGAGGATCGCTTCGTAATTCTCTTCAACTTTCTGCTTGCAGGCCGCCTGCACCGCCTCGATCCTCGATCAGCTCTCGGTGGAGCGCGCGCTGGAGCACCTGCTGCTCACCTTCCGCCACGACCAAGACGGTGACTTCAAGCGGCGCGTCCTCGAGTTCGCCCACGAGAACCGCCAGAAGATCATGGACTTCCCGGACTGGGCGCACTTCAAGAGCGAGAACCCGGAGATCCGCTTGGCGCTCGACGAACTGCTGGACTAATCGAAAAGTCGACTTCTCACATTGTTTTTCTCATTTTCCTTTCTTTCTTCGTTGTTCTTATGATGTTACACGATTCGACGAGTAAACTGACGGCACACCAATCCGCGGATTCTATTCTCGATTGAACAAATCTCTTCACCAAGGAGCTTCTTTTCGTCGAACGAAAAAAACAAATCTCTTTTTTTGGTGCCTCTAAAAAACACCTGTCAACAGCCCAGTCGGTTCGCTTTTAACTCCCGACTGTGCGTGACGCGAACGCCCGCCCCTTCTGCCCGCTCGCTCGGATCATCCGCCCGCCCGCCCGCCCGCACAAATCGCTAATGATCGATCGATCAACGACATGCAATAAAGCAGAAGGGAGCAGCGTGCTTCCGTTCATTCGAACGAGTTCCCAAACGTTCCCGCAAGCTTCAAGCGAGAGTGAAAACGGGGAGTCCACTCCGTTCGGGTGGCTGTTTGTCCGCTCGCTTCCTCCCGATGGATCGACCGGCTGGCGGGAAGAAAAACGGGTGTTTGCGGCCGCTTGTTTGCAAACGCGAGTGGACAACGCCGAGTGGACGTCGATCGGACGGGCTGGAAATAACCGTCGGTCGGGCTTTGATCTTCTCGATCCGTTTGGTTCACGAGATCCACGTGCACGTGTTCCTCGTCTTCTTATTTCCTCTTATCCACTGATATGTTCGCAGCTCAAAGCATTTCGAGAGTTTCCAAGCGTTTGCTCCACTTTCTGCAGCAAGAAACGATGGGGGAGGGTTCAAGAGGAGAGATCGAGGTGTAGAGATCGAAGGACTCAAGGATTGATCGCCGCGTCGGGAACGGTGGGCGATTTGGCGTCTCCCACTGATTCTTTTGTTCGCAGTTGTCATCGGATGACTTCCTTCCGTTCGCTCGTGTTCGCTTTAGTCACCCACTTCTTTCTGGTTTGCGTGAACTCGCGAATTCGACTCGAAAAGTGCGTGAACCGCGTGTTCCCGCCGCTCGCCGGCCGGCCGCTTGTTTGCCGTCGCCTATTTTTCGCGCGGCTGTTGCAAACGGCGACCGAAGGGGGTAAAGTCGGATGTTTGCTCGCCGCCCCGATCGCTGGAGCGCCGCTCGCTGCGGACTCACTGCTTCGACCGCCGGCCGCCGTTCGTTCGGACGGGCGACAAACGCGGCAGCACGCGGGGCCACTCGTCCCACCCGTACCTCGTGGTCTGTTTGCCCACCGGCCGACTACACGCGTGTTCCGTTCGTCGGGCACGATCGGGGCAGAACGATCGGCCGCGAGGGGCGGGTGGGCGTCGTTCGTCTGGAATCATTCACGAGATGTTTTTGTCGGTGGGATCAAGAGAGGACGAAAGTTCTGTTTGACTGGGTTGGGAAATCGTTTTGGTGCTTGAGTTTGTAGCCAGACCGTTCAGCGGATCAAACGAGGCGCGTCTGACTTCTGACCAGAGACCGCCGGACGGTCGGGCTGATCTGTTAGGCGTACTTGACAGCCGGTTGACTAGCTTGTTGATCAGAGAGCTGAATGCCGGATACAAACAACACACAATTCTTTCTTGCCATCGCCTCAGCACGCCTGATCCGCTCGCCTCGCTCTGCAGTTGCTCTCTCTTCTACATTCTACCGTCATCCATTCTCCGAATCGCTTTTCTTTTCAATCTCGACCCACTCACTCCTTTCAACCCGTTCAACGAACGACGAAGGGAACACGCGCGATCGAGCGAGCGAGCTGCGGGGAGTTCAAGTGGTCAGAGCGAACGCCTCGCCGCTCGCCGCCGGTCGGCAAACAAACCGGCGGGTTCGGGAGCAGAAAGCGGCGCGATTTGGACGGCGGGCGTTCCGTGCGGGGCGCGATTTAAAGCCGCTCGTTCGTGTTCACTCGCCATCGTTCAGCGAGGATGCAGTCGAAGGACGTCCGCGACCACGCCGCCTTCTGGTGAGTTCCCCGCATTGATGCTGCTGCTAACCGCCGGCCGGCTGCAGGCTGTTCGGGATGGCGAACTCGTTCGCGTTCATCGTGATGCTCGCCGCCGCCAACGACCTCATGCGGCGGCCGTCCACCGGTGGAGCGGCAAATTCGACGGCCGCGAGCTGCGAGGCCGCCTCCCCCACCGCCCAGTGCGCCGAGCAGCCGCTGGGCGCCGTCGTGTTGGCGAACGTGCTGCCCGCCGCCGCCGTCAAGCTGCTCGTCCCGTTCGCGCTCCACCGCCTGCCGTTCGCCGCGCTGCTCGTGGGCGTGTGCGCGGCGCAGGCGGCCTCCTACCTGCTGGTCGCCTTCTCCGCGAGCATTCCGTGGACGCTGGCGGGCGTGGGCTTCGCGGCGTTGAGCTCGGGTCTCGGCGACGTGTGCTTCCTCGCGTTGGGCGCCCACTACAAGAGGCAAGCAGTCCGCCGACGAATCCACTCGACTACGGCGCCCCGCTCGCTTGCAGCTCCATCATCTCCGCCTGGTCGTCGGGCACCGGCGCCTCGGGCCTGTTGGGCTCGCTGGCGTACGCCGCGCTCACCGAGCCCCGACTGGGCGGCCTCACGCCCCAGCAGGCGCTCCTGTCGATGCTCGTCGTGCCCGCCCTGCTCTTCTGCACGTTCGTTCCGATCGGACAGCCGGCAGCTCACTCCTCTGCTTGCTGCAGGTACTTCGGGCTGCTCACTCCCGCCTCCACCGTCTACGCGCCCTCTTGGCGGCGGCCGCGCACGTGGCTCGTGCCCCGCGTGGAGCGTGAGCGGGCGGCCCTCCCGCCCAGCTCGTCCGCCGCGCGCATCGTCGCCGACGACGCCGCCGAGCAGCCGGGCGGCAAGTGGGCGCCCGCCGAGCTGACAGCCGCCGGACGTCTGCGGGCGATCGTCGTGAGTGCGCCCTTCCGCTTCCTTCTTTCAACTCCCTTGCAGCCGCTCCTCCCGTACGTCCTCCCGCTGACCGCCGTCTACCTGCTCGACTACAGCGTGCAGCAGGGAATGGTGAGCGCTCTGTTCAATTCAACCACTGCAATCCACCGGTTGGAGGCCACCTTCCTCGTGTTCGACTGCCGGCGGGGATTCGGGCTGTCGCCGGCGGCGGCGTACCGCTGGATCCAAGCCGCCTACTGCTGCGGGGCGTTCGTGGCGCGCTCGGGCGCCCACCTGCTCCGCCTGCCCGCCGTCTTCCTCGCGCTCTTCCCGCTCTACGAGCTCCTGAATGCGGGCTTCTTCTTCGCCGAGGCCACGCGCCACTTCCTGCCGCACATCGGCGTCGTCTTCGCGCTGGTGTTCGTCGAGGGCGCGGTCGGCGGCGCCTCCTACGCCAACACCTACTTCCGCATCCACACCGAGGTGAGCGCGGGGGGGCTGTGTTGTGGGTGGAGTGGCGAGGGTGAGGAGTGCTTTGGGTGGCCGTCTAGTCGGGATGAGTGTGAAGGCGAGAAGTGGGGAACTCGACAGACAGCTGCCGCTTTCGAGAGCGAGGATCGAGGGGCAAATTCGAGCTCCACCACAAGCAGTCCGCCCAAACGATCCAAGCCCTAATCCCCCGACCTTCGCTCCGCACTCACCCACTGATTGCAGGTGCCGCCCGCCCGGCGCGAGTTCAGCCTCGCGATCGCCACGCTGTCGGACGTCGTCGGGATCGCGCTCGCCGGCGTCGCCACGCTGCCGCTCCAGACGGCCGTCTGCCGATCTCTTGCTCAAGTCTCTTGAAAAATGAGACGTTGTCAGTTGGAATAAACACGGGTACTCTTCTAGCGATGTGGTCAGAAAACAGCTGCTGATTCGGTTTGCTGGACGAGGCTGGAGCGTTGGAAAAAACGCTTCTTCGTTTAATGAACGCAGGGGATAGGCAGACCGCATGAAAGTTCTTTCTTGTTAGGTAGTCGTGTTCTCCGCTCCGAACAGTCGGTTGTTCTTTTGAACACTCACGCGATGACCTATGGAGAACGAGCAGTCTACAGACCAAACACAACCACTCGGAAAAACTCGCCCGTTGGAGGCCACGCAGCGCAAAGTCACGGCATTAAAGCGTTTGTCATTCTGAGCGCTGCGTGTGGTCCCGTGCGGCAAACTTCCACGCGGCCGGGAAATTCGAGCGATCACATTCGAGAAGAGCAGAGCACATCGATTTGTTCATCGAAAAGAAGAGAACCGAAGAGTGTGACTTCCGAATGCTACCGGCGACCGCTTCGACTTTCCGGCTGCTCGTCGGCGGGCCACACGCAGCGTCGTGTCCCGGCGAGACGCGGACGGAGCCGGAGACGATGCGGGTGGCCCGAAAAGAACAAAATCTACGAGCAGGAAGAAAAGCTCGGCCTCTCGCACGGCCAGCCGGTGAAGTCCACCAAAAATAGGCACTCTTGCCTGCAAACCGACAGATCTCCAGCAGCAGTTACACGAGAGGGAACGCCGCGGATTCCCTTTGTTTCTCATTCGAACTCCTCTCTGTTTGGATGGCCGATCGAAGAACACGCGCCGAGTGCGCACAATCAGGAAGCATCTTCGTGTGGAGCCGGCGAAAGGATGACCCAAAAGAATGCCGGCAACCGGCAAGCTCACCCACCAAAGAGCGGGCGAAGTGCGAAGCGTACTGGAGCGTGTGTTTGGTCCGTTTCGACGGCCGCCCACAGCTCACCGCCAACCACTCATCTTTATTTCGACCTTTCAATCACACAAAGAACCGAACACACTCTCTGTGGCCCCATCAGACGATCGACGGCTTGCGCTGCTGCTCCTCCAGCGCCTTCTGCTCGTCCACCAGCTTGTCCCACTGCTCCTTGGCGAGACCCAGCACCGAAGCAAGGAGCGTGACCGCGTGCTTGTCCTCGCCCGTCTGCAAGCACTGGATGAGGGAAGGAGGACGGGAACCGACCGTGTGCGGGATGCTCTGGAAGGCGTAGAGGCCGGCGTCACGGGCGACTTCGGCGATCTCGTTGTCGAAAGGGTAGCGCTGGACGAAGGCGCGGAAGTCCGCGTCCTTCCACATGCCGATGCCCGGAAAGATGCGCAGGAGCTTCATTTGCTTCACGCCCTCCACGCCGCGGTAGTGCAGCTGCAGGTCCTCCAGCCAGTCGAAACCCAGCCGCTCCGCAACGACGAGCTTCAAGCAGACGGGGGATGAGAAGGGAGGAGCGGCAGAACTCACGGGATCCTCCTCCTTCTCCGGCTCGTTCGGCTTCTTTTCCGCCGGCTTCTCCTCTGGCTTCCGCTCGTCCGACGTCTTCTTCTCGTTGGCCGTCTTCTGCGACACGGAGGCGGCGGGAGCGGCGGCGGCGAGTTGGGCGGCCGGACGGGCGGTGGCGGTCTGCGCAAGCGACTTGCAGCTCTTCGCTTTGGCCCGCTCCTTGGCGCCGTCCTTCTTCTTGCGGAAGCAAACGAAAGCCACCGCTCCCGCTCCAATGGATCCGAGCACACTGGAAGCGGAGGAGATTGGAGGACAGACAGGAGGGGAAGACTTACACTGCGACGACCACAATGACGATGACCCAGAGCGTCCAATTGCCCAGCGCTCCCGCCGCTGCGTCCTCGTCCTCCAGCGTCGCCGTCTGCAAGGGTAAAGTAAAGGGAGAATGAGGCGAGGTACTCACGAATTTGAAGACCAGGCCGGGCGCCGCCTTGTCCATGCCGAAACGGACGATCGTCTTTTTCTTGCCCTCGTCGGCGTCGTCGAACTTCACGGCGCACGTCTTGTTTCCGGCGCCAAGGACGATCTTCTGGGGCGTGGCCTCGCCCGTGCAAGACGGTTGCTTGGCCCCGCCAGAAACAGAAACATGTCGAACATAGCCTGACCTCGCTCACCGTTGTAATCGAGTTGAACATTCGTGAGCTTCCCGATGGCGAGCTTCGCGGAGCAGCCACCAATTTCGAAATCTCCGCTGAAATGCCCCGAGATGAGGAGAAGTAGAAGAACAGACCGAGATTTCGGCTCGACATTGGTGATGGAGTAGTCGACCTTGAAGTCCAGTTTGGCGCCCGAAAACACGAGAGTCGCCGACGCCTTCGTGCAGTCGTCCGTCAAATCGAAGACCCTAAAACCGTTCGATTGGTCGGGTGTGGGAGAGGAGGACTCACACTTCCGCTCCTTGCTGCTTGAAGCAGCCGGAATCCTCGGCGAGCAGACGAGAGGGCGGGGCGGCGAGGACAAAGGCGGATAAGAGCAGAAGGAAGACGGGCGGCAAGGAGCGACCGCACAACCACGAGGCCGACGGGACGCGCATGAGCGAGAGCGGTGGAGAGCGAACGGAAGACCGCCGGCTCGGGTGGACGCGAACTGAACGAACTGATCGCCAACCGCCGACGGCTTTCCGCCCGTCCATTCGGCTGCTCGTCGCCGATGCAAATTTGTCTGCTTCCAATGATCAGCGGCCGTTGAATGCTTGCCGTAAGCATTGTTGAAGCTCGCCACATTTCCGCACGGAGACAATCGGTTGTTCCCTCGCTCGACTCGCAATCCACACGCTTTGATGTTTCCGTTGCCCACGAACCGAACAATCCACTGCGTTCATTCCCTCAAAACACGAACAACAACGACGAAGACACAAACCTCAAGCCGAACGGCTCAAACGGCCGCCTGTTGTTGCTGGCGGAGCCGCTCGCGTTCGCGCATCTCCTCCTCGAGCTCCCGTTGGTCCTCCTTCGCGTACTTGGCGTCCTGCTGCGTCTTCCAGTGCGCGTACACGTGCGTGAGGTTCGTCGAGAGCTGCTGCCAGGTGCGCTGCTCGTCGCCCGTCTGCAGCGAGAAGTCAGAGGAGATGGACGAGGGGAACGAACGGTGGTGGCCGCGCGTTGAGCGGTGAAAGCCAACGTCTGCTCAACGGCGGGCATCATCGCGTCGTCGAGCGGGTAGCGGCGAACGAAGGCGCGGTAGTGCGGCGCCTGCCATTGGGCGCCGCCGGGGAAGACGCGCAGCAGCTTCATTTGCTCCACGCCGCGCGCGCCGTGCGCGACCAGCCGCAGGTCGTCCGTCCAGTTGAACTGCAGCTCCTGGGCTTTCGCCAGCTTCAGCGGGAGGATTGATCGAAAAGAAGGAGGGAACTCACGATCTCGCCCGGCGGCGTCTCGTTGACGAGCGGCTGGACGCCGCGCGCGGCCGTCGACTTCGGCGCGGACGAGGCGGCGGCGAGCGCTCGTTGCGTTTTGTCGCGCACCTGATCTTTGGTCGTCTCATCGGCGACCGGCTTCTTGCGGCGGCAGTAGACGACGATCCCGCCGACGATCGAGGCTGCAAGGATCCTGCAAGAGAAGAGAGTGAGTGGGTGGGTGAGTGGGAGGAAGAAGAAGGAATGTGGGAGGTGAGTGTGTGGGTGGGCAGGAAGGGGAAGGAGAGCATTTCGAGAAAAGTGATTGTGCAGAAAGAGAACACAGATTAGAGAAAGGCAGATTAGAGCCGTGTGAGCGAGTGAAAGGACGAACGCACAAGACGACGAGGCCGCCGATCAGCAACCAGAGCTTCCACCCTCCAAATCCCGCCGCCTTCGTCGCCTCGGACTCCTCTTCTTTGGCGAGAGTGGCCGTCTGCAAGAAGGAGTGATGAGGAGAAAGAAGCGGTCAAACGTACGAATCGAAAGGTCAGCTCGGGCGCGGCGTCGCTCATCTTGAAGCTGACGGTCGTCTTCTTCTTGCCCTCGCCGTCTTCTTCGAACTTGGGCGGCTTTGTGCAGTTGGACGACTTGTCCTTGAGCATGACCCGGCTCGTAGTTGCGTTGCCCGTCCACGGATACTCGGGGACCTTGCCTACGGTGTAGGAGTGAATAATGAACGACGCAAAGAACTCACTGTTGTACCAGAGCGTCAAGCGAACCGGCGGCGAGGTCAACTTCACCACCTGCAACGCTTGCGAACAGCTGCCGATCGCGAAAGTTCCACTAAAGCACGAGATGAAGCAGGCGAGCGGAAACGAACTTTGTGTTCACGTCGCCGCCGTCGTACTCGATGCCAAACGCCAGCTTGTCGCCGGCGAACGACAACGCGGCGCGAGCTTTGGTGCACGTCTCCAGCAACTTGAAGACGCTGGAGTCAGTGCGATTAGAAGAAGAGGACGCGAGGTGATGAACTCACACTTTCGTTCCCTCCTGCTTGAAGCACTCCTGGTCGTCGGCCAGCAGACGAGCGGACGGAGCGGCCGAGTAGGCGGCCCTGGAGAGGACGAGGAGCAGGACGACAGAAGAGCGGCCGCTCCACAAGCAGACGGTCGGCACGCGCATGAGGAGAGAGAGCAGAGAAGAGCGAAAGGAATGAGCGGCGACGCGAGCGGCCACCGATTGAACAAACTGGCCGCCGACCTCCAGCTGCTTTCTTTCTGCCGACTCTGCTGATGCAAATTCGCCCTTCAGTTCTAACAACAAAATTTGCATCAGTCGAGTCGAACCGGCCGGACGGAGAGGCGGCGGTTGGCGAGCGGCCGGCAGTTCGTTCAATTGGCGTCTGCTCGAGTCGTCCGCGCTCTCCCGATCGCTCTCGCTCATGCGCGTTGCGTCGGCTTCGTGTTGGGGCGGTCGCTCCTTCCCGCACATCCTGCTTCTCGCTCTCTCCTCGATCGCTCTTGTGCTCGCCGCGCCGCCCGGTCGTCTCCTCGCCGAAGATTCCGACTGCTTCAAGCAGCAAGGAGCGGAAGTGTGAGTTCTCGTTTCCTCTCATCCACGCCCTACTGACCGAACGGATTTCAGGATCTTCGAGCTCACGAACCAGTGCAAGAAGGCCAGCGCCACGTTGTCGTTCCCGAGCGAGAAGCTAACGTTCGACATCAAGTACACGGGCGTCGACGTGAAGGCGAAGTTCGTCGATCTGCCGCAGTATTCCTCTCATCGTTCGTGTATTCCAGAGGGAACTTTACGATCGGCGGCTGCCCGGGACTGCTTCAGGTGATCCAGGACTTGAAGGCGGAGTTTCCCGTTTCGTTTTCAGTTTACTACAACAGTAAGTCCTCCATCTTCCTTATTTTAACGTTGTTCGTATTAAGAGAACCCGGCGGGTAGGCCGTTCGAGGGCGAAGCCACCGCGGACTACATCAAGATCGGCAATGAGGCGTCCAAATGTGGTGCGAAGCTCGAGGATGCCGGCAAAGGCAAGAAGAAAACGACGGTCAGCTTCGACATACAGCAAGCGGCGCCCGGCCTCGTCTTCAAATTCGTGAGTGCCGCCTGCAACGCGCTTCCGATCACCACTCCCTTGCAGACGGCCACGCTCGAGAAAGAAGAAAAGTCCGAAGACGGGTCGGCGGGGGCCTTCAGCGGCTGGAAGCTCTGGTTGCTGATCGGCGGCCTCGCTCTCTTGTGAGCACTCCCTTCCATCTCCCGCTTACTCCTCCAATTGCAGGCTGCTCATCGCCCTCGCCGCTGCTGGGATTGCGGTCGTCTGCTGCCGCCTGCGGAAGCGGAAGACCGCCCAAAAGAAGCCGTCCACGAAGTCCCGCCGGCACGCGTCCAAGAAGGCCGCCCGCTCGTCGCTGAAGTCGCTCGGCGGCTCCCGCTCATCGCGCAAGGCGCAGCCGAAGGAGGGAACCTCCGACCCGACGCCCGTTCCCTCCGGCGAGAACTCGAAGCCGCCCGAAGCGGAGAGCAAGGTCGTGATCCACGGACCGGCGGCGACGGCGGCCACTCGGGCGCTCAAGGACGAGCCGCGCGGCGAGCGGACCGCCCGCGAGCTCACCGCCGCCGAACAGGAGGCGCTGGACGCGAAGCAGGACGTCGTTCGTTTCTCCGCCCTCTTCTCCTCTCATTTCTCTCGGCTGCAGGTGATTCGAGCCAAAGAGACGGGATTCAACTGGCGCAAGGACCTCGAGCTCCTGCACAAGGGCGTGAAGGGAACGGACGAGATGAAACTCCCGCTCATCTTCCGCGCGCTCTACCGCAAGGACGACTTCTCGCCCGAAAGCACGGGCGCGTTCCTCCGCCGCTTCCCACTCGACGGCCGCCTGCACGCCGACGTGAAGGCCGCCCGCGAGGAGTGCGACCGGCAGGCGCGGGCGGAGGATGCGGTTCGTTCCGTTTCGCTTTGTTTCCTCCAAATCTCGCTCGTTTGCAGTCGCGCGACGACGAGCTGTGGTGGCGCTGGATCTCCGAAATCCTCACGAATCTGCTCGAGCGCTGGCAGGCGATGGAAGACGCGCGCAAGGGCGTCTGCCGCCCGATCCTGAAGCCTCAGCCCGAAACTCAAGAGCAGAAGGACGCGAAGCAAGTGGCTGTGAGTTCCGCACCGGTTTGCTTCGATCAACGCCGTTTTTTCAGGTGCGCTACGCCCGAATCCTCAACTTCGATTGGCGCAAAGACCTCCACGCCTTGGAGAGCGGACTGAGTGGAATGCAGAACATGCGCCTGCAGTCGATCTTCCGGTTCCTGAGCGAAGATCGGAAGAAAGACGAGGAGAACGCGGACGCCTTCCTCCGCTGCTTTCCGCTAGACGCCGAAACACTCGAGGCGGCAAAGCAGGCGGCCGCCAAGGCAAAGCACACGCACGCCACCATGGTGATCGACGAATCGGACGCGAAGGTTCGTCCTCCTCCTTCTCCTGTCCATTCGCTCTTATCGTTCGGTTCCAGTGGCGCGACGCCAAGAAGGACTGGAAGTCCATTCACGAGATCCTCGCTCTGCTCATCGATCGCTGGGAGAAGGTGGAGGCCGCCAAGCAGGGCGCCAAGCACAAAGCGAAGGAGAGCGCCTGATGGGGCGCCCGGAGGAGTGCCCGGAGTGTTTGCTCGCTTGTTCGTCCGTTCGCTTACTCGTGTCGTGTAGGTGAACTCGAATAAACATTAGGGATTCACGGCTCTGGAGATCGAGAGCGAGGGAAAGCCGGAAGGAACGCGATCGGAGGCGTTGGTTGAGAGGGGGGTCAAAAGGAGGGGCAACAAACGCTGAACTATGCGACGAGAATCGTCCGAATCGCGCGCTTGTTTCTGCAAGTCGACCGGGACCGGACCTGCCAAACAAGACCGCAAATCGAACCGCGCCGCCACTGACCGCCAACGACGGGCTCGGACCCACAAACCGCTTCAGAACGGCTAAAAACGCTGCATTTTGGACGGTAATGCGATTCAATTAGGTGCTCTAACTGGTGGATGCGCGTAAATGCATCAAATCGGTGTTGACAACGGAGTTGCTTCTGCTCCACTGATCCGTCACCCAACGAGTACGATCTTCATTGTTTATTCTCCACAGTTGAACTCAAAACGAGACAACAAAACACAGCTCGAAATCTCTGATTATCCGCTCGCCCCCTTCGCGACCTCCCTCCGCTGCCACTGATGCCAGCAACGTGCAGTTGGTTGTGCAGCGCCGTCCGTGGTGCTCAAAGGGCGCGCTCAAGGCTGCGGACAAACCGCCCGCTGCTCCAGCACGCGAAGAAGTGGAAAAGCGATGTGGCTGGACGGGAAACGATGCGAAAGGCCGCCATTTGCGTCTTTTCGACGAGTTGAACGAAAATCACGAGGCGAAGTGCAGTTCGACGGTCGTGTTCTCAGTCAGAAAACCAACGAACTGATCGTGAAGCCGTGTAAACGAATGGAGCGGTGCGGAGCGGGGCCGAAAAAGACGAACATGAGCGACCACTTGGAGCAGGCAGGAGAGGAATGAGCGCCCCGAAGGCAACTCTCACCCGCCGCTTGTTTTGCACGAACGCGAATCGGCGCCCGTTTCGTCCGAGCGTGCAAATTCGCGGTCGACTTCGGGCGCCCGCCGGCCCGACCGCCCCACTCGCTCAACCTGTCGGCCGCGCGTGCTCCCGCTCTCTCCTCTTCCCGTTCCTCCTCCTTCGTCGAGTGCGATCGACCGGCTGCTGCGAAATGCGCGCTTCGGTCCTTCTGCCGCTGGTCGCCCGCCTTCTGCTCGTCGCCGGAGACGCGTGCTTCACGCAAAACGGCGGCAAAGTGTGAGTTCTCTTCCTCCGACTTCTTTCTCCCACTAACTCGTCGTGCTTGCAGGACATACAACGGAACCTGCAAGACGGCCAAGACGACGCTCTTCTTCACCGGCGGCGAGCTCAAGTTCAAACTCGACAACGAGGTATCGTATAATTCAGTGAACGTCCGGTAAGCAGTCCGCACTTGCCTCATACCGTAGCCTTACATTTTCCGAGCGACATTCACTATCAACGGTTGCGGGCGGGGCGGTGCAATCACCATGGCGGAGGGAATCAATAATCAATTGAGTTTCGCCGGCGGTCGTAGGTTTCCAATCACTTTTCTCTTCTTCACGACGTTTTCAGAGGCGATACCATTTCCGGTTGACGGAACCGCCACTACCGCCGGCGTCTTTTTTGGACCCAACAATCCGCCGCCCATTGCGTGCTCGCGGAGCTTCAACAAGACGGCCACCAACAAGTACTCAGTCGCCACCGTTTCCATCATCCTCGAAAACGAGGTGCCCCTGTTTTCGATCAACTTCGTGAGTTCCCCACAGCTCTGCGCCCACCTCCGACTCGTTGCAGACGGCGCAGATGAAGAACGACGACCAGGCGAAGGGCGGATCGAAGGACGAGGCGGCGGCGAAGGGCGGAGTCGACTTTCCGTTGTGGGCGTGGGCGGTCATCGGAGTCGTCGCGTGAGTTCCCCGCCTTTTCTCTCCCCCACTCCTCCGTTTGCAGCCTTGTGCTGCTCTCGTCCTCGGTGGGCGCGGCGGTGGGCGGCTGCCTCTGTTGCCGTCGCTGCAAGAAGACGAGCGGGAAGGCGGCGGACGGCGCGAAGCCCGCCGAGTCCGAGGGGCCGCGCGTCACGCTCCAGGCGCCCGTCCGCATTCACTCCAAGTCCAAGTCAAAGATGGGCGCCGTGGACAAGACCGCTGCTGGAAAGACGAGCCCCGCGCCGAAGACCGCCGGCCCGAAGACAGGAGGGACGGAGAAGACGGACGGACAAGACGAGGCCTCGACGTCCAAGAAGGCCTCCCCGCTGCCCATCG
The DNA here is from genome assembly GCA_024699865.1 of Aphelenchoides fujianensis. Taxonomy (NCBI): domain Eukaryota; kingdom Metazoa; phylum Nematoda; class Chromadorea; order Rhabditida; family Aphelenchoididae; genus Aphelenchoides; species Aphelenchoides fujianensis. The sequence continues at coordinate 1,218,054 of JAMPIO010000010.1, read as the reverse complement.
CGCCGGCCGCTCCCGCCCACCCCCGGTCGGGCAGCCCGTCCGCTTCACGCCGCCGCCGCCGCCCAAGAACCTCGCCGCCAAGCCGGGCGCCCCGTCGCCCCCGCCGACCGTCCCGCTGGCCTCAAGTCCCGCCCAGAAGCCGACGTACGTCAACATGCTCCAGCCCGACGTGACCGCGCCGCCGCTCCCGAAGCCCGCGGAGGAGAACCAGTACGAGGTTCCCGCGTGGGCGCCGGGCCTGTCCCCGCCGCCGCCCCCGCCGCAATGAGCCCGCCGACCGAGAGACAGGCACTGGGGAGGAGTGCCCCCGTTTCTTCTCGCCTGTCTTCTGTTCTTTTACGTGTGCCGAATAAACGTTAGGATTGTTCCGGTTGGCTGTTCGAGGAAGGGCGCCTGGTTGAACAAAAAAGCAAGGCGAACGGCCAGTGCCCGTCTTGTGTATCGCCTCGGTCGATTGGACCGCTGGCTGCTCGCTCGAATTCGTCGGGTCTTGCGAGTTCATCACTCTTCTCCCGCCGGCCGTGTTCTCTCCCTCCGCTCACTCATTTTGGCGACAACGAGTGGATCTCCCTTCTTCCGTCTTTAATTCTATCATCGCTTGCAGCGTCAGCAGGCGCCAACAAACTGCATAGGTATTTAAAGCGGAACGACAAGATTTCTTTCACTCACGACTCACCTTTGACTAAGAACTTCTCCCAACTTTACACCAAGACGGGCGCGAATTCCAGTCGCGCGTTGTCCTGGTCGAGCAGCTGGCAGAAGCCCCAGTCGAAGGGTGTGCCCAGCTTCCATTGCATTTGATCGAGGGGCTCGTCGAACAGCGCGAAGGCGACGGCGCCCTGTCGGTCGGCGAGCAGGAGGTCCACGACGTCGAGGCGGCCGCCGCGCAATCGACCGTCCACAAAATCGTCTGCCAGCCGTACTGCGGGCCGGTCCCCGCGAAGACGTCGCTGAAGGCTGCAAGACGGCGGCCAGTCGATTGTGTGGACGCACCGTCCTCGTCGCCGATCACGACGACCGGCAGTCCCCAGTGCGGTCTGCGCGTGAGTGAACGAGCCGAACGCGAAGAAGACCACGCGGAAGACCAGCGCGCTCTCTTCCGCCAGCTGCGAGAGCGGCGCCACGCCGAGCTCCGGTCGCGCGTTCGTCCACCGGCCGCTCTGCGCGTCCGTGCCGCTGCAAACCGAACGAAGCGGAGGAGCAGCCGTTTGGAGCGGCAGAAGGGCGACTGATTTCTGCGGGCGTCAAAATCTTTCAGGGCTCGCTTGTCGATGCATTGTCTGTCTTTGAAGGCAGTTTGTTTTAACGGCAGAACATCCGTTTTGACCTCGCCTGCTATGATTGCCGACTCATTTATACAACCACACCACACACGAACAGAAAATAAGCAATGAATCATCGTCGAACACGCGCCGCCGGCTTCTTGACGCCCTCCATCTTGGCCGCCTTCTCGCTCGCGTCTCGCTCGTCCTCCATCTGCTGCCAGTGATCGTGGAGATTGCAGAGAGGAGTGAGCAGACTCCACCACAAGAAGCGCTCGCGCTCCGTCCGCTGCAGGAAACAAGGTGAGTGGAAAGGAAGGAAAGGAAACAACGAACGGCGTCCTTCTGCTGCTCGGCGGCCACGCGGATCGTCTGTTGGACGACGGCGGGCGTCTCCGCGTCCAGCGGGTAGCGTTGGAGGAAGGCGCGGTAGTCCTCGGCGTCCCACTGCACGCCCGCGAGGAAGATCTTCCGCAGCTTCAGCTGCCGGACGCCCAGCGCGTGACGGGGGACGCGAGCGAAGTCCTCCGTCCAGCTGAAGTGCAGCTTCTTTGCGAGTCCGATCTGAAGAATCGGGTGAGCGGGCGGAAGAACGGGGCGCACTCACGACGGCCGCACCTTTCGCGCTGCTCGTCGGCGAGACGGCGGCGGGCCGCTTGATCGTCTCGTTGCTCCGCCGGTCGAGCCGCCGGTACGTGCCCGCCCAGTAGCTCGACGCCAAAACTGCGGCAACGAGAAGCCTGCAAAAGAAGGAAGGAATGAGCGGAGGAGTGCGTGAGGGCAAGCGAGACTCACAGCAACAAGCAGACGTCGCCGCCGATCGTCAGGCCCAACTGCCAGCCGCCGAAGCCCGCTTCCGAGGCGCCGGGCGACTCCGGTTGTGGCAAGCTCGCGTTCTGAACGAAAGGTAGAGGGGGGAAGAGAAGGAACACTCACAAAGCGAAACACAAAGCCGGGAGCCGCCTTGTCCATCGCAAAGCCGACCGTCGTTTTCTTCTTGCCCCCATCGGCATCTTCGAACTTTGTTTCACACGCGAAGGACTTGTCGGTGACATGAGCGTGCTCGCAGTCGCATTGCCCGCCCACGAGTCCTCACCCTCCGTCGGCTTTGCTAAAAGCAAGCGGTGAAGCGGAAAGAAAGCACTCGCCTTGTAGATGAGATTGTTCCCATTGGTAGTGTGATCAAACGCCAAATTCCGGGTACAGGCGCCAATCAAGCCGACTCCTCTATATCCGATGTTTATTCCCTACTTTACACGAACGCGACAAAGGACGAGAACAAAACGGTTCACAACGGGGACGTTCGCGCGGATCAGACGCCCGACTGCTTCGAGCGGCTCTTTGCCTGCTTCTGTTTGTGCTCCTCGACGAACTTCTTCGTCTTCAGGACCTTCCACTCTTGGTGCAGGGCCTTGAGGAGTTGGGCGAGGTTCGTCCACTCCTTCGACTCCTCGTACGACTGAAAGCAGAAGAGGATGAACGAAAGAAGGGAGGTGGACGAACCGCCGCGCCGGCCTCGCGCTCCGCCTGCTGGACGACCGCCTGGAAGCGCTCGCGGACGGCCGAGTTCAGCGGGAAGTGCTGGATGAGGGCGCGGTAGCAGTGCTCCCAGCGGGTGTTCGGGTCACTGAAGATCACCAGAAGCTTCATTTTGCGGACGCCCTCGATTCCAGCGGCCGGCAGCTCCAAATCCTTGCTCCAGTCGAAGTGGAGTCCTTTCGCGGCTTTCACCTGCAAAGAAGCAGCCGCGAGTTGAGCAGCGGAGTAGAGGAATTGAGAGCGGAAAGCGCAGAAGAGCGGAGAGTTGAAGAGAAAGCGGTGGAACTCACGACAGAGCCGCCCGGCTTCTGCTTGGCCCCCATCTCCTTGCGCTCGAGCTCCTCGGTGGCCGATTCACCCGTGAGGTCGTCCTCGGTGAACATCTTCGTCTTTCCGACTCGTCCGTCTCGGTTTTTGGACGTCTTCGGCTCGTCCTTGGGCTCGGCCGTCCGCAGGTCGTCGTTGGGCGCCGCTTTGGTCTCCTTGGGGTCTGCGAGGGTCGCCCACGTGTTCTGCTTCGTGGTCTCCGGATCGGTGGGCTTCGAGGCGTTCTTCGAGGGGCGAGAAGCTTCGTTGGATTGGGCGGGCGTCATCTCGGTGGCCTCATTGGCCGTGGCCACCGTCTTCGGCTTCTCCTTCGACTTCGACGGCTTCGCGCATTTGGAGCCGCCGAGCGCCTTCTTGAGCGAGCGCGCCTTCTTCTGCGACTCGTTCCGCCGCGATTTGGACGACGGCTTCTTGTCGGCGGCGGCCGTCTTCTTCTTGCGGCGCCAACAGAAGAAGACGACGGCGACGAGCGCGATGACCGCGAGAAGCCTGCAAGAAGGGAAGCAGTAAGTGGATTGAAGGTGGAAGAGGAAATAAAGGGATGGACGGAGAGATAAAGAGGGAAACTCACAGCAGAACGCAGCCGCCGACTGCCGCCCACAACTTCCAGCCGTCCACCGACCAGCCCGCGCCTTCCGACTCCTTTTCCTTCTCCAAGGAGGCGGTCTGCAAGCAGAGGGATGCGCAGAAGATGGATGGAGAACTCACGAATTTGAAGACCAGAGCGGGGGCCGCAGCCTTCATGTCGAAGCTGACGGTCGTTTTCTTCTTCCCCTCGCCCGCGTCATCGAACTTAACAGCGCACGTCTTGTTTCCGCCGCCGACGACGATCTTCTCGGCTGTCACCTGACCCGCTAGCGGCAGATCCTTTGCGCCACCTGAAAACAAACGTAATTAATTGCCATCGAAATGCATAGAAACCGTCATTGTAGTCGAGCGCAACTTTTGTGACCTGACCGATCGCAAAAGGCGCGGAACAACCGCCGATCTCGAGCGTTCCGCTGCAAAAAACCCGGTAGATCAAGGCGAAAGCGAGCGAACAAACTTTCGCGGCGAGTCCAGATTGCCCGGGTGTTCGATCGAGAACGTGAGCTTCTCGCCCGGGAAGGAAAACGTGGCGCTGGCCGCCTTGCACGCGTCCACCAGCTCGAAGACCCTGAAATCCGATCGATCAGTCGAATGAAGGAGATGAGTGGAGGACTCACACTTCGCCGCCCACTTGCTTGAAGCATCCAGAGTCGTCAGCGAGCAGACGAGCGGGCGGCGCGGCAAGAACGACGGCAGAGCAGAAGAAGAAGACGGAGAGGAGCAGGAGGGAGACGAGCGCCAGGGAGCGACCGCTCCACAACGGGGTCGACGGAACGCGCATGAGCGAGAGCGAAAGAAAGAGAGCGGGCGACTCGGGCGGCCGCCGATTGAACGAACTGGTGCTCGATCGCCAATCGTCACCTTTCGCCTCCCGCCCGTACAAGTGATGCAAATTCGAGGCAGAGAAGAGGCGATTGAACAGAAGCCTGCTTGATTTTGAGGGCAAATGCCAAAATGACGATAAAGACGCGAACCGTTTTGTTCGCAAGGCAACAAATCGCTGGTCTCGGTCAAGCGTCTTCTGTGCGGGTGTCTTTTGATTCGTTCAAACTCGGAGCCTGGCGGATACACCGCGTTCGCGTTGGGTTTCCTTCCAATCCCCCGATCCGCCGCCCAACGAGTACGATCTGTACGGTTTATTCTGCCCTGCTTCACTCACAAAAGACAACACGACTCGATCAGCCGCTCACGCCCTTTGCGGCCTCGACGCGCTGCCACTGGCGCCAGCAGCGGCGCAGTTGGTTGTGCAGCGCCGTCCACAACTCACGCTCCTCGCGCGGCTGCAACGGAGAGAAATGAGCGGAGGGTTGCGAGGGAGAACGCACCAGAGAGCGATCGGCGGAGAGCTCGCCCGCCAGGCGGACGACGTGCTGGACGAGCGGCAGGACGGCGGCGTCCGGCGGGAAGCGCGCGACGAACGCGCGGTAGTCGGCGTGACGCCAGTCGGTGGGGCCCGGAAAGACGCGCAGGAGCTTCATGCGCGCCACGCCCTCGACGCTCTCGTCCACGAGCATCAGCTCCTCGCGCCACGAGAAGTCGCGCACTGCGGCCATCGCTGCCTGCAATTCGGGGAGGATTGCGGGAGGAAACGGGCGGGACTCACCGCACGCGATTTCTTCCGCTTTTCCACCTCCGGGTCGCTCTCCTCCTCCGCGAGGCGGGCGATCGAGCGCGACGCGTCCTCTTCGGTCGTCTTGAACTCCGTGCGGGTCGCTTTCGTCTCTTGAGCGACCGCCTTGGTCTCCTGGACGGCGGCCTTCGTCTGGGCGGTCGTCCCGTCCGCCGCCGCTTCTTTCGGCGGCTCCTTCGGCTCCCCCTTCGACGCCTTCGGCGGCTGGTTGGGCGTCTTCTGGCACGAGTTGGGGCGCGATCCGTCGAGCGACTTCAGCGACGAGCGGGCCGTCTTCTTGAACGCGTCCGGGCGGGACTTCGCCGAGGGCTTCTTGCCGTCCGACTTGTTCGTCTTCTTCTTGCGACGACAGCAGAAGAAGACGACGGCGGCGACCGCGATGATCGCAAGCAGCCTAGAAGAAAGAAAAGAGTAAGTGGACGGCAGAAGAAGGGGGACGCACAAGAAGAGAGATCCGGCGACGATCGCCCACAGCTTCAAATCGCCCACCGTCCATCCCGCAGCGTCCGCTTCGTCTTCTTCAGCGAGAGCGGCGGTCTGCAAGTGGGTGATGAGCAGGAGATGGAGGTCGCACTCACGAATTTGAAGACGAGACCCGGAGCCGCGCCGTTCAACGCGAAGCTGACGGTCGTCTTCTTTTTACCGTCGCCCGCCTCGTCGAACTTTGGCGGTTGCGGGCAATTGGACGGCGTGTTGCCCACAACGACCTTTTCAGCGGTCGCCGTGCCGCTCCATCCGTCCGTCATCGATTGTTCTCAACCGAAGATGTGACCGAAATGCAAGAGAAAACCTGCCGTTGTAGTAAAGCGTCGCCCGGTTCCCTCCCGCCTTGGTGAAGCCGAACGCCTGCTGACAACCGCCGATCTCGAGATGCCCGCTGGAACACGCAAAGCCGATGAGGAAGCGAAGGAGGACGAACCTCGTCGATACATCGCTGTTCGGGTGGTCGATCTTGAACTCGAGTTTGACGCCCGCGAACACGAGAGTCGTCGACGCCTTTTTGCACTCGTTCGTGAGCTCGAAGACCCTGAAAGTCGTTCGGTCAGTCGAGTAAGGAAGAGAAGAAGACTCACACTTCGCTGCCCACCTGCTTGAAGCAGTCGGAATCGTCGGCGAGAAGGCGGCCGGCCGGGGCAGCGGAGACGGCGAAGCAGAGGGCGAAGACGGAGAGGAGCAGGAGGCCGAGCGGCAGTGCCGAACGACCGCCCCACCACGAGGCCGACGAGACGCGCATGAGCGAGAGCGGTCGAGAGAGCGAAAGGAAGAGAGCGGGCGACTCGAGCGGCCCCCGACTGAACGAACTGCCGGCCGATCGCCAACCGCCGCCCTTCGCACTGCCGGTTCGACTCGCCTCATGCAAATTTCGTTTGTTAGATGGAAGTCGACTAAACGGATGGTTCTTGCGCAACTTTTTGTAGAGAAGGTCGACAGATCGGCTACACACCAAAGCAGCCCTCGGCAGGATATCCGCCACTGGCAATTGTAATCTACAGAGGATTTTCAACGGTTCTTTTAGCTTGCTAATTCATGGCCAACGTTCTGACGACAAGCACGCAAAGAACGACCAGAATCCGGCCTTGGACAGCCGCTGTTCCCACCGAACCAGCCCGTGACAACGCTTCGCCCCGTCCTCAGCTGGAGGTGTCGTTAAGCTTCCGAGCGGATCGAACGCCTCATCAAGTCGGTTCAGCAATGCAGGTACACGTCACAACGAGAAGAATGCGATGTAACCAGCTTCATAAACGTTCGTGGTTGATTGAACTCGACTAACATGCCGTTTCGCAGCTCACACCACGCGGTCTCAAAAAGAACGGACGCCAACAGCTGGAAGCCGCTTGCCAATGCAGTCTTCAAGCACGGCGGCGCCCACATCGCTGTCCGCCATCAGCGGACGATACTGCGAGTGAAGGGAAAAGTAAAGAGCGCCGGCGTCGAGAGAAGAAGCCGAGCGCAAAACCGGAGCGCAAAACCCCAACACAGCCCAATTCACCACTCCTCGGCAACCAAGTTTGAAACGGTGGTAAGAAGAGCAACTACGTGGTTGACATTTCTGCCAAGTTTCGGTAAAATCGTCCACTCACGTTCAAACCCGCCCGGTGCCGGCGAGTAGAAGCGATTTACTCACCCGCCTACCGGCCGCAATCGTCTGCTCCCTGCTGTTCTCAGCAATCAGCCTGCGATTCCACAAAGAGCAAGAGGGAAACTGCCGATGAAGCTCTTGATTGTGCGGAGATTTCCACATGTCGTCCACCCGCTTCTCTCTCACGATCACCTCTCAAATCAAGCCGACCTTCCTATCCCTAATGTTTACTAGCTTAAAAGCCGCCTACGGCGGCTTTGAAGCTTCTTATTTCATTGCTCAACACGCAATATAAAGATCAAGCCTCAACAAATTAATGTACAAACGGCGCTTATAGCTCTCGCTGTGTTTTATCGCCCAATCCATCTTCTTATTTCGTTTTTCACCAACATTCGTTCAGTTTTTTTGACAATTTTTACAATCAACCGTCATTGCACGGCGTACGACTTACGGCTGATTTCCGTTCTTTAAAACACTAAACTTCCTGCTGTTCACACGTCAATTACTCCTCCGCTTGATTCTGATACCTCCCTCGTCGATTCTTGCGTTTTGCCACTTCTTTACACTCGTCGCCAACCACCACTGCTTTTTTAAGCATTTAAAGTTCTCTACCTGGCCATATTAAGAAACACGACTCGATTCGGGTCAACTCGCTGGCCCGCCGTTTTTCTCGTTCTGAACACCCAACGATGCGATCCGCGTTTTGAACACCCGACTAATAGCCGGTTACCATTGCCGATGACCTGTCCACCTCCCGACATTGGCCCACCTTATTAGAACCCAGCCATCGCTATGCGGCTCACTCTTTCGGTTGCGGTCGTCAAATCAAAGTTCTCAATCCGAACCGGACCGTGCGGACCGAATGAATTGGAATTTTATCGAAACTTTCTGCCGCCCAGTTCAAGTCGTACCGGAATTTTGACGGTCCAGATCGGACTATTTTGCGGTCCGGTCCGGAGCAAGGAGAAATTACCTTTTCACTGGAACCGATGATTCAACTGGTTTCGACTTATGACTATAGGAGTCACTGCTTGCACTCGCAAACATTGCGAGTTTCATCAACCGAAATTCGACCCGTGCAAACATTCTTTCGGCACGGTACGGTTCGTTCCAGCTCCTGTCCAGCCCAGACCGGACAACAAAAACTTCGGTCCGGTCGGGGTCGGGACGCTAAAAATTGCGGTCCAGATTGGACAGGGCCGCAGAAATTTCCGGTACGATACCGGCCGGATCGCTGCTCCGCTTCGGCCCCTTAGGAGATTCGCGCCAAATCACTTGTTCGTTCTACCCCACCTTCTTTCGATCATTCGCAATTAATCTTTCTTACCAAAAAACAGACCATTTTAATACAACAAACGCTCGTCTATAACATTAATTGTCCGTTCAAAGAGTCTCTCAATTATCTCGCCCACTTTCACCACATTCGGTCGACATCCTATTCATTTTCCGGCCCGCTAATCGATTCAAAAAATCTAATAGTACACTACGCTGCTTGGTCAACAGCCCACATCATTGCCTTGCTCGCTTTAAAGTACACTGACGGCAGAGCATAATTAAATGAACCCTGCAAAAACGAAAAACTCCACCTCGTTCACTTATCCGATCGGCGTATTCAACTGTTCAGCACATCCGCACGTTTAGTACACTCGTCTAAGCACCTGCCCACTTTTACGGTATTCAATCCAGATTCCAGGCATCCGCCCGCCGCTCAACGGCTCTTTGCCTTAAAGCACCCATCATCTAAGATGCCGATCGTTTAATCGGGCACATTAATCTTGCGCGGTGAAACATCGGGCTTGCACAACGAAACTCTTCGTCTAGCCAATCACTCGCACTTTCAGCACGTGCAGCCGATCACCCACTCATTTTACGACCTCCTGTACTAATTTTTAACGACGCTTGCATTCTTATGCCCATTTTAACTCACACAACATTCAGCCAACATTCCAGTTATCCGCTAGCTTCTTTAAACTTCTGTAATTCAACAATTGCTCACTCCGCATGCTCGTTCATTCTTTTACAAAAGCAGCCCATACGCTTATATCCAAACAAAGAGCCGGTATAGAACATTTATCATACGCTTCTTCGGCATCTTCAACAGACCACTTACTCAAATTGTTAACATTCATTCGACGCTACAAATATCCGCTTGCTCAGGCAGTTCACCTAATCGCGTCAAGCATCCGACAACCCGGTAACTGACGACATCTCACCTGCAACCCTCAAGTCTTTCTTGCATAGTCGTCCTTAAACTTTACGGAACATCACTCATTTACTTGCGCAAATTCATCTGTAACCACCGCTCACTTTTTAATTGACAAACAATCTATATTGTCTATACACGCCCCAACTAAAACCCCGATTATCTCATTTCTGTATGACCGTCTATTTCAGTTTTTCTGGCCATTTCTTGGCCTCATCCTAGAATCTAGTCATTTTTGATCATTTCAGCCATTTATTCTTTTCCAGTATCAATTACCAATTTCCCCGGCGCTCGGCGCTGTCCGAATCCGCTCGTCGCGTTTCCCCGGCGCCCAGCGCCGGGCAAACCCGCCCAATTTTCGCGTTATCGTTTTTATGGCCAATTCTTGGCCAATCGTCAAATCCATCCATTCTTGACCATTTCCAACTATTTATTCCTCTTCGGTATCGATTTTTAAAACGCCGCTACCCGGGATCGAACTATCGACCTCCCCGTCGTCCAACCTCACGCGCAACCCACTGCGCCACGCTTCCCCGCCACTGCACCGTGGCCGTTCAAATTTCAAACTTCGATAAAAACCTTAAATCAAAAATCGTATGTCGGATTTTTCGTTTCCTCCACCCTCCGCGAGCTCCTCTATCGATTACAAAAAACCCCATCCAAATCCGTCCACCCGTTCCCGAGATCTCACCGTTGCTAACACCTCCCCCAGTGCCCCGCTTACATATAGGTGGATCGGCCTCCTCGTCTTTCCGCATCTGCATTGAACCCAACGGCCACAATCAATTCGATTCGCTGTTCCTTGCCACCGAAGGGGTTCTTTTCTCTACCGAAGGGGTTCTTTTCGAGTAAATGGGTTCCTTTTTCTACCGAAGGGGTTCCTTTCTCCACCGAATCCGGATTCACTACGAGCAATTGACCGACTGATTTGGCGCTCTTCTCCGCACACTCCCGCTTCCTCGTTCGTTCCGTTCGCCTCCCGCCCGCACTGCTCGTCGGCGCGGCTTCTCACTCGCCGACTTGCCGTCCGGCGCGAGTCAGTGGCGTCGTGCTTCTCGGCCGTCTTCGTGAGCCCCCACCCACCGCTCTTATTCGTTCTCCGACGTTCTGCAAGACACCGTTCACCTCTCGCAGCATTGACGAGAGGAGCGAATGGCGTGTTCAAGTCAAGGAGTCGAGGGGCGGCTTGAAATGAAACAAACCGATGCGATCCTCACGTCAATAACCCCTTTTTCTGCTCGAGGAGCTCGTCGCTGCCTTCTCTGCTTCTTCGTCGAGGAACTTCGGCGGCTTTCTTTCGTTCACTTCGCCTTCCAGTGCTCACCAAAGGCATTCGTCCAACTCACAGCTTTATTGAACAGAAGAAACGTGCTGCGCGCTCTCGACGTAGATCTCACGACATTCAAGAAGCGATTCCACCCGCCGTCGGTTCGCGTTTTGCGGTCTCCTTCCGCAAGAAGCAGTCGGAAAGGAGCCCCTCGAAACGAAAAGAAGGCCGCTTGGCACCTCGGCGACCGCCTCGTCGCACATCCATTTCGAACCACGGTGCACGTCGACTTGGAAGGAGGAAGATTGGATGCTGGCAAAGAGAGGACGTTTACTCGAGGAGTTGGGGCTTGCGGCTTTGCGGACTGGTTGCTCGCACTCCACGGCCAGGCTGCTCGTCGCCTAGAAGCAAGAGGAGACTCGTGAACAGCGTAAAAAAAAAGGCGAACTCACACGAGTTGGCGAGAAAGTTGACTCGGAGATACAGCGAGCGAACACGCGCAAGTGCAGCAATGCAGAGGCGAAGGAGGACGGACTTGACGGCGAGCACGTCCACTCATCTCATCGATCGTTGATGAGGTGGAAGTCGGCAAGGAGGCGGCGGCCGCCTGAAAGCAGGAGACGAGTCATCAGTGCGAGGTCGGCTGGAGAACAAACCCGGCCGGAGAATCCGAAGAGACGAACGGCAGCGAGGGCGAAAAGGGCGGACTTGACGTGTTGCTGCTGGGGGTAGCACACAAAGCGAACCGAACAGCGGCGGAAGAGACCGCCGTGTGATTTGACGCGAACATACTCGCAGCAACCAGCCGGTCGAACGGAAGAAAGCAGCGACCGACCGCCCGCAACGAGAAGAGCGGAGCGGAATGAGCGGAAATTCGGGCGAGCGGACGGAACGGACGACTCGTTCTTGGTAGGTGAAATTTCTCTTTTCTTCGCGTTCTGCTGATCAGTCAAAGGCTGCTGGATTGATTGCAGTCGGTTTGATGAAACCTTCTGGCCGTCTACTCGTCAGAAGCTCCACTTGCAGGATGGGAGGCGGAGGTGTGTGCAGAAGTCGTCTTTTCATCCCGTTCCGTCCACACCAATCTCGTTCATAGTCAAGACGAACTCTTGGTAGTCGCCCCTAGAGCAAAAAAGACTGCTGCCCGCCGGCGAACCAAACGGTGCGTTCCGCCGCGAACATTTCCGCGCGTGCTGCGGAACGCCAGCTTGCTGCCGGCCGCCGCATTCTTCCCGCTTTCCGCCTTCCTTCCACTCGCTCGATTGCTCCAATTTCGTCGACGATGGAGGCGGCGGTCGTCAAGCCGAAGCCGCGAATTCGAGCGGGAGCGTCGGATGTGCGCGTCAAACTCAATCGCTTCTTGCTGATCGACGCGATGGAAACGAAGAGCCAAGGGAACGGATTTGTGCGATTGGCGCGTTTGGCCGTGAGTTTCCTCGTTTGTTCGCTGTTACTTATCCTTTTTGTTGCAGACAAGCTCTCGCGCCCACTTGGCGTCCGTCCGGCGTACCGCTCGCGGGATCAAATTCGAGGCGAGGGGCTACGATTGGAGGTTGGAATTGGACCTCGGAATCGGGGCGCCAACGGTCGAGTTTTCGGTCAACCAAACGGAGATGAGCGCGATCGTCAAGCTGTTGAACGTGCCGATTCACATGGATTTGGGCGGCAACTGCCAGTCCTACGATCAAGTCGTCTGCAAAGAAATGAAGGGGATCGTGAACTGTGAGTCTTCCTTCTTTCTTCTGCGTTCACTCGCTCCTTTCAGTTGTGAACGGCCTGTCGCTCAACTACTTCCTGTTCTTCCCGGACTTTACGCAGTTCATCAAGTGCGTAGCCCCGCGCCTCAAACACCTGAAGTGCCCGTCCTCCGTGCTGGCGCGTTTTCCGCGCCTGGACTTGGAGAGACTCGAGATCGTTGACGAGAGTATGATCTTTTGTTGAGTATTCTGTTGAACAACTCCCGCGTATTTTGAAGGCAACTACGCGCATTTGCGTCGTCACAAGATCCGCCGGTTGGACGTGCCCAGGTGGGAAATCAACCGCCTGTTTCCAGTGTAGGTGGTTCTTCGCTCTTTTGAATCACTCGTTTGGCTTTCAGTGGTCAAGTGCTCTCCGTATCGATCACCTCGCTGGGCTTGCATGCCATGGATGTGTTCGTCTCCTCCGGCGAGCCCATCAAAACCTTTTGCCGCCGATTCTCGGCGCTCGAGGAGCTCCACGTCTTCGCCAACTACGGGGTAGAAACGCACGGGTATTTCTTCCTTTGATCCGAATTTCAGGGCAGAATTAACCAGATGATCGACCACTTCAAGACCCTGCGGGCGGCGTGTTTCAAGCTCCGCGACCAGCTGAACATTCCGGGATTGAAGCGCTTCTTTTTCACCATTGAGCACGGTTGCGTTTTCTACGGCGTTTGTTCTTCCTTCCGACTAACGGTTTTCACACCTGTTCGCTTCCAGACGCAGGCCGACTTGATCGAGAAGCTGAAGCAAATGGAACCATTCGAGAAGGCCACTTTCACGATCGACCGCCCGAACAAGCGCGTGCGGATGTTTCTGAAGCACAACGAGCCGCGCGGACAGAAGCCGACGTTCGTCTGCATCAAGGGCGACTTCTCCTGGACCGAATGACAAACTCGAGCGACTGCCCCGACGAGAACACAACGAAAGATTTGATCTGTCCATGTATATCTTTCCTACGGATTCTCTTTGCCCATAAACACTTCTCGCTAGTCATGGGGCCATCCTAACGTCTCGTTGCCAAAAAAAGAATATTTAAATGTTTTATTCCCCTCTTTCAACAACAAGCAAATCAAAAGAAGACATTCTCGATGGAAAGATGTTTGGGAAGCGGGCGCGGATCAGCCGGATGGCGCGCGGCGAGCGCGAGGCGGAGAAGCGAGGCGGGCGTGCTGAAAGAACGAACGATTGATTGGTCGCCGACTACTCGTTCGAATGCACCGAACGCTCAGGCGGTAGAATTCCAGCGGACGGTGGGCGTTCCGTTATACCCCGTGCGCCCGTTGGCGGACGCGTGGGAGCGGCGGACGTGGAGCGCGAGCGCGCCGTCGGCGTCCACGTGCAGCAAGTCGGCCGGTTGTTTCGGGTTCCAGCCGCCCGTTTGCCACTCGGCGTGCCAGCACGAGGCAGCGATTTCCTTGAGCGCTCGCCGTTCGTGAGCTCCAAATGGCGGAGGCGGGGCTCCAATCGGTTCTTCTCCTCGATCTTTTGCTTCAGCACGAAGAGGAAGTGGCCGTGGACGTCGGCGGACAACGGAAAGAAGCCGCGAGTCGTGAGGTCGCCCTGAAGAACGAAGCGAGCGAGCGGACAAACAGAAGGAGTGAGTGAACGAAGCAAATGAAACTCACGGCGTCTTCCTTCCGCACGTCCACTCGACTCGTGCTCCCGTTCTCCAAACAGATCGAGTGGATCGAAGTGATGCGTGTGTTGTCGTGGACGATCGCGTGCAGGCGGGCCGCCCACTCCGCAAACCAACAAGAAGCGCCGACGGCGCTCGCGGTCGACCGCCAGCGAGCCCACGGACTCGACGACTCGCGTGTTCAAATCGACGCCCCGGAACTCGAAGCGGACGGCCGCAAAGACGAAGCGGTCGGGCGGCAGCGGACGGCGGAAGGCGCGAATTCGTGGAGGATTTCGACCCCGAAGCGGCCGCTCGCCCGCTCCAGCGCGATTTGCAGCCGGCCGCTCGCGAGTGGCGACCAGCGGGCGGTCCGCCCGCACCACCGCACAGTTGAGCACTTTGTGGAGGAGCTGAAAGCTGAACGGGCACGAGAACCGCCTACAAGCAGCGGGAGGGCGGACTTCTGCTCGTTCGTCCTCGAGTCCAGTTCGTGAACTCGACGAGCAGCCGGCCGCTCTTGAATACGCCGTGGAGGCGCGACGGGAAGCGGCCGCCGCAGGCCGCCGAATGGCGCTCGCTGCTCGAGAGATCGGCACGCAACACCCGCTTGCAATCATTGGAGAGCGTTTGCGTAGCCGACCGGCCACTCAAACAGATTTGCATCAGACAAACCGAAGCGAAAGGGGAGCCGGCGCTCGGCAGCCAGTTCGTCCAACCGAGAGCTCTCCGAGCACCCGCTCTTTCCTCTGCTCTCCTCCATCTCGCTTTTCATGCGCGTGCCGACGGCCTCGTTGTGGAGCGGCCGTTCCTTCCCGTCCATCCTCCTGCTGCTCGCCTTTGCGGCCGCCGTCTTCGCCGCCCCGTCCGCTCGCCTGCTGGCCGACGGGAAGCAGAAGTGCTTCAAGGACAACAACGGCACTGTGTGCGTCTCCTTCCTTCCTTTCTCATCGACTAATCGGATTGACTGCGTTTCAGGACGTTCGAGCTGGTCGAAGGATGCACGAACGCAACGGCCACGTTGATCTTCACGGGCGACACGCTGGAGTTCAAGATCGCTTACCCAAAGGGCAAAGCAGATCCTGGGTTTACGAGTTACTTGCTTCTTTCATTAACCGGGTGCTTGCAGCGGGCCGTTTGATGTCGGCGGCTGTCCGGGGCGCCTGGTCGTTCAACCGGCGCCGCCCGACCTGAACGTCCAACCGTTGCTCTACTACAGGGGTTAGCACTCGCTTCATTTGTCGCTGCTTTGACTCGCTTCAGATGGAGACCAGCGACTGCCGTTCTCGGCTCATGCCACCGCGGAGAAGATCGTCGTCGGCAAGGGCGAGTCCAAGTGCGCGCCAAAGTTCGACGAAGTGGGCGAGGACAAGAAGAAGACGACGGTCAGCTTCGCGATGAACAAGGCGGCGCCCGGCTTCAAATTCACTTTTGCGAGTGCTTTCTCCACATCATTCTGACCTCTGCCCTGCTTTTAGACCGCCACCCTGGAAAAGCCGGAGAAGAACGCAGCAGGAGCGGGCTTCGGAGGCTGGAAACTCGGCTTGCTGATCGGCGGCCTTGTGTTGTTCGTTTGTGCCGTTCCGTCCGCCCATTCACTGACTTCTTGCAGCCTGCTTCTTGTCGTCCTGCTCGTCGTGCTCGGGGTCGTCGGCTGGCGAAAGAAGAAGGCGGCCGCAAAGAAGAGCGCCGCGCCCGACGAGGGCGGCGGCACGACGACGACCATCACGCTGCAAGGCGTCACCCTCGCGTCGCACATGCCCGGCGCCGTCGAACACAACGCCGTGAGTTCCGCCGCCCACCTCGTCCACTCGCTCGCTGCAGCTCGTGCGCGCCGCCCAGCTCGACTTCGGCTGGAAGGCGGACTTGGAGCTCGCCGCCCACGGAGTGGATGGCGTCGATCGAATGAAGCTGCAGCGGATCTTTCCGGACGCCTTCGAATCGCGCAACAACGCGGCCATCCGCGCCTTCCTCCAGTGCTACCCGCTCGATCGAGAGACTCTCGCGCTCCTCGAGAAGACCGCCGCTCTCGCGAAGGACCGCCCGACGAACACGGTCAGCCCATCCCTTCTTCCTTTAACTCTCCTGCTTTCAGTCGCTGCCGCTGGACGAGAGGCTCGTGTGGGCCAACCTGTACGCGTACCTCAACGCCTTCCGCGAGCAGCACCACGCGATGGAGGCCGGGAAGCAGGAGGCTGCTGTGAAGCCGGCAGCGTGATGGTTGTTTCTTTTGTTTCGTCGTTTGTTCTCGTGAGTGCTGAGGGCCGGGATAAACACCAGCTGCATCGATCAATGGGGATGTAAAAGAGTTGGTACGTGGCTGGCGTTTCTCACGACTGTCAAGTGATGCGGGTGGAAGCCGAAAACGAAGTGAATGACCGCTGCAAACCTCCTTCAAGCGACTAGTCGGTTCAAAGCTCTTTTGCTGTCAGCACGCGACTTACTACGCGCCCGCTGTGATCAAACAGGTGTTTCGCTTCGTGTACACGGCGGAAATGGAGGGTGCGGACTCGTGTGCTCGTAATCCGCTGCCCGCCGCCGACTTCTACGAGTTGGGGCCCCTGCAGATGCGTCCAGGCGCTCGTCTTCTTTTCACTCCGCTTCCAGGAAATGTGCGTCGAATCGATCGGAAGTGTGCTCGCGACTTGAATCTTGCCACCGTCCACTCACATCTCGACGGCGTCAAGGAGCGCGTGCTGGAGTTTGCGCGGAAGAATGCGGAAGCGATTGTGGAGCTGCTCGATGAGGACGCCGAGAGCGCGGAGCAGAAAGCGGAGAGTGTCGCCGAATCCTTCGCGTTGATTGCCGCTTGATTTCTTTGTCGAATAAACGTGAGTAGAGAAATGGACCGGCGGTTGTCGCCGAAAGAAATCAGCAAAGTTGTTCAACGGTTCGTTTGAGGAAGGGTCACGGGCGATGTCGATCGAGTTGATCAAAACAAAGTGCCATTCTTTGTGGACGACCACTGGCTGCCGGCTCGCCCACTCCGCGAACTAACAAAAGGCGGCAAGTGCGCCCTCCGCGGCGTCCAGCGAGCCGACCGGCCGGACGACGCGCCCGCTCGAGTAGATCGCGTGAATGTCGGCGCGACGGCCGCTGCGGAGCACCGACCAAACGAAGCGATCGCGAGCCTCGGCGGCGGCGACCAGGCGGCAGCAGATGGCGGTGAGCGGGAATTGGTGGAGAACCTCTCTGCGGAACTCGCCATTCGTCCAACCCGGCAGAAGACAGGCGTGAAGTACGTGCAGCAGAGGTTCCGTCCGCAGCGCCCAGCAGTCGAACACTCCGAGGAGCCGATCGGTTAAAAGATGAGGGAGTCAGTGGGCACACAGGGAACCGCACTTGTGCTCGTAAACAGAGAACTCCCGCATTCGTTTCCTTTGATCGACGTGTTCCCGCTCATGTCGACCGGTTTCCGTTCCCCACTCCATGCATTTGAAGAGTTGAAGAGTGCTTTACTTTAGACAACAACGAATCGGAACAACGACAAAACGTAACAGCACTGAACAACAACAGAATCGAACCGATCAGGGAGACAAAAAAGCCATGATCTCCTTTACGATCTCCATGTTCTCGCTCATGAAGACGTCCGTCCAGTCGGGTTGCTGACGAACGAGCTGGAAGTTCTGCTTCGTGAAATCGAGGAACCGCTGCCTGAAACCGCCCTTGTGGTCGTGAGCGAAGGCCAACTTCAGATCGCGGAGAGCGGTCTTGACGGTCACCTGTTCGTAGAGTGCCTACAAACACAACTCCTGCAAGAAGCAAAGGAGTAAGAAGAGCTGCAAGAAGAGAGAACTCACG